>CM062294.1:253506978-254105894 GCA_031216915.1 Pictodentalium vernedei
GATTACTGTGTTTATCATAAAAAGCAAATTATAAATACAAACCCTTTCTGGTTAGAACCACCTGGGGAGCTATACTATCATTCTCCATCTTAATAAAACTCTGATTGCTGTATTTTATCATAAAAAGCAAACTATAAATAGAGGATATGGAATGAGTGTTTTTCTCATATAATATTTATGAAACGAGTCTAAGAATTTTCCGTTTTGGCGAGCCTCTGACGAGCCCAAACGGAAAATTCAGACGAGTTTCATAAATATTATATGAGAAAAACACTCATTTCATATTCTATTTATCATATGACACACACACGCACAAATTAGCCACTTAGTATGACTTTTTAACCCATCACCTAACTTGAGTTGCAGATGTCACTTGGAAAAAACATCCTCGTATAACTAAAAAAAATTTAATTTTTTGCTTCCAAAACATAGGTTATGACCCCTCATTGGAACGAGCTTGTTGAGCTCGTTCCAATGAGGGGTCATAACCTATGTTTTGGAAGTAAAAACTGAAAATATAATGAAAGTGTCAATGACACTGTAGCTCAACTTGTCAAGACAAAGACATGTACATGTATAGTATGTGACACAGCAATGACAAACATCTAGGTAATGACCTGATAACAAAGGTACATATAAAGTATTGTAACGGTCTGTACATAAATACTGAGCGTTGCCTGTAACAAATGTATAGGTAAAGTATTGTAAAGGTGGGTGACAGTCAGATGCTAAACTAGAAAAAATCTTTGAGTCCCAGAGTGGGTCTGACTGAACCCCAAAATATTTGTTCTCATAGCACAGCGATAACAAAGGCACCCCAAAATACACTCATTCCTGTCCCAAGGTGAAAACAAAGGTACCCAAGAAGTTTCGTGAAGATCAGTTCACAAATATGAGCTGTGTAGAAGTTGTGACAAAAAACTGATTAGACCTAATTTCGATACAAAATGGCCACTGGCAGCCATCTTGAATTTTGGACCGCACCCAGAAACACTCGTTCTCGTCCCAAGGTGATAACAAAGGTACCCAAGACGTTTCGTGAAGATCGGTTCATAAATACAGACTCTAGCCCGAGCCGTATTGACATGTGTACTTATTGTGTGTAAGCAGCACTGAAAAAATCAAAGTTCATCTAATTTGCATAATTTCTGCACGAGAAAAAAACCTGTATTATATGTGATGTATCCCATGGTACTAAACATTCACACAAAAAATTATTCAAATCAGCGCTTTCATAAGGAAGTTCTGTGCAAAAATCTGATTGCACCAAATTTCGTACAAAATGGCTGCCATCGGCCATCTTGAATTTCGGACCGGACCCCAAAACACTCGTTCTCGTCCCACGGTGATAACAAAGGTACCCAAGAAGTTTCATAAAGATCGGTTCATAAATACGGCCTCTAGCCCGAGCCGTATTGACATTTGCACTTTCAGTGCTGAAAGTAACACCAAAAAACATCAAAGTTAGTCTAATTTGCATAATTTACGCACGAGAAAAAAACCCGTATTATATGTGATGTATCCCATGGTACTAAACATTCATACAAAAAATTATTCAAATCAGAGCTTTCATATGGAAGTTCTGTACAAAAAACAGATTTCTGCATCGTGGGTACAAAATGGCAGCTGGCAGCCATCTTGAATTTCGGACCGCACCCAAAAACACTCGTTCTCGTCCCACAGTCATAACAAAGGTACCCAAGAAATTTTGTAAAGATCGGTTCATAAATACGGCCTCTAGCCCGAGCCATAGCAGCTTGGCACTTACAGCTCTGAAAGTAACACTAAATAAATCAAAGTCAGTCTAATTTGCATAATTTACGCACGAGAAAAAAACCCGTATTATATGTGATGTATCCCATGGTACTAAACATTTATACAAAACTTTATTCAAATCAGAACTTTCATACAGAAGTTCTGTACAAAAAACTGATTTTTGCATCATCGGTACAAAATGGCCGCTGGCAGCCATCTTGAATTTCGGACCACACCTAAAAACACTCGTTCCCGTCCCAGGGTCATAACAAAGGTACACAAGAAGTTTCGTAAAGATCGGTTCATAAATACGACCTCTAGCCCGAGCCATAGCCAATTGTTGACGTACAGACAGACGGACAGACGGACGACGGGCCATGACAATAGCTCAAATTTGACTTCGTCAAAGTTGAGCTAAAAAAATGAATGGAGTTGTTCTTGTAGGTAAAAGATTAATACAATATAACCCACCCCAAAAAATGACAGATAATGTACATTCTCCCTTCTGAAATTATGCAAATGTCACCCAGTTGTATTTTGTTTAGCCAAAAAAAGTGGCCCAGTTTTATTTTGTTCAGCCAATCAAATTGTCTAGTTTTGAAATTGACCAATGAAATTGATGGAAGGCTTTATTTATCATTGATTAATATGAAAACAAAATATCAAATGTTTTAGAGTGAACAAAACGGACGAGTCATATGATAAATTATAATACAAACCCTTTCTGGTTAGGACCACCTGGAGAACTTTTTGCCATGAAATTATTCCTGTTCTGCCTTATTTTAATAGGATCTCTGGGCTCTGGGCATTCTGTCATCATATGAGCTCCTCCACAGTTCCAACATTCTGACTTTAATCTGCAAGTAAGAAATGTTTCATTGATAATAATACAAAATGAAAGTGTCAATGACACTTCAGCTCAACTTGTCCAAGAAGGGACTGAACTAAATAGAAAGATTCAGTAATGCCATGTAACTCACGGCTATCTTTTTCAACGAATGCAGAAAAAATTGATACCTCCCATCTGGACATCAAACCGCAGTATGAAAAGATCAGGTGAGAGGTGCAGCCTGCAGGGTCTGCTAATGGAATTATTGACAATTTATATGCCAAATCCAAGATGGCCACTGCCAGCCTTGTTTTTTAATGAAATTCAGAAATATTTGATAGCTCCCAATAAGAGATCTCACACCAAAACTACATATGAAATTTGAAAAAGATTGGTTAAGAGATGTGGCCTGCAGGGTGGGCTAATGGAATTGTTGACAATTCAAATGCCACTCCAAGAAGGCTGCTGGCAGCCATATTTTTTAACAAAATTCCGAAAAACTTGATAGCTCCCATCAAGACATCACACCAAACAAAGCTATATATGAAATTCATAAAAGATCAGGTGAGAGATGCAACCTGTAGGGTGTGCTATTGGAATTGTTGACAATTTATATCCGAATCCAAGATGGTGGCTGGCAGCCATGTTTTTCAACAAAATTCGGAAATATTTGATAGCTCCCATCTAGACATCACACCAAAGCTACATACAAAATTTGAGACTGATCGAGTGAGAGCCACGACCTGTAGGATGTGATAAAGGAATTGTTGAACAATTTATATCCAAATCCAAGATGGCCATGTTTTTAACAAAAATCAGAAAAATTCAATAGCTCCCATCTAGACATCACACCAAAGTTACATATGAAATCTAAAAAAGATTAGGTCAGAGATGCAGCTTGTAGGGTGTGCTAATGGAATTGTTGACAATTTATATGCCAAACCTCAGAAGACCCCTGGCGGCCATGTTTTTAAATGAAATTCGAAAAAAAACGATAGCACCCATCTGGAGATTGCCCCAAAACTACATATGAAATATGGGCAGATCGGGTGAGAGCTGCAACCTGTAGGGTGTGCAAAGGGAATTGTTGGGGAATTTATATCCAGATCCAAGATGGCCACAGGCAGCCATGTTTATTGACAAAATTTGGAAAAAATCGACAGCTCCCATCTAGACATTGGCCCAAAGCCACATACGAAATTTGGAACTGATCAAGTGAGAGCTGTGGCCTGTAGGATGTGCTAAAGGAATTGTCGACGGATTACAACCCATCCCAATAGCTCATACTTGATATTGTCAAGTTGAGCTAAAACGAGGCAACAAGAGGACCTTAAGTGCTCACATGTCACATATATAAAGCTTGAATAAGGGCTGATGATCAAAATCTACATCTTCAATCAAAATACCCATCCATCAATCCTTAAGACCCGGCTGCTTTTAACAAATTTCCACTTCACACCACACAGCCTTTAACCCTCTACACACTGATGTCAAAATATGAAAATTTCAAGAAGCAAATTTTTCACATAAGGCACCGAGGAATTTAGCAAATTCAATCTTGTTTGATAGAGCTCATTTGAGCTCTGTCAAACAAAACTGAATTGATTAAATTCTTAGGAGCATCATCGAAAACATTTGATGGTAAATTTTTGAGATTTTGAGATCAGTATACAGGGAGCTAAACTTTTCCAAACCAAACAGCCATTTATAACCAGTACTACTCACAAAAAGTTAACATTCAAATTTTATTTTATTTTTGTCTTTAAAACATAGAGAATGACAACTCACTGGCACACGCTTGTTGAGATTACTTGTGAAGCAAAAAAGACATCATTTAGTTATGCAAGAAAAGAAATTTCAAGCAACGTCCTCTAGACGTGTTGACCCTTTACCTTATGAATCAAATGCATCCATCTGCGTAAATTAAAATTGGGCAGTTGACAAAAAACATATTTTTCAAAAAATTTCAACAAAACCATATCAGGTGATCCATTATTGGAACAAACACATTGAGTTCATTCCTCTGAAGGTTAGCATGACATGGTTTGGCTTAGCAGTGATTAATGATGAATCAATTGTATAAACTATGAAAGTTGAAGGCCAAAGGCCAGTGACTTCCATCAGCCATGAAACAGTGATCTCTTACCGATTGCAGAGAGTAAATCCCTTAATATCTTGGCTCTGCAGATTCTTATATTCTACTATGCACTACACACATTTTTAATGGGCAAACTTCATTGAAATGGCCAGATATCAAAGAGATTTTTAATTGTCAGTGTTAAATACAGAATAATCAGAAAATGACAGGATTTTAACTACCGGTTGTCATAATCGGCTGATGCCCATAACCAGCCGGTTCTGACTGCCGATTCCGATTATTGGTTCATCACTAAGAGTGTTTTCAAAAATGCTGTGTGTCTCATATAGTTCTTGAGCAAAGCATAGTGAAGCACCTTTTTCAGAGGCCACAGAGATTTCAAAAATTGATCTGAGGCTTCAAGGATAAATACAAATAACTCAACCTAATTCAACACTCGTTAGCATTCCTTCAACCGTTTTAGTACATTAAACTATTATTATCACACCTCAGGGGATGATATACAGAATAACTAGAGTTTATGCTGATGATAAGGAAATCTAATGGCTTCAAGATAGTGGTAATTTCCATAAGATGCAAATGGCTAAAAATAGTCAATATCCCCAGCAGGTGGATGTGTTGCATTAGTACATCACAGGTAAATTTCCATGTACATCTGAAAATATAGTATCCACAAAAAGAAGAAAATAATTTTGCAATGTCACAAGGCACACAATTTTCTGAAACAAATAGTGTAATTGGCATTGAATAAAACTACACAGAGGAAACAGCCAAGCATAAGCTTTTAGCTTGATTCTGAATCCATTTCCTTATTTGTTGTATGCTTCTAAAGTATTGTTAAAATTGTTCTTTTATGTGTTGGAAATAAATATAGTTTAATTCCTTGCATGCTCATGTTGGATATTTCTGACCAGGACAGGATTTCTCTTGCCAGTGATGTAAGTATAATTTGGGCACATTTAATTAAATTTTTCCTCTGTAAGCTGTATGAATTTTCTCATCATTGATTTCTTGAGATAAATTTTGGTGAATTTGCTTCACAGCATGCATGAATAGTTTCATGAAATATGTTTTTAAAATACTTAACGGGTTAAGTGTTAAACTAAAACTGTACAGAAGGTTACTGGTCTCTTTGTGCTATTGTTTTCCACTAAGCAATGTGATTCACCATTACCAGTGTTGGATAATATTAGTAATACAATGTACTGACAAGTGGTTTTATTTCTTATAACCAGCAACAGAACAAACAGTTTTAAGATATTTTTTGATTGTTTGATTAACCTTTTACCCAATGTTACAGCCCAAGCTCGCCAGCACTAATCACAAAAATTGCACTTCAAATTTTATATTAAAAAAAAATTTGTCCAACAAAAACTACAACCCTTCATTGGAATAAACTTTTTGAGCTAGCTAATGGAGAGTTATGAGCTGGGTTTTTTTATCCTAAAAAAAAAAATGTTTCAGTTATTATTTGTTTTCCTATTCAGGTTGGGTAAAGGGTTAAAAGCCTATTTCCAACTTTTTATCAAAGTTTGGCCATAGAACAGGTGCCCTAACTTGCAATCATAATGAAGTCTTCCACAGAGTCTTCAGACTATCCTGTAGAGCAACAATGGTTCCAAATCATGTCTTGGCTGCCTATATAAACCATCAAGATTGCACGAGAAACCAATATCAAGCCTCCAGACACACAGGTAAGTGAGAAGTGGAATTTGACCTAAAATATCAAGGTCCTTAAGGTATAACAGCATTAAATATTTTGCTATAGGTGACCATTATAATGTTTGTGTGAAAAAAAGATTATCGTATCACTAATTTTGGCATTCAAATATCTATGTCAAGTATAGCTCTTCCGACAACTTTTTCTGTCCTGAAAACAGGGGGTCATGCAACAAAACAGAGACTAAAGTGTGCCAACATCACTCTCCTGAATCAAGTTGTCTACATGGAATAAGGGTATTACTGTTGAGGGATCAGAAAGATGGAAGCAAATAGGATGTGTCATGTTGTGAATACAGCAATGACTTGTCACCAAGAAGGCTCTGAAAATTATATCAATTGTACTCCAAGCACATATCCAGAGGTCAATTTAATTTTTAAAAATTGAATAACAGTTTTCTAACTTGGATAAATTTGGATTTGCATTTCCTAATATTTACATGATTTTTCTTTTGAAATTGATTAGCTATAGTAGGAAATTGATTCAAAAACTATGCGAATCCAGTTAAATCGAGCCCTGCACATATCCTACATCAGGCTTGTGATTGTATTGAAAAATGACGAAATGAGTTTTCTCTGAAAAGACCACCTGGACTGGCAAAAGTTTGGGGTTAAAATTCGTTGAAATATTCAGTGTTCCTGGAAGCCGTCAGTTGCATGAAGAAATGGAATAAAATGGCAGTCAACAAGGACATGACTGAGATAGGGTTTTTGGGGGCGATAAATTGGAGCGTTCTGGTTGTGTGTCCTTATACACTCAGGAACACATGTATTATTCATCAATGAAAACATAACATTCAACTGAAATAAAAATTGTTTTCGAACACATGAATTATTCATTAATGAAAACGTAACATTCAACTGAAATAAAAACTGTTTTCTTACCAAATATCAATATACTACAGGGAAACAAAATACAAACCCATGGACTTGATTTGAACATACTTGAATCTGCCCCCACAATGATGGCGTGTACCAAATATTCAAAGTTTCTGTCAGATGGATCTGAAGAAGATTTTTAAAGCATTTCCCTCATGTTGCACTGAATTAAAATTTGGGTACCAATAAGGAGTCCAAATATGTACTCGGGAATAAACTTCAATCTGACCCCATAAGGAAGCAGAATATCAACTACCAGGAGATTCTGACAGATGTATCTGAAGATGTTAAATAATATTCCTTATATTACCTTAGGTTAAAAAATGGGCTCCCGTAGGGAGACCATATTTGAACCCATAGACTTAATTTGAACAAACTTGAATCTGATCCCCATACGGATCTGAAGAACAACATTTTAAAAGAATTTTCCTAATGTGGCACCAATTAAACTTTGGGTTCCAAAAAAGTGCCCAAACATAAACCCCAGATCTTAATTTGAATAAACTTGAATCTGCCCCCCATAAGGATGATGTGTGTCAAATATCAAAAGATTCTGAATGGCAGATCTTCAGAGAAGATTTTTAAAGAAAATTCCTCATACTGAACTAAGTGAAAATATGAACTCAGGGACTTTATTTCAACAAATTTGAATCCCCCCCCCCCCCCCCCCCCCCCCCCCCGCCCCACACACACACACATCTCAAGAGTGCTGAATACCAAATATAAAAAGGTTTCTGCCTGGTGGTTCAGAGGAAGATTATCAAAAAATTGTTCTCATATTACACTGAGTTAAAATTTGGGTTCCCATACGGAACCAAAAAATAAACAAACTTGCTTTGAACAAATATGAATCTGGTCCCTATAAGGATGATGTAAACCAAATATCAAAAGATTCTGAGTGATGTATTTGAAGAAGATTTTTAAATGATATTCCTCATGTTGCATTAAGGTGAAACTCAGGCTCATAATGGGAACTCATATTTGAACCCACAGACTTGCTTTGAACAAACTTAAAACTGAGTCTCCCAAGGATGTTGAATACGAAATATGAAAACTTTCTGACAGCAGTTGGTGGATCCAAAGAAGAATATTTTTAAAGACTATCCCTCAAGTTTCATAAAGTTAAAAATTGGGCTCCCATAGGGAACCCAAATTTGAGTCCACAGTCCTGATCTGAACAAACTTAAATCTGCCCCATAAGGATGTTGCGTTCCAAATATGAGAACATTCTGACTGGAGGATCTGAAGATTTTTAAAAGACTTTTCCTCATATTGCAATAAATTACAAGGATTACACATCGCTAGTATGATAACTCTCCTCAGTATGGACAAACCGTACCAGTTTTTGAATTCATTCAAGACATTGTTAAGAAAGTCTCACATACAGTGCTCGCTCAAGACAGGTGGCCTCTCACTGCAGGTTTGAGGTTTTCGCTAGTCAGTGAAAAACCAACAAGAGAATATTTGTTGCAGAAATGGAGAAGAATTGATTTTTCAACTTTTTAAAAATTTTAATTCAGTTTTAATACAAGTACACTGACATTGTTAAATAAATAATTACAGTTAAAAGTACATAAACTCAAAAACTCTTTGCGATTATGATGTGAAGGGACTAGTCCATCCAAAATAGTAATTTCTTACTTTTATATGAACAAAGTGTTCTCTTTCTATCAATATTTTCAAATGAGCTTTCTTTATAAAAATTTACAGTTAAACCTTGAAAAGTCAATGTTTTTGTGTCTGTCAAGTTTTGTTTTATTAGCAAATAATTTAAATCACACTTTGCGTAAAAATAAGCTTATCTGGGTGTTTTAGTTTGCTTAATCCTCTGATTTTGTCACACTTAACAAACAATGGACATAAACAAAACGGGGATCTTGATAAAAATTTCTCAGACTTGAAGAGTTTTTCAACTGAATACCTATATAATTGGAAGCCAATTAATATAGTTTTCAGACAATCTACAGTGAAATATATTTGTCATACTTGTGTTTTATTTAAGATATTGAGATTTTGGGAGACAATTGTCCTGACTGACAATTTCACTGTTGGGCAGATGTTCTGGTTACATTTTTGAAGTATTGATATCTGTACACATTGCATTGATTTTAATACTCTGAAATTTCCAAAAATTTGTTTTTCCGGTCTCTCAAAACAGGTGAAAAACTGTGTTTTTGCCACAGTTTTCCGGTCTCTCAAAACAGGTGAAAAACTGTGTTTTTGCCACAGTTTTCAGGTCTCTGGTCTCTCAAGACAGGTGGCCTGTCATGACAGGTCCATTACAGAGTGAAACCATTCAGTACATGGCCACAGTGGTCTCTCAAGACAGGTGGTCTCTCATGACAGTGGTCTCTCAAGACAGCTTTCACTGTACCAAATATTGACCAAATCCATTGATATTTGTTCAAGTTATCACACTAATGAGCTGAAAACAGTCAAAAATTAACTAATTAGAGGCCATAACTCTGCTAAGTATGGCTGAACCACTCCAGTTTTCAATCTCAAGTAAGACACCATTAAGAAAATCCCACATACCAAATACTGACAGAATCCATTGATATTTGTTCAAGTTATAATGCCAAAGAGCTGAAAACAGGCAAAAATTGACTAATTAAGGGCCAGAACTCTGCTCAGTATGGTCAAACACCAGTTTTCAAACTCATTGAAGACATTTTTTGAAAGTCTCACATACCAAATACTGACTGAATCTAATGATATTTGGTCAAGTTATCACGCTAATGAGTTGAAAACAGGCAAAAATTAACTAATTAAGGGCAATGATTCCACTTAGTATGGCCGAACAGCAACAGTTTTTTAACTCGTTCAAGATATTACTAAGAGAGTCACACACACCATATATTGACCTAATCCATTGATATTTGTTCAAGTTAGCTTGCTAACAAGCTGAAAGCAGGCAAAAATAACTAATTTAGGGCCAGCCATAACTCTGCTCAGTATGGGCAAACCACACTGGTTTTCAAACACCTTCAAGACATTGTTAAGAAAGTCTCACAAACTAAATATTGACCAAATCCATTGATATTTGTTAAAGTTATGTTAACAAGAAAGGTTACACCCGTCCATCCGCCCATGCATCAACTTCATCAACCTATAGGTTGCAATTTTAAAAAAACTCAACCCCAAATTAGGGGTCATTTTGGGCATCCAAATAGTAATTTGAACAAATGTGAATTTGATCCCCATAACAATGCTGTTTTTCAAATCATTCTGACTGGTGGATCTGAAGAAGTTTTTAAAAAATGTTTCCTCATATTGCACTAAATTAAAATTTTGGACCCCATAGGGAGCCCAAAAAAGAATCCAGAGACGTGATTCGCACAAACCTAATTTGTATCCCCCTTCAGATGTTGTATACCAAATACTGAAGGATTTTGTTTGAAAGTTCTGGACAAAATGTTTGGGATTTTTGAAAAGTGTTGACTCAGGATTTTTCCATTACCCTCCCCCCACCAACATATGGCACCCCAAGATGCAACAGATTGAGATTTTGGCGGCCCATTTGATTCTACTGGTCCTAAGGACACTGTATACCAAATAACAAATCTTTATTCTGTGCAGTTTGGGAAATGTGGGCTTTTTAATTTTTATTTTTAGCTCATGGGGTTCTCATGGGATTCTTATGGGGACAAGGACAATTATTTTTGGGCATAAATCAAGTACATAACTCCTAATACTATTACTATCAAATCTGAAACAAATTGGCCAACCATTTCGAAAAATAAAAGTTTTGGGCAGGGCCAAAAATATTGCCCATCCCAGCACGAGCCCAATATTGCCTGACAAACTTTATTTGAACAAACTTGAATCTTCATCATATAAGGAAGCTTCCTACCAAATTTCAAACCATTGTGACTGGTGGTTTATGAGAAGATTTTGGAAGAATTTCGGGGTTTTCAGGCATTGCCCCAACCCACTGGGTTTAGCTACTTCTATTGAACAAACTTGGAAGCATATTCCCCAAAGATAATTTATGCCAAGTTTGGTTGTGCTTGGTCCAGTGGTTTCGGAGAATAAGACTGATATGTAAAGTTAACGGACACCGGATGACGGATGCCATGTGAGGGCAATAGCTCACCCTGACTTTCAGTCAGGTGAGCTAATAAGAGAAAACTGGAGGCTCTAAAGAGCCTGTAATCGCTCACCTGGAACTACATATAAAAATGGGATTTCCCATAGGCTTTCCATGGTACCTATGAGCTGCAATTGCGGCCATGTTTGCAACATTACGTTAACATTACATGAAGATCATTGGTAGAAGGTGTCCCAGTCCTCAATCATGTGAAGTTTCAAAACATTTGATTTTGTAGTTTCAGAGGGGAAGATTTTTGCAAAATCCATCAATTAGAATCAGTGAATGTCTCTGGTGGCCATATTTTCCAACCAACGGAAACAAAAAAGAGTATTGTTTGTAGAGGGCCTCCTATAGACCATTCCTGCGAAGTTTGGTTCATGTCGGCTCAGTAGTTCCAGAGAAGATGAAAATGTGATTTCCCATAGGGTTTCTATAGTAACTATAAGCTGCAACTGTGGCCATGTTTGCAACACAATCAACATTAAATGAAGATTGTTGGTAAAGGGTGTCCCAGTCATCAACCATGCAAAGTTTCAAAACATTTGGCCCTGTGGTTTCAGAGGAGAAGATTTTCAAAATCCACCAATCAAAATAAAAAAATGCTTCTGGCAGCCATGTTTTTCGATGCACGTAACAACATGAGGAGCGTTTGTAGAGGACCTGCCATAGACTATCCCTGCCAGGTTTGGTTCACATCAGCTCAGTAGTTCCAGAGAAGATGAAAATGTGATTTCCCATAGGGTTTCTATAGTAACTTTAAGCCACAATTGCAGCCATATTTGCAACCCGATTAACATTAAATGAGGATTGCTGAAGAGGGTGTCTCAGTCACCAACCATGCAAAGTTTCAAAACATTTGGCCCTGTGGTTTCAGAGGAGATTTTTTGAAATCCCTGAATCCGAATCCCAAAATGCTTCTGGCAGCCATTTTTTGGATGCAAGGTAACAAATATGAGAAGCATTTGTAGAAGACCTGCCATAGACTATCCCTGCCAGGTTTGGTTCACATCAGCTCAGTAGTTCCAGAGAAGATGAAAATGTGATTTCCCAAAGGGTTTCTAAAGTAACTATAAGCCGCAATTGTGACCATGTTTTCAACCCGATCAACATTAAATGAGGATCGTTGGTAGAGGGGGTCCCAGTCATCATTTATGTGAAGTATCAAAAAATTTGGCCTGGCAGTTTAAGAGAAGAAAATGTTTGAAAATCCACCAATCAGAATCAAAGAATGCCTCTGGCAGCCATGTTTTTAAACCCACGGGAACAAAATGAAGATCGTTTGTAGAGGACCTCCCATAGTCCATTCCTGCCAAGTTTGGTTTACGTCAGCTCTGTAGTTCCAGAGAAGAAAATGAAAATGTGATTTCCCATAGGGTTTCTATAGTAACTATAAGCCACAATTGCGGCCATGTTTGCAACCCGATCAACAATAAATGAGGATCGTTGGTAGAGGGGGTCCCAGTCATCAACCATGCAAAGTTTCAAAACATTTGGCCCTGTGCTTTCAGAGAAGATTTTTCAAAATCCTCCAATCAGAATCTAAGAATGCCGCTGGCGGCCATGTTTTCAAACCTATGGGAATAAAATGAGGATCCTTTGTAGAGGACCTCCCATAGACTATCCCTGCCAGGTTTGGTACACGTCGGCTCAGTAGTTCCAGAGAAGATGAAAATGTGATTTCTCATAGGGTTTCTATAGTAACTGTAAGCCACAATTGTGGCCATGTTTGTAACCCAATCAACATTAAATGAAGATCGTTGGTAGAGGGGATTCCAGTCATCATTTATTTGAAGTTTCAAAACATTTGGCCTGGCAGTTTCAGAAGAGAAGATTTTTGAAAATCCACCAACTGGAATCAAAGAATGCCTCTGGAAGCCATGTTTTTCATCCGTTGGGAACAAAATGAGGATCGTTTGTAGAGGACCTCCCATAGACCATTCCTGCCAAGTTTGGTTCACACCGGCTCAGCAGTTAAGAGAAGAAGATGAAAATGTGAAAAGTTTACGGACGCCGGACACCAAGTGAAGTGAAAAGCTCACATGGCCTTTTGGGCCAGGTGAGCTAAAAATGATCGGAAGGAAAGTACTGGTTACATGCACATTTCCTCTGGGAATTCCCAACAAAAACCCACCAATAGTCAATTGTACTTTTTGGCCCAAAAATTCATCAAATCATAGCTTTATTTCTCTGGAATATTCAGCAATAATGCCCAAATGCAAGATGTCAGTAGAATGCTTCCAAAATTTAAAACAATATATTTTTACAAGGCTGCATGGCTTCGGAGGTTGTATCATTTCTGAATGCAACGAGTAACTTTTATATTCAGTACAGTTATACCTTAAGGGGTTCATACTAAAAATATGTTGGGAGTGTGTGAAACCTCCAGCAATTGGAGCAAAGTCTTGAGAGGATAACAAACAATAACATGAGTTTTGAGTGCAAGACTCTTCATTATTATTTGACCTCCATCTGTTATGAGCATCCCTATAGACAAAGGTGGCCAGCAATGACCGCTAATGACTGCATGACTGCTAATCATGATGTTATTGATTGATGAGATAAGCATACAATTTAGCAAAGAAATCAACAGAAAATAGTTCAGTAGGAAATTAATTCATACTACAAATATGAAAGAATGAAGTTGCATGAAGCAAACCTCAGAGAAATACAACAGAAATTCATGACTTCTACATACAAAACAAGAGAACAATGCTTAGAAACACTTTTATAAGAACTAGACCTGTTTGTAAGCTCAGCTAATGAAATATCCCCTCAATGTGCAGGCCAACACAAAACAAGTGCAACGCTGATCGCAGGCGATCAGACTCTAGTCCCCCACGGTGGATGGTCTGTTCTATAAAACATGCAAAATATTTTTTAGGTCTGTTGGGCATTTAAAAAATAAGTTGCACATTATGAAATGGATAAAGGATTTCAACAGCAAGTGGGAATTGAAGTCCTCTCTCTCCCATCACGTATCTGTTCTCAGGTACCTACCACTTAACAACAGGAACAACAATGTAATCATTCCATATTGCATTTTTATTCAAAAATTATTGACGTGCATCATCCTCCTATTATGTGTCCCTAATGGTATAAATATGAAAGTACAGCCTTGAAGCATCTATCTATTAGATACAGGAGGTAACCGTAAAATAGGAACACAAAAAAATCAATGAAAATGGTCGTCCTTCGTCCATTCTAAAAAAAATTTCCAAAAATGTTTTACGTGCATCATTCTCCTAGCATCTCTGACCAATGTTAGAAATCCTCCTAATGATGTGCATCATCCTCCTAGCATCTCTGACCAATGTTAGAAATCTGAAAGTAATAGCTCGAAACATATCTAAGATACAGGTGATAATGTCAAATATGGCCAAAAAATGACAACAAAAAAGTCTGTCATTCAGCCATCTTAATTTTTTTTTTTCAAAAGATTTTGGCATGCATCATTCTCTTATGGAGTCTGACAAATGTTGAAAATTTAAAACTAATATCTCAAAACACCTCCAAGATATGGGTGATAACGTAACTTGAGAATGCAAAAAATGAACAAACATGGCCCGGCCATTTTGAATTTTTTTTTTCAAAAAATTTTGACGTGCATCATCCTCATAGCATCCATGAACAATGTTAGAAACGCGAAACAAATATATTAAAACATGTCTAAGATACAGGTGGTAACATCAAATGAAGCAAAAAAAAATGATGACAAAAATGGTCGCCGGTCGGCCATCTTGAATTTTTTTTCAAAAAGTTTTGAAGTGCATTGTCCTCCTATTATGTGTCACCAATGGCATAAGAATGAAAGTACAGCGTCGAAGCATCTATGAGATACAGGTGGTAACATAAACTAAGATACAGGTGGTAACGTCAAATATAGCCAAAAAATGACAACAAAAATGCCCGAAGCCCGAAAACCTTGAGACTTTTCTACAGGTCATATTTATGAAGGGATTTCATTGTAACTTCGTAGGATCATTCCAGATGATGCCCAGATGAGATTGTCCCCTTTGGTTGTGCTCATTCAACCATGATGGCTGCCTGAGCCCGAAGCCTGAAAACCTTTAGCACAGACTACAGGTCATATTTATGAAGGGATTTCATTGTAACTTGGTAGGTTGACTTCATATAATGTCTAGATGAGAACGTCCCCTTTGGGACACAATTAGGCAACTGTGACGGCTGAAGGGGCCCGAAGCCCGAAAACCTTTAGCACAGTCTACAGGTCATATTTATGAAGGAATTTCATTGTAACTTGGTAGAATGACTCCAAATAATGTCTAGATGAGAACGTCCCATCCTGATCGCAATCATTCAGCCTTGATGGGTGCCCGAGCCCAAAAACCTTTAGCATAGGCAAAAGGTTATATTTATGGAAGGATTTCATTGTAACCTGTTAGGTTGACTCCATATAATGCCTAGATGATGACATCCCCTTTTGGTCGTGATTGGTCAACTGTGATGGCTACAGGAGCCCGAAGCCCGAAAACCTTGAGCACAGTCTACAGGTCATAATTATGAAGGGATTTCATTGTAGCTTGGTAGGATGACTCCAAATAATGTCTAGATGAGAACATCCCCTTTTGGTCGCAATCAATCAGCCTTTATGGCTGCCCGAGCCCATAGTCAATATTTCGTATTTATGGAAGGATTTCAGTGCAACTTGTTAGGTTGACTCCATATAATGCCTAGATGATGACATCCCCTTTTGGTCGTGATTGGTCAACTGTGATGGCTACAGGTGCCTGAAACCCGAAAATCTTGAACACAGTCTACAGGTCATATTTATGAAGGCATTTCATTGTAACTTCGTAGGATCACTCCAGATGATGCCCAGATGAGAATGTCCCCTTTTGGTTGCGATCATTCAACCATTATGGCTGCCCGAGCCTGAAGCCCAAATACCTTTAGCACAGTCTACAGGTCATATTTATGAAGGGATTTCATTGTAACTTGGTAGGTTTGACTTCATATAAAGTCTAGATGAGAACGTCCCCTTTTGGACATGATTGGGCAACTGTGACAGCTACAGGGGCCCGAAGCCCGAAAACCTTTAGAACAGTCTACAGGTCATAATTATGAAGGGATTTCATTGTAGCTTGGTAGGATGACTCCAAATAATGTCTAGATGAGAACATCCCCTTTTGGTCGCGATCATTCAGCCTTTATGGCTGCCCTAGCCCAAAACCCCAAAACCTTTAGCATAGTCTATAGGTCATATTTATGGAAGGATTTCATTGTAACCTGTAAGTTCGACTCCCTATAATGGGTAGCTGATGACATCCCCTTTTGGTCGTGATTGGTCAACTGTGACGGCTTCAGGGGCCCGAAGCCCGAAAACCTTAAGCACAGTCTACAGGTCAAATTTATGAACATTAAGACCCCATTCACAGTCTATTTGACTTTGTCCAAGTTAAGCTAAAACATGAACAAAAATAGACGTCATTTGGCCATCTTGACTTGTTTTTCAAACAATTTTGATGTGCATCATCCTCATAGCATCTATGAACAATGTTAGAAACCTGAAGCAAATATATCAAAACATGTCTAAGATACAGGTGGTAACATCAAGTGAAGCAAAAAATGATGACAAAAATGGCCGCCAGTTGGCCATTTTGAATTTTTTTTCAAAAATGAAAAATTTAAAGTAATTTGTATATTTTTTATACTTACCAAAGGCCCAGACTAACTGGTGCAAACTAACTGTTATTAAGGGCCAAACACAAATTCTGAACCCCCAATCCCCAAAATTTGCTTACAAACCCAAAATTAAAGTCCCATCTGGACCTCTTTTACCCTCCGTGTATGCGCAGCCATCAGGAAGTGACCGAAACTGGCGCCAACATCATTCTTTGTAGATGAGCTTACTATATAATAACTCAGTGGGTAGGTATGAGTGCCCACTCATGGGAGGGCCATCCCCGTCTGGGCCGTTGGTAAGTATAAAAAATATACAAATTACTTAAAATTTTTCATATTTTTATACTATAAACCAATGGCCCAGACTAGCTGAATCGTAAAAAGGTGGAGGGTCTAGGACTTCAGAATTAGCAGACCAACATAGTTCCTAAGCCTGAAATCCAAGGTGAAAGGAAAATTAAATTAAAGGGAATTACATGTATGTCTCTCTATACAAAAATAGAGAAGACATGTCATAAATAAGGAGTCAAATTCCAGTAATTCCTTATTCTTAGCATGAATGACTATGCTAATTGGGTGTAACAAGTTCCAAATTTTAAAGGCTAGTTCGAACTAAGCCCCATAAATTAGGATCGTGTATTCGAGAGTGTGAGATTAACGCCCACAAACCATGCCAAATACAATAATAAAACAAGCTGTATCCAGGATTCGATATAATCTACAGACAAAACAGCTTCACTCATAGTTACAGAAATCCCCCCCCCCCTTTTTTTGAAGGAATCTTTTTCAAAAAACAAAGAGGGGAGCGCTCTGGAATCAGTAAAAGTGGTACCAATTAACAATACATATTCGTCGAACAGGCACCCAAATATTAATTATTATTAATAAAATAGGTGCTTCACGCTACTTCAGAAGCTGAGGCTATAGCAGCGATCCCGGTAATTAATTGCACGCTTCTTAACGAACACCGGAGTTGGCATACGTAGATAGGTCAAAAACCGGTGATAAATATATACAAAACACACTTGTTCAAAAGAATATCAATGAACGGTTTCTGGAGAGTAAACACGCTTCCAAGGCAACCCACAGTCGACCCCGTTCAGGTGTACAATTAATTCCAATAATAATACTCCCAGATGAACGAATATACATGTACCCGAATACATAGAAATCTCCATTCGATTTCCATGTAAAATGTGTACTGAAACTATATAACCTGGATTCAGAAATTGATCGAGCTATGATTAACAGACTCGTCACGGACTGCCCCAAAATACATTATTTTTTCTGAGGTCCATAACATATAATAATGTGTCCGCCTAATAAACACATATTATGCACGTGAGCCTTGAATCTCGCATGTAATAATCCGAATACTAGTTAACCGACTTGTCAGACAAACTGGTACACAAAGACTAGCAATTTATTGATAATGAATCATATGCTCGTATAGGACTTATCACAAACAACCACAGGAAACAAATCAACTAAAAAGAGGATGTGCCCATGAGGTCGCCATAGAACACGACCCAGCCACCAATCGATAAGCCATGAAAGGCGTGTAAATACTTAAATGCATACAAGGCTTGCAGGAAGGAAACTACGTCCTGTCCTGTAATCGCCTCTTAACATACTGGCAGTGGGGAGGGGGAAGGGAGGATTCGATGAACATTTCATATCGAACCCCCCTCACCCGCATTACTTGAATCGTTCTTGTGTTAGTCATAACAAATACATGTTATTTTCATAATAACTCACAATAAACCATACCGGTTGGGAGAGAATAACCTCCTCTAACAAATGGTATTATGTCCTATAGGACAACAAAGCCAGCCTAGCTAAGCAGCTAAAGGTCTTCCTATACGTGAAGACAATAAAGCTGATAAGACAGATATATTGGTATAAGCTGCGACCCTGAAGGCTCACTGACTGGAGACTTACAACTATCATTGAACAAGGTAGGGAATGAAAACCTGTTAAATAAACAGCCCTAAATTCCCAATATTATAGACCGCAGTCTCAAGAGATTTTTAATTCAGTTACGTCACTGCATAATACTGAAAAAATCTCGCTCATAATTCTAGTTAGACTACAATGGTGTAAACAATGAGACTAAAGTCTATGACACTTGGGAAAAAACAAACCGAAAAGCACAGTACTTCTTTTCGGCTTTATTCCCAAAAGATAGCGGAAAGAACCTAACGTAGCTAGAAGTCTTCTTCTCCGTGAAGACCGATATCTCGGTGTAATTAGTGACTTATTCATCGTCACACAATTAGGGAATGACGAGCCATTTTCCTAACAGCTATAATTCCCAAAAGACCGCTGTAACCGTACATAAGGCTGCCATGGCATCCACAATGACATAAATGCCTTGCTGCCAAGGAATATCTCAGCCTATGTATCCACTATCCTTCCTGATACAGGATGAGAAACAGGTGATTATAAAAAACTGGAGAATAATTTCTAATGCTTTTCTTCAATAGGAGCCTGGACCTCCAGAAGGAAAGCCTTTCTTGGAAGATTCTCCCACAAGTATATCTTGTAAGTGGAGCTTGTTCAGGCTGATAGCCTCTGGCCTGCCGAGACTATTCTCATCCACTGATCTTCAGCAATATTATCCACTTTATTGCAAGGCTGATAACCTACCGCCAAGTGAATTTACCGAAATCTATTCTCGAAGACCTCAATTGTTCCCTTAATAAGAGAGCTTTAACCTCCATTAGGAGCGACTCTCTTTGAAGGAACTTCCGTTATTAACGTCCAGTTCTTGTGAAGTTGATAAACCTTCCGTCCACTGATAAACAATAGAGGTCATATCCATCACCTGTATGACTTACGAAGCTTATGGAAGGAGAAACTATGTTCTCCCCCCGAAGCAGCTCGTATCGTCAATCTCAATAGTTCCCTCCAATAAGAGAGTTTTACCTTTTCTTGTAGACTCTCTCTGACAGGAACTTACGTGATTAACTTCCAGTCTCTCATGGATACCTTCTGTTAATCGACGGCCTAGGGGGGTCTGATCCATAGCCTTGATCAGATGTATACCCCTTTTCCGAATCGCTATAATGACGACCTCCAGGGTAAATATAAGAGGGGTATCTCCCTCGTGAGACATTCTCTTGATGCTTTCTTAGAAGCGGAATAGCCTTGCTTACCCCAGTCTGCTGAAGTGTGTTGATGAGACACCTACTTCAATAGCAGTGCTCTGGAAGCCTTCTTGCAGCCTGCTTATATAGCAGCATAAGCTTGTCGTCAAATAGTGTAATCCCGGTGACCGGAGCGACTCGGAGAGAGCTTTTCACCTTGTACTCTAAAAGTGATGACAACGCAAGGGCAGCATCACGTCTTACCAACTGCAAATTTTCCACTGTCAGTGCAGAGTGGAACGTGGCATACATGACTGCCCTGGAAAGAACTCTTAGCGAGGAACAACGTCCTCATATTCCTTCCCTTTGAAACGTTGCGTCATAGCTCTGGTAAGGTGATCTGCGTAGGACACCACATTTGGATTCGCTTATTTGATGAGTTAACACATGCCATCAATTCAAAGTGTATATTAAATGATGCAGATAGGAACATTTTTTCATCCCCGGCCTGCTCATTTAAAGATGAGCTCTCTGTACATCTTCTCCAACCGTTATAAATGAACGTTGTCCAAGGAACAGTATATTTGTATAAGATGTAGATAAGAAACCACCTTCCTCCTAGCATTAGAGAGGTAGAATATGGCATCGTCAATGCGGCCGAAGGCCTGCGACACCTGTCTAGATAGTGTCGGAATGGAAAGAACGTCCTCTTTCTCCGCACCTAGTCTGCTTCCAGAGACGACAGCGGTTTCTCTCTAACAGACGCAGCATGCTGATCAGGTGTAACAGATGCAGGATAGTAATGCAGTCCATCGCTACCCTATGCTGTTCCGAAAGGGAAGGGTAATTCTCTTCCTCGTCCCTTTCATCATTCGACTGAATCAGCTATGACGTCCGTTCCCTTGTAGCGGGGGAGGAATTCGCTAGAATTGTGCACTTGGTGATACCTTCCTGAAATTTGGCATGATGTAAGGGTAGGCATCAGAGATTTCAAAATCGATCGGCTACAAGTTGGCACCATCCTCTAGCCACCACTAGCAGCGAAATCCAAAATGGCCGCCAAGCGGATCGAAAAAAAGCTATTTTCGCCGATCGCACAACTGAAGCTCCAAACCTAACACCATACATGTGCTGTAATTGATGTGAATGATGGAGTGAAGCCCTTGGAACAAGTTGGGGGGAAGATTAATGGATAATGGGATCAGAATTTCCGTCGATGTGTGCGTCTGTGTGTCTGACTGTCAGTATGATCGTCCGTCCGTAGATAAATTAGTGTTGAATGTTTCTCGGGAATGCAATGGTCAAATGAACATGGTATGAGAGATTCCTGTCAACACATGAACAAGGGTACTCGATAGTATGCAGCAGTGGGGATACTTGGACATTTGATAATCCAATTAAAGTGACAGTCTATTCTCAACTTCCGGCATTTTCGATAGATTTATTTTCTAAGAAAATAAAACTATCAAATTTCTAGAGGAGTTCTGGTTCAATCTCAACACCATAGCGACACGTCTGCCAGCAAGGGCAGTGCTGGAATGAACTCGGGATGCATTAGTTCCCGTTGTTAATTATACAATGTTATCTTGCCAGTATAGAACATTGGCAAAATGGGACTAGAAGGGGTGAGTGTATGTTTGCAGTCATTCGAGGTACAGGAATATTTTTTGACTACAAGTAGTATTCTTCATTTTCGGCCAGTTAAGATGTGGTGTGTTCCAAGTCAGGATTAATGTTGCCGACACTTAATGCCCATCCCTCATGGTATGCTACTTTACCAGGGATATAGAGATATAGCCACCACTGGGAGCCAAAACATGACCTTTGATGTCGATGAGTGGTCGAAATGTTTTAGCGAATAACTTATCGAAATATGATCCGGTATGGCAATTTGATACCTTACGTTAGATTTATTAGATCAACTCAGGTATGGATTCATTGAGACATGAGTGCGCTACAAGATGAAGGATTTCCAAGTTGATTTGCTATGGAGTAGGAACTGACTAGTCACATGTGGCCTATGGCCAGAGAAAGACAAGGATACCATAGATGAACACACGGGTGAACGAAGGTATCAACTGTTGTACAGAGGCAAAATAGTTGGGGATATTGTATCATGCTATGCATGAATTAACACCGTCTTGTGCAGTAAATAACAGACTATTTTCCGAAATCTAAAACTGTATTCCTATACCCCGGACAATGTAGCAAGCCACATGGGATGAACATTTGTTAGCAAAATCAACTCAACTAGAAACATGACATGTGTTAACTGGCCGAAAATGGAAAAAAAAATACCAGAATAGGAGATGACTGGTCCTAACATGACAGTATACTACTCAATATTGTTACAACAGCCACCTTCACACTTACACAAAGGTGTGCACCTTAATCCAGCTTTCAAGCATTTGCAATTGCCCTTGCAGGCCTTGGCACAACTACAGTGGAGCATCAGTGCACATGCAGCACTTGCGTCTCCTAGGTGAGTCCAAAATGGGACCAGAATATTGAGACGTGGATTCCACTCCCATCCGTACTGTGATGGGTCTGGCACACATAAGTGTTTCTGCAGAGCACGATGCCAAATGAAAGATGACACAAGAATTACCCTTTTTACATGTTGATACAGAGCTGCTTTGGTGGGCGGGATGTTTTCCATAGACTTAAGGCCATGTGTGAACATATGCCGTCTCGCATCATTGACACGTGTACTGACACAACTGTTACTGTACATCTGTATGGTGAGTTTTTCGATATGCTGCATATGAGGGGAATCCTCTGAAAAGACTTGCGGATTCTCAGTCAATTCTATCATCATTTCAGTTGATGCGGGAAAATTCATCCATGCATTCCATCCTGTCTTCTTCCCAATGCCGAGCATGCTGGATGTTACATCACAACCTGTGAAGGCGTGGAAGAAAGTCAGGGCCTTACAGTAATCAGGTCCAAGTTGTGAAGCTATCTCATGAATTGGCATATCTTTATATGCCTTTCCAATTCCAAACCCAATCCACAGCTCACTGAGTCCAAGGTCACGGAATGTTGCGAAATGGTGCAAAGACAGAATGACGACATCAGAATCAACCGTGCGAAGAAAAGCTATTTTGTGACCTTGTGAGACTGCATGGTTGAGATGAAGCATCATGCGCGTGTCTGCTTCCTCGTGGTTCGATGGAGATATGTCACATAAGCTAACATCCTTATTGCATAGTACATATTCTCCTGATGTCGTTAACAACTGGTACTCGGATGTTGATGTTAATTTCAGCAGTTCAGCAGACAGGAACTTGAAAAATTCGTCTTTATTCTCACTAACTTTCAAGAATGCCTGCCAATTCTTCCCTTTAGGTAAAGGGACGTTCTCGGACACCCGTATCAACCTAACTGCTGTCTCACCGAGGCGTTTTGCTCGCGTCTGATTCTTCAAACTGCCTTCGGGGTAACAGTCATAGATCGCATCAACCCTTGTGGTGTTCGTGTTAATCAGAGATTCGATGTATGGCAATAATTGCAATCGAGCATATTCTCCAAACAGATCCGCTTTCTGTGGTTTGATTACATGGACTACAGCAGGCATATCCAAGATGACAACTGAAGCTTGTCTAGCTGCTGAATTCTTCCCTTGTGCAGGAATAGCTGGTAAACAATTGAGAATTTGAGATTTTGTCCCACTCCGTAGCTTACCTCTATCGGATAATGCTGGCGGATCACGTGCATTCTCGTGCATGAAAAACTCATCCATGTTTGAATCAGGCCGGGCTTGCAGTGAAACGAACATCTGGGTAACTATTGCGGCAGTTGCTTTACTTGACATGAGTTTGTCTCGGCCTTTGTCCAGGTTGGCTGGGGGTGGGTTAAGGAAGGTATATATATTTGCCTTGGGAATAACATCATTCAGGGGTACGGTGCATTCCACAAGCCTTTCCTTCAAGAAAGTGGAATATAAATGCTTGCCCCTTTCGGGTAATGACCGTAAACTCTTACTAACTTCGGGGTCCATATATTCACCAGTATCTAATGTCACCAGCTGACCACTAGTTTCATCATAAGGGTTGATAATGAGTCCCTGATTCACCAGATCGAGGAGAGATTTCAATTGATTCAGAAATTTTTTCTGCTCTGATACCGAACTTTCCGGGTGTTCCGTGTTATCTGATGATGTTGTGTGGAAACTTGCATATTCATACTCATCTATAACACGCAGAACTTCTGACCTTGAAAGCTCAATAACGACTTTCTCTTCAGCCTGGCCATAGAGACCTTTTGGACCACTGTCTTCTTTGAGTAGTTGGATACTATGTTCTTGGCTCTGATCTAAACCCATCATACTGAACTTCCTCTCACTACGCTGGACCACAAAATGGCCTTCCATGAATTTGTTGTGGATTGAAGGATGCCGCCTGGGTAGCTGAGACATGTCTCTCAGAAATACGGGGACCCACCGACAATAATTTGTATGTCCTAGGGCAAAAAAGTAACTGCACAACTCATCGATAGAACACAGTGTACCAGGCCAGTTACCGATTCGTTGGTTCCGAACGAATTGACAGCTTGTCAAGAGAAAGTTCCGAACGATTTCACCCCAATAGCGCGCAGTTGGAGATTGTGAAAGAATCCTCTGTTCCCACATTTCAAATGACTCATGGGGCCCAGTCTGCTGACAGTAAATCTCATAAGCATTCTTTCTGAGGATCTCAAGCCAAGCTAGAGTGAGAAGATATGCCTGTCGCGTCCTCTTGACATGTTTCCCACCAAGTAGGGATGATGCTACACCGGGTGTGAATATCTTTGCGAGGTGAAACATTCGCTCCCAACCAGAACCACCCATAAGCTTACCACCAGCTTCTTGGGTGCACATTTCAAGATGCAGGAATCCAATCATACACACCATTCGATCCTCACCTATCTCCTCTGGGAACAGCCATTGACATTTTTTCTGCCTGGCATACAACGGACAGTCACCTTCAATGACAGGTATCTGGCCGGGGTTTACGAAAGCAGTAGCTTCCCTGACCACATACATAGCATGCTTCTGCATACTGAGTGAGTCCGCTTTCTGCTCACTGAAAACAGGGAATACCCCAATAACTGCACGAGGTTTGACATTGTCTTGATCTTCATGTTTTGAAAAGAAGCCTGAAAAGGTCACAGGGACTTCATCAAGCTGCCAGCTGCCATCAACCTTCCCTTTATTGCTGATCTGTGACACATGAGACAACCAGTCATTCTCTCCCACGTTCAAATCTGCATATTCATTGGGCCGTACATTACATTCATCTGGAGATTCAAGCCTGATGTCCCCACCAAAGTCTTCAACGAAAGGAACAAATGCATAGTCGTCTGGGAGTTCAATTTGTGTGTCTTCTGGAACATCTAAACTCAGTGGTGGGGGATCAGTACCCACATTGTCCCTGCTCAGTTGACCAATGAGTGTGATGGACGTACCATGCATATCAGATCTACCAGATACATCAATGTTATCAGTGGTTCCTATCGAGAAAACATTACGTTTGCAGTTAGCTGGGACTACAACACCTTCGTTCTTGAACCGCAGTGAAACAGCTCTCGCGAAACTCCTGCGAACATCCATTACGCGATCATAAGAGACAGAGAGTCCCATTTGATGAAAATCTCTGATAAGATTTTTCATACGATCATGGGCATGCAACTTCAAACCCACATAAAGAGGCATTGGAGTTTCTCTGTCACGTCTCTGGTGAACATTTTGTGCATGTTCGGAGCGTTTCGCTGAATTGCTGATCAACATCTGTGAAATAGTACAAGCCACTCGAGTCTTGGCATTAACAGTCTCATCATCGCCTAAGTTCTGTATACTACATGTGCCCTCAAGTAGAACTCTAAGAAGAGTCAGGAGTGAGTTGGGTACAGGCTCGCTCAAGCAATAAGATGAAAATGATCCCGTGAAAGGAGCTTGAGATATGAGTATGTGTTTACGCAGAAGAAGACCCACATCAACTATCTTTTTTGCCTCTTCCTCAGACACTATACGAGTTAAAGATTCGGACAACAAGGAGCCAACTCGAAACCTACTTGAAATAAACACATCTCTACCCTGTGTGAAGGCGTCCCAGCCATCGCCCAATTTCTGCAACAAATGTTCTTTGAATCGAGTGGAATGTATTTCTTCACTAAGCCAATCAGAACCGACTTGCTTCAACCTCCGACTGTACAGATTCTTGAGATCGACAAGCTTCATCGCGGAATCGTTGTGTTCAACAAATGTTATGAGCTCTGCCATAACGAGAGGGTCATAGGGCAGGCCTGACGCGGAATGTTCGGCGTTCTTCGACTTTTTAGATTTAGCCGCTCGTGCTTCATTGGCAAGCTTACAATAACAGGTTTTGTGATAGTAAAGATCACTAGCAGCGGAATCAAATGCTGCATTGACCCGAGAAAAAACAACCCAGTTCTCGGCTTCCTTTGCCATAATTTTGAGTTTATTGTTATCAGACATTGATCTGCAAATAGGCTCACTGCTGTCACCTTCGCGTTTGTGACAATAAACACACTGGGGCAGTTTCCTGTCACAGCCAGATTCAAAACTTGTCCGTGTTCTTTTAGGACTCAGCGTGGAGCAGGATGCCACTGCCTCATTTCGCTCTCGCTTGTGTAGCACGCGCTGTACGATGTGAGTCCGAATACTGTCACGGCATGTCTTATGATATATTGCCTTATTCGTCAACAGTGACATCGACATACACTCATCACTCTCTCTCATCAAACAATCAATGGTCAAATTATATGGAAGCTCAACGCCATTATCTAGGAAGCGCGTTATGTCTTCCTCAATAGCTTTATAGGCGTCATGAAAACGAGATTCTCTATACGGACGCATCAATTTCTTGGAACTGTCTTGCTGGCAAAAGCAACAACGTTCCCAGTCAGTACTAGTCCGTACACGAAGAGGATTCTCACTCATTCTGTGAATGATTTTTGTGAACAATCGCGTTCTCGAATTAATTTCGACAGACAAATCAGAATTGCTTGCGGAATTACGCCAAACAAGAGATTGTATGGCAAAGAGACTGCTTCATAAAGAGCGTTGTTTCTCCGGGATCAGCGTCATTCAGGTTTGCCTGAATGACGCTGATCCCGGAGAAACAACGCTCTTTTCAAGTTCCAAGAAATTGATGCGTCCGTATAGAGAATCTCGTTTTATTCTACATCATCTCCCACGTCTGTTTCCAACACGTGCGTGGATCAGAGTTCACTTTCGCGCCCTTACAATCGGATGTATAGTCGGTAGACCGTCGAAAAGGAGGTTCCCTTCAGCCGCTGGCGGCCATTTTGGATTGTGCCGCTACTGGTCGCCACCGGTCGGTGTCAACTTGTAGCCGATCGTTTTTGAGAACCTCATAGCCTACACTAACAGTGTGCCAAATTTCAAGAAGGTATCACCAAGTGCACAATTCACCTGTATGTGACGAATTCCTCCCCCGCTATTGCATCTGCGTGTACAGATGACTGGACTGACCCAGCACCGTCCTACAACTCACCTCTGGAGTCCGTGGGAGGCTGCTCTTGCACTTGCTGGGATGCTGCAATTAGCTGCGCGATCAGCGACAGCATTTGCGTTACCGAGGCTTGAGGAGCAGTGGTCATCTGTATCTTCGCTGCTGCCCCTGGGACGAATATCCAGAGGTAGCACTTCGGAGCATAAATATAATGATGCAGGAAGGGACATTTCTTCATCCCAGCCCTGCTCATATCTTCTCCGAACGTCCCTGTACTTGAGGAGCAGCGGTCTTCTGTTCTTCGCCGCTGCCCCTGGGACGAATATCCGGAGGAAGTACTTCCGAGCATATATCAAATGATGCAGGTAGGGATAGATCTTCAGCCCCGGCCTGCTCATGTCTTCTCTGAACGTCCCGTGACCGATGCCTCGGATCGCTAGATACTGGATGGTCCGACTTCACAGGTGAAAAATGCTCTGTCTTCGGACAACTGTGGCTATACGAAGTCGGGTAGCTAATCCTCTATAGTAGTCGCAGCATGCTGATCAATTTGAACAGATTCAAGACATTACTGATGAATGAAGTCCCTAACCTCATAAACTGTTCTGAAAGGGAAGGGTAATCCTCTTCCTAATCCCTTTCACCATCCGACTGCATCAGCTATGATGTCTGGTGTCTGCATCTGCAGATGACTGGACCGACCCAGCACCGTCTGACAGCTCACCTCCGGAGTCTGTGGGAAACTGCTCTTGCACATGCTGGGATGCTGCGATTTGCTGCGCGATCTGTGACAGCCAGTCCGTTACCGAAGCTTGTGGAGCAGCAGTCTTCCATCTTATGCTTGCTGCTGGTGGGACGAAGATCTGGAGGTATATCTTCTCCGAACGTCCCATTGATCGATGCCTCGGAGCACTAGCTAATGAATGGTCCGACTTCATGGGCGAAGAATGGCTCTGTCTTCGCGCAAGTTGCTGGATATCTGAAGTCGAGTAGCTAGACTGCAGTCGTGTGTGTTTTAATAACATAGTGGAGGAAGCCGTGACTGAAGCCGACCCCGGCTGCAGACTTGACGGAGCATCCCGAGCGGTGGTTGGACTATGTTCCATTCGTACCAGTTTCTCAAAACAACATTTGTCCCCAAATGTTGTTGGGTTAGAGAGGGACCTCACCCGCTCGCGGTCTCATCAGACCTCGCCGAGCCTCCTGAAAAGAAAACTTGGTTCTGGCTTGTGTAACGTAGCGGAGGAAGTCCTGACTGAAGCTGACCCCAGCTGCAGACTAGACGGAGCGTCCCGAGCAACGGGTGGACGTATGCTCCGACTCGTGCAAGTTTCTCAAAACATTTGGCCCCAAATGTTGTTGGGTTAGGGAGGGAACTCTCCCGCTCGCGGTCTTATTAGACCTCGCTGAGCGTCCCTAAAAGAAACTTGCCGACTTACTCCCTATTTCCGTTGTCGCTGGGTGAGACTTTATTTTAAGGTGCTCGCTCTACCACATCTACACACTTCCCTCGACCGCAACGGACTTACCCAGTGTATACGGCTCCCCGGAGGGAGTAACCGCTTCACCGGTCAAGCTAGCTGCTTGCAAGGGCTCTATTTCCTCTGTAGCTCAACCAAGTGCAACGACGGTAACACATTTGGATGGATGTCACAGTATCATCACTATGTTCATGTTCCTCTGAAAAAAGAAACTGAAAAATATTATATCGCGGAAGAGGCCCCACATAGGAACCTCACTGCCAACAACTCACTGCGACACCACTCTCCAACACTGTAGTCCCACTGTACACAAGTAGGACAAAAATCCGCAGGAGTGCATCGACTAAAGACGATAGCACTACTACAACACACACATAATAGAAATCAAAATTAAATTTCCCCAAAAAATTTTTTGGAAAAAATTTTGAAGAAAAGCCTAAGTTCCCAAAAGGAACCTATGAGCCCACGGGCATCCCGATAGAGCCTAAGCAATTTTTTTTTTTGAGCTACACTACCAGAATAATAATAATTGAATCTTGCAACAATAATACAGCAATATAATATGAAATACTACACATATTGAGGACGTTGTCAATGTAAACAATGTCAAAAGAAAAACAGGAAACAAGACATCAGGCACACAACAAGGCCCAAATTCAATAACCAATTTGATGCTACCAGATGCAAAGCTAGATCTTCATATGAAGAAAGAACGATACATCAAATAGAAGATGCAAGACTAAATGACCTAACACCCCTAAGGTGAAGACGTAACCATGGGGATAAACAGAATAAATATTCTGCAATACATGTTAAACTCCCAAGAAATTTAATAAAAAATTTCAATAAAAATTAGCCAAAAAGCTTAGGAGTTTAACAGGAAGGGTTCATGGAAGGATAGAGAAGGGATACTCAACAAACAGCGGATAATTCATTTGTAAAAATGATGACGTCAGGCGAATGTCCCGAAAATGGGAAATATGAAATAATTTTATAATTATTATAAAGTTACAGCCCTGAAAGTAGAAAACCACTGTTGTTCACTTCCATCATCCAATAACAGCCTTTAATCCACCAATTCTTGCATTGATTTGGGTCTGGCATCCTCAAAAAGTAGATTTCAAAAGCACAGATGTCAAAACGTTGTTATTGACTGAAGGGCCAAACAAAGAATGATGTTTGCGCCAGTTTCGGTCACTTCCTGATGGGTGTGCATGCGCGGAGGGTAAAAGTATGGAGGACCAGATAGGACTTTAATTTTGGGTTTGCAAGCAAATTTTGGGGATTGGGGGTTCAAAATTTGTGTTTGGCCCTTAATAACAGTTAGTTTGCACCAGCTAGTCTGGGCCATTGGTTTATAGTATAAAAATATTTTTGAAATGCATCATCCTCCTATTATGTGTCACCAATGGTATAATGAAAGTGTCAATGACACTGTAGCTTAACTTGTGTGTTGTGTTTGATGAAAAGGATAATGTTCAATGTTTATGAAAGGATTATGAAATAAGACAGGAATTGTGATAATTGGGAATATGTTCATTTCTGTTCCCTGTATGCTATGTTTTTGATAAAAATAATATGAGGTGTACACTGTACTAAAGAGCTGAGGGGTGAGTTAATATGACCTCACAGTTAATGTATGTGGCCCTCACAGTTAACGTATATCAACGAAAGTTACCAAGTTACAGTGAAATTATTCCAAAACGAGTCATCCGATAAAGTTACATTGAAATCCCTTCATAAATATGGCCTGTAGACTGTGCTAAAGGTTTTTGGACTTCGGACTCCTGTAGCCGTCAGTTTCCCAATTGCGTCCTACCAAGTTACAATGAAATCCCTTCATAAATACGACCTGTAGACTGTGCTAATGGTTTTCGGGTTTTGGGCTCGGGCAGCCATACCGGTTGATCGATCGCGACCAAAAGGGGACATTCTCATCTAGAAATGACCCCGAACCTGCATATGAAATTTCGTGACAATCAGACAAGAACTGCGTGGTGTAGCCTGTGCTAAATGAAAATGTGAACAGACTCACAGATTCACAGACTAACAGACTTCCGTACGCGTGATGGCAATAGCTTATCTTGACTTTGTCAAGTTAAGCTAAAAATGAAAGTACAGCGTCGAAGCACATATAAGATACAGGTTGTAACATAAATGAGGACAGACAGACGGACAGAAGGAGTGCAATCCAACAGTCCTCCAAAACGGTAAAACCGTGGGGGACTAATAAACATTGCTATCAAATCTATTTTTAGAAATATGTTAGCTCATTGTATAGGTGCTTCATTTTGATACTCAGAGAAGGAAAGGAAAATAAAGTGTCACCATACAGTGACACAAAAAGATACCCCCGCTTATTTAACAATGCAAGCCTGACTATAGGCGAAACAGTTTTGGGGTATATACAGATACCAAGTCCATAAAGGGCAATGACTCTGGCAATAAAATCTTGAATGACACCTGCATTTCACTATGGGTTTACAGCAATAGGATACACTTGCATGCCAAATATCAAGTCACTCAACCAAGTACTTTACAAGTTATTCATGATTGAATTTCAGGACAGATGGACAGCCGGACGGATGGATGGGCAATGACTCTGGCAATAAGCTCTCGAACGACACTTGCATTTCACTATAGGTATACAGCAATAGGATACACTTGCATACCAAATATCAAGTCACTCAACCAAGTACTTTACAAGTTATTCATGATTGAATTTTGGGACAGATGGACAGCCGGACGAATGGATGGATGGATGGATGGGCAATGACTCTGGCAATAAACGCTCGAACGACACTTGCATTTCACTATAGGTTATTTATTTATTTATTGTTGTTTAAGGTCACATACTTCTGCACAATGGCTAATCATGACCACAACATGGAGATAAAGTCAAGGTCAGTCAATCGTTTATACCCCATGTTGCCTATTTTAGAGGACTCGCGCCCCAAGCATTAGTGACTGGGTCCTATTTTACCAGAGAAACAGAGCTTGTTTACCACAGTAAACAAGCACTGCTCCACTTCCCGGGGTTCCAACGGGGGTCACTATAGGTATACAGCAATAGGATACACTTGCATACCAAATATCAAGTCACTCAACCAAGTACTTTACAAGTTATTCATGATTGAATTTTGGGATGGATGGATGGATGGATGGACGGACAGATGGATGGACGGACGGACGGACAGATGGATGGACGGACGGACAGACGGATGGACAGACGGACGGATGGACGGACGGACGGATGGATGGATGGATGGATGGATGGATGGATGGATGGATGGATGGATGGACAGACAGACCTTGTACTATGGGTAGACATCAATATGATAGAGTTGCACATCAAATATGAAGTCATTCCATTGAGTACTCTGCAAGTTATTCATGAATTAATTTCAAGGCGGACAAATTCTCATTCCATACAGGGCAATGATTCTGGTAATAAAATCTCGAAAGACACCTGCATTTCACTATGGGTATACAGCAACAGGATACACTTGCATACCAAACATTAAGTCACTGAATCAAGTACTTTACAAGTTATTTATGATTTAATTTTGGGATGGACAGACTGACGGAGAGATGGACAAGGCAATTCCTATACCCCTCGTGGGTGTATAATAAAGGTACACGTCCACATTTGATGATATAAAATCAATTATGACAACCATGTGTAGTGTATATATCTTGAAAAGGTAGAAACACTTTCATTAGTAATGCTGAACACATGTGATGAAACAAAAGTTCTTTCAGCATCATGAAATGACAATCATGTGTCGTAACTACATCTAGAAAATGGGCGAAACATTTCAACGGAATCTGTGTTTACGCATAAATCTAATATCTTCAGAATTTGGGAATAAACAGTTTATAAAATTTTGAAACACTTCTGAGAAAAACCACTTCCTACAATGGGAAAGCTAATGTAGACTTGAACGTGAAGCTAAACATTTTGTCATTTGATACAATTAATGTGTTTAAATCAGTTTCTTGGATGTGCGGTGGCCAGGTGGCTATGGCACTGGACTTCAAACCAAAAGGTTCATGGTTCGATCCCCACTAGGGGTATTTGTGTTGTGTCCTTGGGCATGGCATTTAATCGCGATTGCCCATGTGGGGCACGGTGGCACTGTGTACTAAGGCATACTGCACATCGATGGTACACTTGTCTTCAACCAATGATAACCCTGCTTGTGTGGCATTAGTACATTGGGGAGTCTGACAGTTGCTTGCCATTGTTCAGTGGTTCTCTTCAGGTACTGTGGCTTCCTCCACCTGTAAAACTGTCCGACATGAGGTGACTCTGGCTTTCGAAAATGTCATTAACTCGAAATAAATAAATCAGTTTCTGGGCAAAAAACTGAGAAGAAAGTTGAAGACCCAGAAAGTTGAAGACACAGGTTACCATCATGCCTTGATATCTAGAGAAGACCACACACGGAAAGTTATAAATGTGACAGAGATAACCAATAACGAGAAGATTACTCTTCATGTTATATGATTCAAGTACCATATACTCTGTTTTTCATCCTTAACCTATGAGGTGTTTTATTAGTGCTTTTGCACTTTATGTTTCCAAAGCAAGTTTGTTGAGAAAATCCAAATTTCCAGGTAAATACAGTAACACAGAGAGTAGACATGTTTATCCCAAATACTGGAGCGGCAAGAAATTCAGTATAACCACTTGTTTGTACTCATGCTGGCAACAACTGAGGAGTTGCAGCGGCCTCTTGTTGCCAGGTTATATTTCACTACGTAAAAAAAAGACAAACAATGTATGGGTTGCTGTAAGAATGTTAGTTGAAAGGTCAAGAAATTATCTAAATATGATTATCATTTAACTTTGATGGATCTAACTTGCTCTACCCACTATAATGTCAAGTTGAACTATAACTTGAGCTCCAAATTTTACTCAGCAAATAGATAAATCCAGTACTACAGAACAGGGTCGGTGATTTTTTAAAAAAAAATTTTTAAAATCAAAAAAATCGATTTTTTTTATTTAAATCAGATTTTTTTTATTTAAATCGATTTATTTGATTTTTATTTCTATACTATAAATTATTCACCAGAGGATACTTTCCTCACATGATTCCTTTAGATAAGAGAAACAGAGTGTATTGGCAGCAGTTTGTACTAAAGGCTGCCCAAAGAGTGGACACAGATAACTGATACTAAAACATTTACCTGTGTTAACCATTTCAGTCTTTGAGGTGGTATGAGGGGAAGAATTTCAAAATATATTTGGCATAGAAAAGACATTTGGCATCGATGGAAATAGAGAAGAATCACAGAAACTTTCTCACTGTTACAGCATTGCTGGAAGGAAGATGACTTCTTGAAAATCATTTTTGATACTTAAATCACTGACTGTTGTTCTCAAGAGTTGATTTCGCATTTTTGATGGGTTCACTGGAAGATTATCATATATATGATTCAAAATCTATGTTCACTTAAATCTAGTTTTATTCATATTAGATGAAAATTATATAAACTTACAAAAAATTCAGGAGCATTTAAATTCCCTACAGCATGTTCCAGCAGTTAAGACACAGTGGGATGTATATTCCCACTCGTTTGTTAAGTTCTAACTCATAAACGGGGGCGTGGTGGCATCGCGGCAACCGGTTCTCATCAGATCACTGAAGTTAAGCAACGTTGAGCACAGTTAGTAGTTGGATGGGTGACCATTTCAGAGACTGATTTGCGCTCCCGCATTGTGTCCATGGACAAGGCACTTAACCTTGATTGCTTACATGGGGGCATGATGATGCTGTGTAGTAAGGCATACTGCACGTCGAAAGTGTGCATGTCTTCAACCAATCTAACCCTGTCTGTGCCATGGTGCAGAGTTCAGAGTTACGATGTTGGAGAGCTGACAGCTGCTCATCGTTGCCCGGTTGTTCTCTCCGGGTACTCTGGCTTCCTCCACCCGTAAACTGTCACCGACATGATATGACCCTGGCTGTTAATGTGTCGTTAAACCCTAATAAAATTTTTTTTAAAAAAAACCAGTTATAAACAAGGGCTAATAACTGTATTTCAACAGTTAATATGCATTCCATCTTGTTTCAGCTCATTTCCAAGTTGTTTTGAAATATTTCTGAATATTTATAAATTTTTTATTTAAATCAATGATTTTTTTCAAAAAAATCATTGATTTAAATGATATAAATCAATGATTTAAATCAATTGATTTAAATCGGCCAATCCTGCTATGGAATGAGACTATGTTTGTTTGTGTATTGAGGTTTCATGATACTTTCTACAGCCAAGTACAGCCCTGTGATTATTAGAAATTCGAATTAATTCTCAAATCAGCCTACAGATTTGATTCCTTGCCAAATCCCTGATGTACGATCAAATGAAAGTGGCCATGATGATCAGCGATCAGGTCAAGTGTTTCAAGTTTCTATCTATTTGAGATCAGGAAAGTCGGGAAAATAATTGGATAAAAGCTAACTCATACTTATTTTGTAAGGTGATAATAGCCCTTCCTCCCTTCTCAAGTGTCTTTAGTGAACAGTACATCTTCATCCCATATGATGCACGAATACCTATACATGGCAATGACCACACAATGGTCCATCTCCTCAATTGGCTTCTAAATAGTTCACAGAATTCCTACTGTAGCCATGTCGTCCTTATCTTTACAGTATATTTTGCATTTCATTAAGTTGTAAACATGGAATATCCCCGACATTTTGCTTGCATGATGCAAGCTTGGCTGCGAAACAGGCTATGAATTTCCAGTTTCTGTTACACGTCTTTCAATGGAATTCAAGGCCTATTGAGTTCAACAAGGCACCATCTTCAATGCAAAAGCATGGCAGATGGTGGCTTGTAGCATTCAAATGATGACATGCAATTTTCCTGACAACACCCAAAGCAAATGAGTGAATTACTCTGTGAAAAAGAACCAGCTGCAATCAGGTCAATTTCTGAACAATGAACATGCTTAACTTGGTGAAGACGGGAAGTTGCGAACGTTATTATTCAGCCAATTTGATTCAAAAAAAGAATTGATTCAAGAATCTGTTGCCCAATTCGATCTGAGAATTGATTCGAAGTCACATTTCCATTTCGTAGGGCCCTACAGCCAAGGTCATATCATGTTGGGAGGAATGAGACTATCAGTCCTAAGGTTCAGTGATCATAAAAACAGTCTCTTTCCTGATCCGATAGAATTTAACTCTTTATCCAATGCACAGGAGATCAAAATATTTTCTTTTAATATATTGCTTTTTAAATTTTAAAAACAAATTTCAACATAACCATATCATGTGACCCATCATTGGAACGAGTTTCACCAGCTCGTTCCAATGACAGGTCTCATGATATGGTCTTGTTGAAATTGTTTTTTAAATATAATTTTTTCAGCTGCTTAATTTGTAAATTATGCAGGTGAATGCAGCCAATTTTCAATAGGTAAACAGCTATTCAAGAAACACTTGTACCAGTTCGATAATTAAAATAGTGTTAAATGAAAATCGTATTAAGAAAACCAAAAGAAAGCAACATTCTTTCAATATTCTCCCATTTCTAATTCGACAGGTAAAATTCTAAAGTGTCACATGGAGGAAGTAAGTCGAGCAGAGAATTGCAACCAGATTGGAGGCCAGACATGATCTGATCGAAATTCACTGTCCACTTTTGTGACCACTGTACTAAAAGCTATGCATTGGAAGAAAGAGAATAGAAAACAGCAGGATGGATTATCCGTCTGATGGCTATTGATTTTCAGAGAAAAGGCACTTGAGCATCAGTAAATTTTCAGCTCTAGCACTGGGTGCAACCTGGTGGTACATGAGCTGTAAAGGTGCTTTTCTTCATTATTATTTCTCAGAAACTGTACATATTCAATGGGTGGTAAATCCACCACACCATGTTCTAGTAATAATCAAATCTTGGAACTGTAATTTTTAACAAACAGGGCTGCAAAATGCTTAATATTATACCATTACTCCATATCTCTTGACTGAAATTATCTGGCAACAACATTTCGAATAGTGGATATTTGGCATATGATGGAGAATGCATATAATACATTTAATCAGAATCCTTAACCTATTGGTGAAGTTGTGCAAAAATCCAATTTAATATGTCCATTTTACAACAAAGGGTCATAACTCTTGGATGAAAGACTTGGACCTCGTAGTTTGGAACTGCTAGTACATTACGTGTACGCTCCATTTAAAACCCCCTTTCGTCACACCCAGTGAACACATTGTCTTCGCGGGTCCACAACCACCTTTGCAAGGCTAATTAAAGACGACGGGAAAATCCAGACATCAAAGGCGGTTCGTTTCTTGATGAAACCAAATTACTGATATCCAGTCGCATATGAAAAACATTCTGTGTTTATGCAATTAATACATCGATTCGTTTTCAAACATAACAAAAATGAATGTAGACTAATTCATTATTTGTCCCCCAACATGAATCAACTATTTATTTAAACAAAAATACAGCATAAATGATGGACAACAAGTTTGTTGTGAATGCGAATTAATTTCAAGCACATTGATAACAAGAACGCCCTCATCTTAGCATTATGTGTACATTGCATACAAAACCGCACTTGTTAATTACCCCATCGTTTGTGTAGAAACGACCGGGAAAATGAAAAGCTGTTTTAGTGTGGTCATGTGAGAAGGATTACATAACCAATTAATGTTTGCCGAGAAAAATCTTTCAGAGACCGTCCCTGATTAGCAATTATATTGTTCAGTCAGAAAATTTCTAAACCCTACATTTAATAAAATATTCAGATACAAATGCAATATCTATCATTTCCAGAACTCTGTACTGCGGTTTAATTTTGGAATTGAAAAAATCAGTTCGTTAATTCGTGAGATTTTCGATTTGCTTTCATATTAAAATAGAATTTTCGCTGATATATGATTTGAATTTATGCCTAATAACATTAAAATGCTGGCTTTGGGGATAAAAACATTCCATTTTGGGTAAAAAAGACCAATTTTCAGTACATTTGCAGTAAACAACAGATTCTTTCTATTTGTTTGGGTTTTTGTTGTTGTTACACTGTCGGAAAATTTTCGGTCTGTCGGAAAATTTTGGGCTTGCCCCTCCGCCAGCGAAAAGCTATATATATCTACGCCACTGCCTTAAACACCAATAAATAGATAAATAAATAGCTAATGCTTCTTGCAAGGTGTCTAGTTTGTTCACACAATTTATTTCGTGTGTGTAGATAAGTGCAGGGTGGATTACAACTAAATCACACAGAGTGAATTGTCCACTCAACTTCAACTTACAGGCGCCGATAAACAGCAGACAAGCAAGCAAATTGTCTCTTGATGGATGTGTAGATAAATCTGGTGGCCCTTAAAAAATCAGTTTGTGTAAAAAAGTTAAAAAATTTATAGTAATTTATATATTTTTTATACTTACCAATGACCCAGACTTAGCTGGTGCTAACTCTAACAAAACCAGGGCCAAACACAAATTTTGCCCCCCAATCCCCAAAATTTGCATCCAAAACCAAAAGAAATCATGTCCTATAGGACCTCCATACTACGCCCCCACTGCGCATGCGCAGTGTCAAGGACGTCCCGAAATTGGTGCCAATTATCATTCTTACTGGCAGTGCCTAGTCAGCGCTATGTACTCAGCGGGGAGGCAAGAGTTCCCAACTCCTGGGAGGGCCATCCCCGTCTGGGTCATTGGTAAGTATAAAAAATATATAAATTACTATAAATTTTTTAACATTTTTATACTGTACCAATGACCCAGACTTAGCTGAATAGTAAAAAGGCTGGAGGGCCTAGGACATAGAGGAAAATCCAATAAGCTCAACTATATAATAAAGAGGTAATCCCTTAAGGAGAAAAGGAGTATTAGGCTTTACATGTATCTTTCTTATTTAATATTAAATTAGAAAGATACAATACCCTTAATAATTGAGCACAATAATATTCATGTTCTCTATTAACATCCAGTATAACCCTTATACTAATTATTTTTAAAGTAAGCCAATAAATAAAGTAGTCCAGAGAATTGAGACTCTTTATAATCTTTTAAAAGTGTCCGAGTATTGTATATTAAAGCCCGTTTGACACTTGACATATACAAATGCTTCACACCGAGCTACACTTTAAAAATAAGACATGAATGAATTTTAACATTAATATTACACTTTAAAACCATCCCGGAAGCGACTCAGAAATACTGACTTTGGAGGAGGCATTCCCTTGCTTTTCACTATAAAGCAGGTGACCTAAGGGAACACCCGCCCCCCCCCCCCCCCCTTCCCCTTGCCCTGGGTCAAATAGCCCAGAGCGAAGAGGGCAGCCGGACGGAGTCACTGCCGGAACAGAAAGCCTGCATAACTATAGTTGCAACTGTTTAGTGGACGACATTCTGAGCAACAGATAACGGACCTAAACAATGCAGGTCTCCAGAAATGGACTCAATATTTCTGAGATAAAAATTCGTGAATGTGGATGGCTGAGACCAATAAGCAGCCTTCATTAAATCTGTAATAGCAACACTATTAGCATAAGCCCAAGAAGTAGCAAGAGCTCTTACTTCATGAGCGGAAATCTTAAGCACAGACTGCTGAGAAGAAGATAAACTCTCATAAGCAGTACGGATAGTTAATTGAATCCATCTAGCAATAGAATGGACCGAAATGTCCCTTTTATTAGGCATCAAAGACAGAAAGAAACGTTTCCGTCCCTTTCTGATAAACTGAGATCTCTGTTTATAGATACGTAACGCTCTAACAGGACAGAGTAAAGGCCTACGCCCGTCTGAAGACGGAAGAGCCTTAATAACAATAGGTTCCGGATATTTATTAGGAGCCTGATTCTTAGCTAAAAAAACCACATTAGTAGTGAAGGTGATAGTGTTCCCGACACTACGATAGTGAGAATCATCCACCGACAGTGCATGAAGCTCACTGACTCTTCTAGCAGAAGAGAAAGCTAAGAGAAAAGCTGTCTTATAAGATAAGAATTTGAAATCTACTGTCCCAAGAGGTTCAAATGGCTTTTCCTTCAGTTTAAGAAGAACCCAAGCTAAATTCCATTTAGGAATTAATCTAAGAGTTCTGGGTCTATTTATCGAGAAGTTTCTAACCAACTTAGATAAAGAGACATTAGATCCAATTTGTAAACTATCATGATGTGCATAGGTATCAGATAACATAGACCTATAACCCTTAATAGTAACAGGCTGCAGTTTGATTTCGTCAAACAAGTATACTAGAAAGTTTGCAATGTCTGGTATAGAAGGATCGAAAATATCTACAGAATGATCCCTACACCAACGACGAAAAACCCTCCACTTAGCCGCATAGTTTAGCGAAGAGGAGGTCCTCCTACAGTTAGAAATCGCGTCCACTGCTCGTCCTGTAAAGTGCTTGCCATGCAAGAAGGACCGCACAACGGAAAAATGTGAAGGTTGAGACCTTGCGGGTTGTGATGGAGCTGACGCGATTTCCCCTGCGAAAGAAGATCCTCCCGTGGAGGAAGCTTTCGCGGTAGATCCCACAACAGACACCTGAGTAGATTTATCCACGGTCTCTGTGGCGACAGAGATGCTACCAACAGAATCTTGCATTGAGATTGTTTTATCTTTAGCAATACTTGTTGAATTAACGGCGCTAGAGGATACGCATATCCTATCATTCCGTCCCAAGGGATCGACAGAGCGTCTACTGCAAATGCTCTTGGATCCGGACACGGAGACACATACGTCTGCAACTGATTGTTGAGATGTGTCGCAAATAAGTCTATCATTGGCCGTTCCCATTGGTAGCAAATCTGATTGAATACTTGTTTGTTGAGAGTCCACTCCGATGGCAACAAGCGACCCTTTCGTGAAAGGGAGTCTGCTAGCACATTCAGACGACCCGGTATGTGACGGACCGAAAGAAGAACCTGATGTTCTAGCGCAAACAGAAGGATTCTTTCCGTTAGATTGAACAACGGAACTGAATGAGTGCCTCCCTGATTCCGTATATACGCCACTACTGTCGTATTGTCGGATAGGATTTGGACATGAGCATTGTGAATAATGTCCATTCAATGACGTAACGCAAGCCAAATTGACATCATTTCCTTGATGTTTATGTGCTTGCACAGGAATTGCGGATCCCAAAGACCCTGGCATCTCGAATCCGTTGGGATCAATGATGCACCCCAACCTGTTTGACTGGCATCCGTCATAATGGTAAAACTTGGATCCGGCAACTGCAGCGGAACTCCCTGAGTTAACCACTGAATGTTTGCCCAAGTCTGAATCTCTTGTTTCACTTGATCTGACAAGAGAACGTCTACGTCGAGCGAATGAATTTTCACACTCCAATTCTGAGTCAAGAAAATTTGGAGAGGACGCATGCGTAACCGCCCCATCGGAATGAGATCCGCAGCGGCTCCGCACAAACCTATCAGTCTCATAAATTCTCTCGCTGTGACTTTGTCTGTGTGCAGACAATAGCGAGCGTAACAACTGACTAATTTCGCTCTGGTTAACGGCAGACGAACGAGATTGTTGTGCGACTCGAAGCTCATTCCCAGATGAGTGAATGACTTGGACGGCACCAGATCCGACTTCTCCTCGTTTACTATAAAACCGAGACGTCGGAGCAATAGAAGTAGATTCTGAACATCGTTCTGGAGCGTTAACTCGTTGCCGTACCTCTGAAGAATGTCGTCCAGGTAGGCCGATGTTACCGCAGACGAATGAGCTCGGAAATAGATCATTACCGAGTTCATTACCCGAGTGAAAGCCCAGGGTGCTAGATTCAGTCCGAAGCACATCGCCCGGAATTGATACACCACTCCTAGGACTGCGAAGCGTAGATACTTTCTGAATGTCGGATGTACCATGACGTGAAAGTACGCATCTTTGAGATCTATGCTTGTTGCATAATCGTTCACCCGAATACTCGCTCTGACCGACCGAATCGTCTCCATATAAAATTTCGGAGCGACGATCAGCACAATTGTTTATCCAGCTCAAATCTATGACTGGACGGAACGAGCCGTCTGGTTTCGAAACCAGAAACAGATGGCTGTAGAATCCCGGAGTCTCCTGGTTTTCTACGACCTCTACCGCGTTCTTCATTAAAAGAGACTGCACCTCTGATAACAGAGCGTCTCTTTTCTGCGGATTTGACGGAAGTTGAGTCCACTTTGGACTTCGAGTTAATGGAGGCTTTCGTTTGAAGGATATCTTTAGGCCTTCCGAAGTCACTCCTCTCACCCAAGGGTCGTCCGTAATCGACGCCCATTCTTGTGAAAAGCTCGACAACCTTCCGCCAACCGGTACGCGATAGAGGTTTAAGCCATCACCTCCTGGACCTGCGAGGCCTGCGGTAGGAGAAACCACGTCCTCCACGACCCGCACCCTGTCCCGTCGACCTTGGGGCGTCCGACCGGTTGTCCCGGCCCGAAGGACGTCCCGAACGAGAGTCGCTACCCTGACGGTCTCTCGAATAAGACCAAGAGGACGCACCGGAACCTCTATAGGAACCTCTCTTGGGCGCATTAGACCCAGAAGTGCCTGTCTTATTCTTGTCTGCTGTATCCGACTTCTTAGAAGCAGATTTGAACAACAGAGAATCCGAAGCTTTCTTTGTAATTTTATCATAAATAGCAGAAAGCTTGCCATCAAAGAGAAGTTCTCCGGAGACCGAAGCGACTCTAAGAGAGTTCTTCACCTTAGTATCCACGAGTGTGGATGTAGCTAGGGCTGCGTCACGTCTAACCAACTCCAGGTTTGCCACAGAAAGGGCAGAGTTACACGTGGAATAAGCTACTGCCCTTGAAAGAAGTCTTAAAGAGGATTGTATATCCTGAAATTCTTTCCCTTGAAGGCGCAGTGATAACGCCTTAGTAAGGTGATCTGCATAAGATAAGGCATCTAAATTGGCTCTGTTAGATGAAATAGCTGTTTCCAACACCGCGGTTGGAATAGAAGCCGACGACGGTAATGATAGCTCTAAGTCTTCCGCCTCGTCGTCCATACGCAGAGGAACTCTCGGTATACCCTGTCCTGCCGTGTCGAATTTATTCCTTGCATTAATGAAAGGCAGGTTGAGAGTATTGGCGGACAAGAAACCTGCTTTCCCCGTCTTGGAAGCAAGTTTAAATATAGCGTCGTTCAATAATTCAAATGTTCTTGCAACATTATTGGACTGCGACGGAAACTCGGGAGGGATGTCCCTGAACCGCTCAAAAAATTCAGAGTCCATTGACGCTATAATCCTCTTGTCCGGAACCGCAGCAGTCTGGCCCGACGGAACAACTTGAGGGAGAAAGTGCCGGATGAAGTCCACGGCAGCTTTATGTTGTTCCGAAAGGGATAGCTCCAAATCATCCGTATCCCTTTCACCATCCGGTCGAACCTCATGATGCTCCCGGTCGTCCGCCCCCGATGCTTCGGCGGAGCGTACCGACCCAGCGCCGTCAGATAATTCTCGATCCGACGCCGTTTCTGTCGGCTGCTGGGATGCTGCGATAAGCTGTGCTATCTGCACAAGAATGTCCGGCGTCGAGACCTGCGGAGGCGCAGTCTTTCGCTGCTTCGCCGAGGGCAGCTCCGCATCAGATGGCTCCTGCATACTTTTTCTATGCGAACGTCCGGAGTCCATCGGCCTCGTGTCCCTGGCTGCCGGATGGTGTGACCTGGTCGCCGAAGAATCCCTGATCGGCGAAGCTGGTAAGATATCGGCGGTCACGCAGCCAAGGTGCGGTCGTGTGCGCTGACGAGAAGAAGAAGCCTTAGCAGTCTCCGCGGACTGCCTATACAACGGAGCGTCCCGAGCGACGGACGTATGCTCCGCTTGCGACACATTTTGTACCACAACATCTGGTCCCAGATGTTGTTGTACGAGAGAGGGGCCTCTCTCGCTCGCGGCCCGGCTGGACCTGGACGAGCTAGGAACCGGACTCAAAGGCTTCCTCCGATCTCGTTTACTATCCGCCGTCACTGGGTGTGCACATTGAATGTTTATAGTGGTCGCATCACCCAACATTTCCTCCTGGACCGCATCGGACGAACCTGGCTGCCGAACCATTCGGTGAATGGACGCTACACCGGGCGAGCTAGCAGACAACATTTGTCTAATCTCCATGAGCACTTTTGCCGCTAGCTCTGAATTCATTTGTGACGACGGAAGCGCACTTGCAGAAGATAACATGGAAACATCACCCTGTTCTTGTTCCTCTGAAATAGAAACTGAGAGAGTAGAGTGACCTTGCGGAGAAAGAGCCGGCATAGCCCTTTCTCCAGTAACAACATACCGTGACACACATTTCCAATGTTTGTCATCCCAATATTGACATATAGAACAGGGATTAGTGCGAGAACACTGACTACAATTAATACAATGATCATGAAAGTCAGAGGAAGATTTCTTCCCATTACAATTTGAACAATATCCTTTCATTGTGAAAAGTCAACAACAAGTCCTAGTTACTCGCACAAACCCCTGACACAAAGATACATAATAACATGATCCATTAATAAATGAAAAAACAATTGCAAATCAAAATAATTTTGAAAAAATATTTTTTCAGCGAAGCCCAAGTTTCTGAAAAGTAACGTTGAGCCCCGATGGATCCGATGGCAAAGTGTGGTCAAAAATTTTTAATTTATATTAAATAATTAATGAGACACTTACGGATAATATAAATGTATCTTATAGTGAGATAAACTACACCAAAGGCAAACAGCCCCCCTCAAAAAAGGCTGTTGCCAATGTAAACAAACAGTGTAAAACACCAGAAAACATGACTCCAGGCACTGAAAAAACTGGCCCGAAATCAGTCATCAAAATTACACTCTATCTGATGCAAGACAGAGACTCCCAGGGGAGAATCTGCAGAACATCAGATGGAAGATGCAGAACACAACGTTTATACACCCATGGGTGAAAACGTAACTATGGGGAAAATAACAGAAAACATTCTGTATCCAAGCAACTCTCCCAAGAAAATTTTAGAAATGAACCTTCTCAAAAATATGCCAAAAGCATGGGAGAATTGCAAGGGGGTACTTAGAAGGCTAGGGGAGAGGAAACACTGAATAAGCAGTGCAACATTTAGCAAGAATGACAACAAGAGGCCCATGCCTCGAAAATAGGCAACTTAACATAATTTCATAAAAAATTTTAAGTACAGCCCTGATTATTTTTTGTCACTTCTTTTTCCTCTCCTCCTTCTATATTCTCCTTAGAATCACCATTTCTCCAAAAATTACGTGTCTGGCATCCTTTAAACTGAGATTTACAAGCACAAAGATCAGTGAGATGTTGACTGATGAAGGGCCAAACAGAGAATGATAATTGGCGCCAATTTCGGGACGTCCTTGACACTGCGCATGCACAGTGGGAGCGTAGTATGGAGGTCCTATAGGACATGATTTCTTTTGGTTTTGGATGCAAATTTTGGGGATTGGGGGGCAAAATTTGTGTTTGGCCCTGGTTTTGTTAGAGTTAGCACCAGCTAAGTCTGGGTCATTGGTACAGTATAAAAATATATGAGTTCTGTAAAACATTCACTTGACAAGTGATTTGGTGGTAGTCCACCTGTCACGTACTGTGTATTTTTACCCATTAGTAGCTGAGTGCTAACTCCATGAAATACCAGCAGAGATTTTCTATTCAAAACTGCAAACAAAACCCGATCGATATTATGGTGCTTTGAAAGAGTGCTTGTGTATATATTTTTTTAAAAGATAATATATTCTGTCATTCATGTGTGCAAATGTTTATAGATACTTGTAAAGAATTATAGTCAGATATCATTAATCACAAAACCTGATCGATATTATAGTGCTTTGAAAGAGTGCTTGCGTATACATTTTTTTAAAATATAATATATTCTGTTATTCGTGTGTTCAAATGTTTGTAGAAAAAGCATTAAAGTCAGATATCATTAATAAAAAAATTGCTTAATAAAGTATTGTTTGTTAAAATCATTTGTCCCCAAAATCAGTCAACACAGATAATTGTCCAGAAGATCATCATTGACAACTGCACTTGTTATTGTTGAAGTAATTACCATGGATACTAAAAAGTTCCCCTCAAAGCCAATTAGCTTATCCTATTTTTAGACACCCTATTATGCAATCAACCAGTGGACAGGAGAGAATATTTTAAATGGACTGTACACGTAATGATTTGGCATATAATGGGAAAGATACATTAAGAATTTTATCACAACTAATTTATGATTTTGGTTAGACAGATGAACACATGGACAGATGCATGAAATAAGTACTGCATACCACCACCCACTGCCATCTTTTTGTTGGGGCATAAATAAGAAGTATTGTGTATTTGGTTGGACAGATGGACACACGGACAGATGCATGAAATCCAGTAATTTATACCACCACCCACTGCCATCTTTTCTCAAGTTAGGGCATAAATAAGAAGTATTGTGTAATCAACTTGTGTTCGATAAATCGGAGATATCACATGGGTTTTATAACAAGTAATGAGCAGGATTTTGAAAACTGGAAATCTCTCTATATAGATTAATTTTTGTCAGAAAGCAAAGACATACTTTGGAGCTGAATGTTTCTTTTTCTTTTTCTCGAATTCTGCAATCTCTTCCTCATCCATTGGTAATATATCCACAAATATCTGCTGATATCTTGAATTGTCAAGGATTTTCATACAAAACAGTGACAAGTTTGCACAAACAACTCACAACAATAAACATATTTTCTTTTTTTCAGGAGGTTTTCATTAAATATCATCGAATTAAACTTGAGAATTCAATCTGTTTTCACAAGTTCTCTTTGCTGCAATACTCATGGTAAAAATTTGATTTGTTAAAACATGACTGTCAAATAACTGATTATAAGAAATATGGGCAATTTGAACATCTGCACAATGATGTCAAAATACTGAAATTTCAAACAACAAGTTTTTCCCATAATGCAACTAGGAATTTAACCAATTCAATCTTGTTTGACAGAGCTCATTCACTACGACACTTGTACTTTCATGGCTCGACGACTCCGTAAGTAATACCGATATACAATTACCCCATTTTCACCCACTGCTCAGGAACGACCGCAAGTCAAGAGGGGGTGGAGTAGTGACCTATGCACAAAATTATATCCCATATAAGCGTCACATGGATTTAGAGATCGTTGGCCTCGAGTGCGTTTGGGTCCAAATACACACCAAACAAGGCAACTTACTATCAGGGACCATTTAAAGACTGCCACATACAAACATCTGGACTCTTCTTGAAATGTCAATAGAAAAAGCCCTCGACAGGAATCCCCACTCCATAGTTGTTCCAGGTGATTTCAACGAAAACCAAATAACTATACAAAATGGACGTATTCAAGAACACCTCAGCCAGTTCAACTTAAAACAACTTATCGATCAGCCAACGTACCACACCGAAACATCCAACTCACTGCTTGACCTGTTCATGGTAAGCAACGATGCATTGGTTTCTCAAAGTGAGGTTGGTGATCCATTCTTTGCTGATATTGTCCGTTATCACTGTCCCATTATCCTGAAGTTTAATATCTGGAAAAAAGCCACAAAAATCGAGACATCGACAACGAAGCTGCGACGGGTGGTGCAAACTCACAAAATTCTAAGTTCATCAAGGGTCATAACTCCAAGAAACATATTTGGAACAACACATGCATTGAACAGTGGCTAGACATCAATAAGATACACTTACATGCCAAATATAAAGTCATTCCATCAAGTATTTCAAAAGTTATTGAGTTTTGAAACTCGTTGGTCACAGACAGACTGACCGACCGACCGACCAACAGACCGACTGACCGACCGAGAGACCGACAGAGAGACCGACAGACCGACATTGCCACTTATAGAGCTGCTAGTCACAGCTAAAAATATTCAAGCACCGTGTATGGATATACACGGACGTTGACTATACTGGTCTAAACTACGACTTGTCTGCAGTTGACTGGATTTCGCTAACTAATGATTGCCCAATCGACAGCTTAGCTGAGGTCTTTACTAATATTCTACAGGAATACCAAAATACATCCCCGGCAAAATTGTCACTACACATCCAAACCAGCCTCTGTGGAAGCACAATGAAATTAGAAAACTTATCCGCCAAAAAAAAGGCATTATTGCAATGCCAAATGAAAAAAGACTCCCCAAGCTTGGGAAAGGTATCGTCTGAAGAGAAATGAAACTGTGTCAGCCATCCATAGAGCAAAAACAAATTATAACTCCAAGATCGAAGCTAAAATAACCTCCTCCACAACCCCAGCATCGCAGTATCGCAGTGGTGGAAATCACTGAAAAGTTTACTGTCTGACATGAGGAAAACAGTCCCGACCTGATTGTGAATGACAAAGTAATCTCCCGAGAAGATGAGAAATGCGAAATTTTAAACAAACATTTCTGCTCGATATCAACATGTGATGACGCAAACCACCAATTACCCCCACAGGACTTTGACACCGATCGCCCACAACTCGACTCTATTATTTTGAGTGTGCAAGATGTAACCGATGCTATAAATTCACTCAGCGTCTCCAAGGCATGTGGGCCTGACAAAATAAGCCCACAAATATCGAAAAGATGCTCACTGAGCCTGGCTGAACCCTTAAAAGAAATATTTAACCTGATGCTGCAAAGATCCCATTTCCCCGGTCAGTGGAAACTTGGAAACATTGTTCCTGTGAATAAAAAAGGTGCCGAAGATTCAATTGTAAACTACCAACCGATCACTTTACTAAGTTGTGTGCGTAAAATATTCGAAAAATGTGTTTTCAGAAAAGTATTAAAATTTCTTAAAAACAATTCCACCCATCTCCAATCTGAGTTTCTGTCCTCAGACAGTTCTTCAGTGGACCGATATTTATCATACATTTAGCACTGCCCTTGACGAAGGTAAAGAAATTAGAGTAATTTTTTGTGACGTCAGTAAAGCCTTTGATAAGGTGTGGCATACTGGCCTTCTGTTTAAACTTGAAAAAATTGGAATTACGGGTATCTTACTGAAATGGTTTGCAAATTATCTAAACAATAGACAACAGTGTGTCATACTCAACACAGTGTCGTCCTCTTGGAGAGAAGTCACAGCTGGAGTTCCCCAGGGGTCTATACTGGGGCCCTTGTTATTTCTAATTTATATAAATGACCTTGTCCAGGATATTAGGAGTAATATACGTCTCTTCGCCGATGACACTACGCTTTTTCTCGTTGTAGAAAACCCTCAACTCGCGGCAAACATTCTTAACAAAGATATAAAAACTATAGAAAAATGGCCAAGCGATTGGCTTGTTGATTTCAACCCATGCAAAACCAAATATCTGATCATGTCCCAGAAAACTAACAAACCAAACCACCTCACACTACAAATGTTGGGCACTGATATCAAGGAAGCTGACTGTCACAAACATCCTGGCCTGACATTTGATTGACCCCAGTCAGACATGTTAACCTCCAGAATAATTTTTCTGGGAACCTGAGGGTGATTTTCAGGGAAATGGGATGACTTTCAGGGAAAAGTTCGTGCGGGGACAAAACAAAAGAAAAAACTTGCGAATTTTCAGCTCATGGACCACCATTAACATGAAAGTGTCAATGACACTGTAGCTCAGCTTGATAAACTTGAACTTGTTAAGTTATAAATGAAATGGCAAAACTGAAGATCATTTGTACCAATGTTATTTGATGAAATTTCAACATAACAGCATTGTGTGTGCACAACATCAGAGTAATCCATGCATTTTTAAATGTAAACTGTAACACTGGCTAAAGGAAGAATGTTGATACACAAATGCAGTATGTTCAGAGGTTATTGTAAATGGCAACTTTTTCACAGAAATGAATGCTAATCAATAGCTCTTGTCTAAAGGTCTTGCCTAATGAGCACACCAAGTTCAAAAATAATCCTATGATAAATGTGACCTGTAGGCCATGTCAAAGAATGTTGACGTACAAATGCAATAAATTCAAAGATTGTTGCTAACAGCAACAGTTTTTAATGGAAATGAAAAGAAAATCAATAGCTCCTATCTTTGTCACCCTGCATAAGCTTACAAAGTTTCAAAACAACCTGATAATGAATGTGCCCTCGGAGGCATGCCAAAGGAAGATGTTAATGCACAAATGCACTAAGTAGAAGGTCATTGCTTGTGGCAATGTTTTTCCTTTTTTTTTTTTTGGGGGGGGGGGGGGGGGTATGGAAATTCATAAATATACCCTGCAGAGAGTGCAAAAGGGATAAGTTGATGCACAAAGTAAGTTCAAAGGCTGGTGATAACGACAACAATTTTTTTTGGAAATGAAAAAAGAGTAATAGCTCACATATAGAGGTCAGTGATCCGATCATAAATGTGCCCTAAAGGGTGTGTTAAAGGGAAATATTGAGGTCTGACTAAACTAAGATCAAAGGTCAGCGGCAACATTTTTTGATGGAAATGGAAGAAAATCGACAGTTCCCATATAGATGTCACCCCAAACAAGCACACCAAGTTTGCAAGGGATCCAATCATAAATGTGCCCTGCAGGGTGTGTCAAAGGGAAATATTGATGCTTAACTGCATTAAGTTCATCGAAGGTCATTGCCAGTGGCAACATTTTTTAATGAAAATCGATAGCTACCATCTAGAGGTAACCCCAAACAAGCAAACCAAGTTTCAAACCGATCTGATCATAAATGTGCCCTTTATGGCATGCCAAAGGAATATATTGATGCCTGACTAAACTAAGTTCAAAGATCGTTGCCAGCGGCAACATAGTTTGACGGACGGAAATGGAAGAAAATCGATAGCTCCCATCTAGAGGTCACCCCAAACAAGCATGACAGGTTTCAAAGCAATCCAATCATAAATATGCCCTGTAGGGAGTGCCAAAGGGAAATATTGAGGTCTGACTAAACTAAGTCCTAAGAATGTTGGCCGTGGCACCATTTTTTGACGGAAATGAAACAAAATCGATAGTTCCCATCTAGAGGTCACCCCAAACAAGCATACCAAGTTTCTAGGCAGTCCGATCATAAATGTGCCCTGTAGGGTGTGCCAAAGGGAAATATTGAGGTCTTCTGACTAAACTAAGTTCTAAGAACATTGGCCGCAGCAACATTTTTTGACAGAAATGGAAAAAAATCAATAGCTCTCATCTAAAGGTCACCCCAAACAAGCAGACCAGGTTTCAAAGCAATCCAATCATAAATGTGCCCTGTAGGGTGTGGCAAAGAGAAATATTGTGATCTGACTAAACTAAGTTCTGAGAACGTTGGCAGTGACAAGATTTTTTGATGAAAATTGAAGAAAATCGACAGCTCCCATCTAGAGGTCACCCTAAACAAGCATACCAGGTTTCAAAGCAATCCAATCATAAATGTGCCCTGTAGGGTGTGCCAAATGGAAATATTGTGGTCTGACTAAACTAAGTTCTAAGAACGTTGGCCGCGGCAACATTTTTAGACGGAAACTGAAGAAAATCGATAGCTCCAATCTAGAAGTCACCCTAAACAAGCATGCCAGGTTTCAAAGCAATCTGATCATAAATGTGCCCTGTAGGGTGTGCCAAAGGGAAATATTGAGGTCTTCTGACTAAACTAAGTTCTAAGAACGTTGGCCGCGACAACATTTTTTGACGGAAATTGAAGAAAATCAATAGCTCCCATCTAGAGGTCACCCCAAACAAGCATACAAAGTTTCAAAGTGATCCAATCATAAATGTGCCCTGTAGGGTGTGCCAAAGGGAAATATTGAGGTTTGACTAAACTAAGTTCTAAGAACGTTGGCCGTGACAACATTTTTTGATGGAAATTGAAGAAATTCGATAGCTCCCATCTAGAGGTCACCCCAAACAAGCATACCAAGTTTCAAAGCGATCTGATCATAAATGCGACCTGTGAGGTGTGCCAAAGGAAATTGTGGATGTACGTACTAACGTACTAACATACTAACGTACGTACGTACGTACGTACGTACGTACGTACCGTACGTACGTACGTACGTACGTACGTACGTATGTACGTAAGTACGTACGTCGTCGAAGAGAAGTGATGGCAATAGCTCAGCTTGACTTTGTCAAGTTGAGCTAACCAGGTTATAACCAGAGCTAGTTGTCAATTATACTGATGAATTTATGCTATGTTAATAAATCATTAAAAAAATTGTTGATTTGACCCCCACATCTTCTTCTTCATGACCCACCCACCCACCCACCAACGGAGCACCTCCATCTGTGGTTTGCTTTTTATCAAAGTCTACTAAGCTAATAATTACCCCAAGTCTGAAAATGTTATCAGGATGAGATGTCCTAATGTTCAGTTACTGCAAGAAGATTGGTACTTGGAAAGTATCTTTTATCAAAATCCTTTTTTGCAAATGTGGACGCTTGCGCCCTGCACAAAACTTTTCTTTTCATCACTGAAGCATTTTTTTTTTAATTTTATTTTTTAATTCAATTCGAAATTTTCTGGGTACAGACAGCCAACAGTTAACAGTTCTGTAGTCAGCTCAACGGAATAAATGGAGTGTTAGAAAATAAGTCCATTGTGTATAAATATGCAGTCATAACAATTCGGCATCCTAAGTGACTTTAACCTATTTTTTAACCTGTGTTCAATATTTGAGGTCAAGGTGTTGTTTACGTTTTGATTTGGAAAAGGGATGAGGATTAAAGCTATTCTATGGATAAATATATATTATTTAATTCCTTTTCATATATTTTATTTACCAAAAAACTGCATTGAAGGTGGAGTTTTCATTTTTTTTAAAGTAAGTCACCTATTTTCACTTCGACACTCGCACATTGATTACGAAAAAAAAACCCAGAAATAAACATGAACACAGTTGAAATAAATATCATAAAATACCCTTTTCTTAAATAAATTTAACTTAAATCCATATTTTACTGCTTCGTGAGTTTTTACCAGAGTTTGAAATGCATGTGATTTGACCGCGAACGTTTTACATAAGTTACAACGGGAAAGAAACATTCAACTGTTGTTTTCAGTGATTTTTTGTCCAAAACTGATTCCCGTCCGGGAGGCCGGGAACTACACTGAAATTTCGGGATTTTGCCGGGCATTTTGGGAGAGTTAACATGTCTGACCCTAGTGGTGGCTGGGCCACTCATATTAATGACATTAAGTCCAAAGCATGGAAATGAGTTAATCTCATCAGACAGCTTAAATTCCAATTAGACCGAAAAGCCCTTGAGAAAATATACCTTGCTTTTATACGACCTCTTCTAGAATATCCAGACACTGTTTGGGACAACTGGACTAACCAGCAAAAAAACAAACTTGATAAAATACAGACCGAGGCAGCCTGTATCATATCCGGGGGAACTAGGAGTGTGGGTAGAACCTCACTTCTTACTGAAATGGGGTGGGAGACACTACAAACATGGCGTGAAAAGCACAGACTAAAACGATATTTTAAGATTTGTCACAACTTGGTACCCTCTTACATCTCCAATATGATTCCACCTGCATCCTCAGAAAGGCACTCATACAATCTACGTGGGACTACTGATTTAACCATTCCTTTATGCCGAACCGAACAGCACAGCACAGCAACTCCTTCCTTCCATCTACCACAAGACTGTGGAATACATTACCCACCGAAATAAGGCTCAATAAGTCATTTCCCAACTTCAAAGAATTTCATGACTCCAACAGGCCAAGAGTACCTCAATTCTACTATAACCACAAATCCTGCAAGGCACAAATCTTACACTGTAGACTCCGATTACACTGCAGTAATCTGAACGATGACTTGTTCAATAACCACCTCTCGGGGCATTATGCATGTTTGTGTGGCGAACGTGAAATTACTGATCACTACTTCTTCCAGTGTCCATATTTTGACCACATAAGAATAGACACTCTTGGTAAATTATCATATGTGATAAATACAAGCATACTCCTATACGGAAGTGAATTCTACTCAAATGCAATCAACAGAGAGATCTTCGAAACTGTTCACACATTCATTAGTCGATCAAACAGGTTTTCCTAACACCAAGCCCCTCTCCTCTCCGTACGTCACCAACAATGTGACAAAATAAGAAATGCCGCTTTTCAAGGCCAGACTGCGCCTGTATAACCTATCCAAACCTGGCACCACCACTTGTCAGCAGCATGAGCCTGTTAACCCTGGTCAATGAGCCTGTCAACCCTGGTCACTGCTTCTCCGAATCTTGTTATAGACACTTACCTCTCTGTCTTTTTTCCCTCGTATTTAAAGTCTAAGCCACTGCTGCAGGGAGGTGAACAAGTGACTTATCTCTCAGTTCCCTGCTCCTTCTCCCTCTCTGTCGCCTCTCTTTCTCACATCATTTTTTTTTTCTTCTGTGTGTGTGTGTGTGTGTGTGTGTGTGTGTGTGTGTGTGTGTGTGTGTGTGTGTGTGTGTGTGTGTGTGTGTGTGTGTGTGTGTGTGTGTGTGTGTGTCTTACCAACTTGACGAGGTAACTAGACAAAAGAGTTTGCGTGTTTCGCCTTACCGAGGTACAAAAGACAAAAGAAACCCTTTACCTCGGTTGTTTTCCCAGAACTGTACCGGCAACACGAGGTAGAAACCGTTAGTCCACACAAAGGACAAACAATGGGGTACCTCGGTATGTAGGGAAGACAAGACTCTGTGTGTGTGTGTGTGTGTGTGTGTGTGTGTGTGTGTGTGTGTGTGTGTGTTTGAGGTTAAAAAATCGCACTGGCACAGACATTTCATACTGAAACGTTTTTTTCTTTTTAATATGCCGCCGAAAAATTGTTTTCATTTACTGAACCCTGATGGGTTTCAAACATGACACAAAATTGATTTAAACTAAGTGATGAGCTTAGGAACTGGTTAAACTGACTGGCAATAATTGATGTTATTCATTGATGGGCTCTAATTTAGTCCTTACAAGGATGTTACGCAAGCTTTTGTTTTTCTTATAGGCGATGACAGGTCGAAGATTCAAAGGTTCATTTAATTTAGCATTGGTAAAATTGAATTCATCTTTTAACATTTTTGCTATTTCGATATTCATTCTGTTGTACGTTAAAGTGAAAGGAATGATGGACCTCCTTTCGCATTCGCCCTCTGATATGTTCATACCAAATGGCCAGAGGGTTTGAAGCGTATTGATCCAAAAAGCTTCACGTTTTTTTCTAAATTCATCCGTTTCTTCTAATGTGTCTTTAATTGGTGGTTGTTCAATAGGATGGATTTCGAAATCGTCCAAAGAATGGCCAGGAAGGTTAAAATGTTGTGCTACTGGGGCATCAGCATTATGTTTTATATCCTGTTTGTGTCTAGTAGCACGCTCTCGAAAAGGATTTTGACTTTGACCAACATACTGTTTCCGACATCGCTTACAAGTGATAAGGTAAATAATGTTTGGTGAATCACAATGGAGGGGGTTACGGATCTGATAATGATTTTTCGTTTGTTCGGAGGAAAATTCCTCTTTCTGATCAGGCATAAAAGTATGCAGTCTACAACGAGGCTTTTTGCAATTAAATACCGCGCCACTACCATTCTGCAACGGTCTGTTGTGTTCAATCTTCAGTGGTTCGAAATCGGTAGTTTCAGCTGGACTTTCGAGCTTTTTCAGGGTTTGGGATTTCAGGCTACGCAAGAGGCGCAGCGAGTACCCTCTCGATCTGAGGGCGCCAAATAGAGTAGAACAAGCCTCATTGAAATTTACCTTATCACTTGAATTGCAGTGGAAACGAATGAGTTGTGATTTGATGATACCTTTAAATGTATGTTGAGGATGAAATGATTTTGTGTGCAACAATTGATGTGAATCAGTTGGTTTAAAATACACTTTATAATCTAAATGACCGGACGCCTGAAATTGCTTGCCTTTATACACGGTCACATCGAGAAAATCAACAGAATTTTCACTGATAGTAGCTTTCAATTTAATATTTGGATCGTGATTGTTCAAAATTTCTAAAAATTCATCAAAATCTTCTTTTGAATGTTCCCAAATAATAAAAATGTCATCTAAGTACCTGAGATATACGAGAGGATGCTTTGCACATTTGCTTAAGGCATTTTCCTCCCATTCCGCTACATAAATGCTTGCAAAATTAGGACTGAATCTTTTGCCCATAGGACAACCCATTATTTGTAGAAAATATTCTCCATTGAATTGAAAGTCATTACCTTTTAAGCTCAGCTCTAAAAGATCCAAAATTTGTTCATCCGGGCGTTTCGCATCCGGATATTTTTCAAATGCATTTTTAACTGATTTAACACCTTTATCAATATCAATGTTCGTATACATACTGTCGATATCCAAAGTAGCCAGAATTGCATTTTTCGATATTTTCAATTTCGAAATTTTTGACAGGAAATCCTGTGTATTTTTTAGATAGCTCGGATGTCTATTTGCTATAGGTTTCAGATGATAATCAATTAATTCCGAGATCGCATAAGATTCCGAATTACAATCTGATACAATTGGCCTCCCGGGTGGAGTTAAGTCATCCGTCCATGAAGAACGGTCCTTGTGGATCTTTGGTAGGATATAAAATTGTCTTGTTTGAGCACTGAGCTTAGCTGTTAAATATTTCAATTGTTTTTTGGTAATGTGACCTTCGTCGAGGAGAAATTTTAAGATCTTATTGAATTTTTCGATATTACTAGGCCAAATAAGTGAATCTATTTTCTTATAATGTTTAGTATTGCTGAGTTGTCTCATGGCTTCCTTTATATAATTATCCCGAGATAGAACAACTACCGACCCACCTTTGTCGGCTGGTTTAATTACTAATTTCTTATTTTTTCGAAGTTTCGTGAGGGCTCTCCGTTCACCAGCTGTTAAATTGTCTTTATCGGAAAGTATGTTCATGCTGAACACCTTTTGGATGATTCGTTTGCTAGCCTCAATAATTTCGGGATCTACTTCACTATCTGGAGGTGACCAACCAGATGATTCTGTAAAAGGAAGAAGTGTGTGTGTGTGTGTGTGTGTGTGTGTGTGTGTGTGTGTGTGTGTGTGTGTGTTTGTGTTTGTGTGTGTGTGTGTGTGTGTGTGTGTGTGCACATCTGCGCGTGTGAGTGAATGCGTACCCATGTAAAGTAAATCTTTATATGCATCCACTCAACTGGTTTAGGCAAATGCTACAAGTACAAGGTGTTTGTCACGCTACATAATTTCTTTTGTGATAAAACCTGTGCCACGGAAACAGCCTAGTATAAGCTACACAGCTTGCTGCTGAATCCGTTTCCATCACACAAACTCATCTGTATCAATTGTATCCATGTTTTCATTACTTGCTGTTGGAAATAAATACTGTTTAAACTAAGATTAAATTGGTTAAATTCCAAGTTGTATTAATGAAAGAATTTGCAGTTCAAATTTTGAAACTTGACATCAATGTGGATGGGGTTAAAAAGAGATTGCCATTATTTTTCAGGAAATAGCTTAATTTTAACGGAACATCCTTGAACCAGTGCATTTTAAAAGATAATAACAAACTGTGATCTTTTACTTTTAAGCGGAAATACTTTTTTTTTTAATTCGTTATCCAAAATGAATAGCACCTGTAACTTGCAAAGCAAATTTTTGAAGAACATAAAATGTTCACTTTTCACCACAAAAACAGAGACTATAAATCTCATTCAAATGAGTAGTCACTCATAGTATGAAGACTCATAGTATGAAGAGACAGTCATACCTGCACCCTCAATGAAACAAGCCTATTGAATGCGACTTAAAACAGCACTATGTAAATAATCCTAATTTGTATAGTTTTCTTGACAAACCCTTGTGTTTCGATCATTAAGCTTATGGTGTACTGTTACATAAACCCATTCTAGCGGATACTTCACATTTTTATCATCCTTGTAGGATAAATAATATGGTATCAACAGACCATTCCTAGGAAAGAAAGTGACAACCAATGCCTAAAATGAAAAGATGATGGGTAGGAAAAAGTTTATTTGGACATTTGAGTATATAATACAATCTCGGCAGCTAACACTTTTGAAAACCATACAAATATGGATTATTTATTGAATTATTTAATGGTGTTTAAGGTCACTAGTGCTATTTAAAGTAGCATGCACAGCAAAAACAATCAGTCAATACTTATACCATAGAATTAGTTGGACATCAGTTAGAGAAAAACTGTATCTACACCTCTTATCCGATTGAAGCACAGTGATTTGCCGTATCAACCAAGATGACAAATGGATGGACAGCAGATGAAGATCAGTACAGCTCATCCTGACATTCAGCAGAAAAGTGTCCAACCTGCCACCATATTGGGAGGGAGGCAGCAATTGTTGCAGTAAACACATAATGTATAACAATGAAAGTGTCAATGACACTGTAGCTTAACTTCACTGTGTGTAGTGTTTGTTGAAAAGGATAATGTTCAATGTTTATGAAAGGATTATGAAATAAGAATTGTGATAATTGAGAATTTGTTAATTTAAGTTCCCTCTATGCGCATGTTTTCAATAAGAATAATTTGAGGTGTAGACTGTACTAAAGAAATGAGGTCTGGGTTTATGTGGCCCTCACAGTTAATGTATGTCAACCAAAGTTACCAAGTTACAGTAAAATTATTCCAAAATGAGTCATCCTACCAAGTTACAATGAATTCCTTTTATAAATATAACTCGTAGACTTTGCTAAAGGAATCTAGGTCACATGAGGCTTCGTCGGTCACGGTTGACCGATCACGACCAAAACAAGAGAGTCTCATCTATATATCATACCAAGTTATTCTACCAAGTTACAATGAAATCTCTTCATAAAAACAACCTTTAGACAGTGCTAAAGGAATCTAGGTCACGTGACCAGATGGTAGTAACGGCCGACTGATTGTGACTAAAATAAGAAGTCTCATCTGGGCATCCTACCAAGTTATCCTTCCAAGTTACAATGAAATAGCTTCATAAACATGAACTGTAGACTGTGCTAAACAAATGTATGTCACGTGCCAAAATAGGACGTTCTTATCTGGACATCATACTAAGTCAACCTACAAATCTACAATGAAATCTCTTCATAAATGCAAGCTGTAGACTGTGCTGAAGGAATCTAAGTAATAAGCCACTGCGGCCGTCACGGCTTACTTAACCCGACAAAATAGGATGTTCTCATCTAGACATTATACAGAGTCAGCCTACGAAGTTACAATAAAATCACTTCATAAATACCTGTAGACTGTGCTAACGGTTTTCAGTTTTTGGGACTGTGCAGCCATCACAGTTGACTGGTCGTGACCAAAAGGAGACGTTCTCATCTGGACCTTATACAGAATCATCATGCCAAGTTACAATGAAATCCATTCATAAATACGACCTGTAGACTGTGCTAAAGGTTTTTTGGTTTCCTGCTCACTTTGCCATCACGGTTAATCGATCGTGACCAAAATGGGATGTTCATATCTAGATATGACCTCAAATCTGTATATGAAATTTTGTGATGATCGGACAAGAACTACGGGGCGTAGCCTGTGCTAAAGAAAATGTGAACAGACTCACAAAGTGACAGGCTTCCGCACACGTGATGGCAATAGCTTATCTTGACTTTGTCAAGTTGAGCTAAAATCGTTTTTCCTAGTTTCAATTATTCAACGCCTTGCAATTGCCAATTGCTTTTTAATCCTTAAGGGCCTGGGGATTTTTATGCCCATATGGCAGACAAGACTTGCAAAAAAACAACTGCCAAACTTTAGAATTTAACTTGTGAATTAACCCGGAGACTGTTTGTTGGGGCACCTGTTCTGTTGCAGTTTCAGTGATCAGAGTTGGAATTCAGCCCATAAGTGTTAAAGCATATATTTTGATGTCTGCAATAAATGAATTTTTTGATGCTGTGCACATTTTTCTTGACCATGCAAACTGAATATTTACAATATATTTTACTTATTATTGACAAAAAACAAGTACAGGCATTGGAAACTTGATACCGTGTTATTATTTATTTTTTTTCCCTATTCTTTCATTTGATACCTGATGTGAAAGCTGTTACACTGCATTGATGAACAAGATTAATAGATTAATTGTCTCTAATGGATTGACTGAGGCCAAATAGTTGCATAAACATAGGAAATTCAGGGGTAGTCATAATTACTCGATAAGATTTGTTATTCAATTAACAGGAGTTTATTCAATAACCTATATCCAATTATCAGGTCAAATTTATTCTGAAGGTTTGGAAAATGGGTCAGTATTTGGAAATAACTTGCAATTAACAGAGCCATTCAATTAAGAGATATCCAGTTAAGTGAACTCCACTGAATGGAGAGTCAGGGTGTGTTTTGTTCCGTTTCGTACAGCAATATGCAACACATGATTGATTAGCTGCGGCACTGTATTATATCACTGATGCATGTTTTGCAATACAGTGGAACCGTTTCGTACAGCAATATGCAATACATGATTGATTAGCTGCAGCACTGCATTATATCACTGATGCGTGTTTTGCAATACAGTGGAACCCACTTAATTGGGTATCTCTTAACTGAATAACCCTGTTAATTGAATAAAATTACCCAACACAAAACCATTTATCATACTTCCAGTACAAATTTGACCTGTTAATTGAATATAGGTTATAGAGGAAATTGAATAAAAAATCTGGAAAACTGTCAAGAAATTACCCTGACTCTCCCCAGATTTCCTTTGTTTATAGACCTATTTGGCCTCAGTGCATCCAATACAGGCATTTAATCTATTATATCTTGTTTGACAGAGCTCATGGACCTATGTCAAATGAGATATAATAGAATAAATGCTAAGTGTATCTCTAGAATACAGGAAAGTGACACAATCCCTGTTAATTGAATACTCCTGTTAATAGAATAATTTTAATTGGCAAAGTGGCTATTCAATTAACAGGATTCCACAGTACAAGACTGATCAGCTCCAAATTTTTGTAAGAAACATTCTTGAAGACATCATGTAGGGAAAATATCAAAACAACAGTGTATGGGGGTATACATCATGAGGCATATTTTGAATATAGAGGTTCCCTTGTGCTAATTTAGCTAACAGAATGAACAAAATGTTGCGAGTTATCTTAGGTGCCCATTGGCAGCGAAGTCTGAAAATGGAAGTTTGTATCTACGACCTTGCTTAACCTCAATAACTTGTAATAGTGTTATATTTTTAGCCCTCCCTTCAAAAGTTGCTAAAAAAATCTTCAGATTTACTAACCATTTAACGGAGATAGAATGAACTGTTATTCAAATTTTTCAGAACAAAACACACCCTGAAATTCGTCTTTATTGATAATATATGACCCACTTGTGAACACTAATGACACTCATTCTTCTTTAACACTAATAACACTCAACCTTCAGTGTCAATGATAGCATATAATCAACTTATTGTCAAAGATTTTAGGAAATAACTGGTCACTTTCGGTTTCTCTAGAGCAGACATTGGCCCCAAAACAGTATATTGCATACAATATGAAATATTAGTGATTACCCATAACTGAAGGATACAGAGGTATATTCCAACTCTCAGTAAGGAAAGGATTAAAATCTACCAGTGGCCAACCCAATGTGTCAATTGAAAAATAATCATGGAACTGAGCACATCCAATTATCTGAAACAAAAAAAGTACATATGTCTCACATGCCAACATGTTATTGTGGGATAAGTTCTCAACAAACAGTAAAAAAAGTAAAAAACACTTTAGAATCAGCTCCTCATTCCTTCACCTGAAACAAACAATAGAAGACAGTTTCAACATGTATTTCCCAAATAACTCAAAAACTTCATTCTTAACTTCCAAACCACAGCATACAGTATGTGCTTGATATTCAGCCAACAAATGAGTGGGTATCTAGGTCTTAAGATATATCTACCATTTACCTAAAAAGGCAATCGCAAACCGCAGTATGAGCAAGGAAAAAATTTGCCAATAAAAGATCTTGTATCACTATTGCAGTAGCGATAAAAGTCATAAGATGTCACGATGAATGAATGCATGCACACCTGATGGACTATTGCAGTGGTACTGGCAATCAAATTTCCTTCAAAATCTTGTAACGCTGAAATGAACGATGCATCTAATTTGAATCAAGATAATTCCATGTTGCAAGGAATTGCACGATCCAGTGTATAAACAATCCACCATGCAAAACACAAAAATAATAAACGTTTCAATGACACTGTAGCTCAACTTGTGTAAGACATGTACATGTATAGTATGTGACACAGTAATGGCACACATCTAGGTAATGACCTGATAACAAAGGTACATGTAAAGTATTGTAAAGGTCTGTACATAAATACTGACCATAGCCTGTAACAAATGTACAGGAAAAGTATTGTGAAGGTGGTGACAGTCAGATGCCTCTAGCCAGAGCCATATTGAAATGTGCACTTACTGTGTATAAGTAACACTGAATAAATCAAAGTTTGTCTAATTGGCTGCTGGCAGCCATTTTGAAATTTTGGACCACACCCAAAAACACTCCTCGTCTCAAGGTGATAACAAAGGTACCCAAGAAGTTTCGTGAAGATCGGTTCATAAATACAGCCTCTAGCCTGATTCATATTGACATGTGTTTACTAACTGTGTATAAGTAGAACTGGGGCATGGTAGCTCAGTAGGTAGAGGTGCAGGCTGCAAGCCGAGAGGTCCTCAGTTCAAATTCTACCTGCGGAAATCGCATTGTGTCCTTGGTCAAGACACTTCATCTCCATTGCCCACGTAGGGGTGTGGTGGCATTGTGTGCTAAGGCGTACTGCATGTCGATGGTGCACTTGTCTTCAACCTAAGCTAACCCTGCTTGTGTGGAGTTAGTATGTTGGGGAGCTGACAGTTGCTCGCTACTGCTCGGTGGTTCTCTCCGGCTTCCTCCACCCGTAAAACTGTCATGGTCATGATTAGCCACGGTGCAGAAATATGTGATCTTAAACACAAATAAATAAATAAATAATAAGTAGAACTGAATAAATCAAAGTTCACCTAATTTGCATAATTTATGCACAAGAAAAAAACCTGTATTACATGTGATGTATTCCATGTTACTAAACATTCATACAAAAATTTATTCAAATCAGAACCTTCATATAAAAGTTCTGTACAAAAAACTGATTGCACCAAATTTTGGTATAAAATGGCTGTCGGCAGCCATCTTGAATTTTGGACTGCACCCCAAAACACTCATTCTCGTACCAAGGTGATAACAAAGGTACCCAAGAAGTTTCGTGAAGATCAGTTCATAAATACAGCGTCTAGCCTGAGCTGTATTGACATGTGCACTTACTGTGTATAAGTAGCACTGAATAAATCAAAGTTGATCTAATTTGCATAATTTCTGCACGAGAAAAACACCCGTGTTATATGTGGTGTATTCAAATCAGAACTTTCATACAGAAGTTCTGTACAAAAAACGGACTGCACTAATCTCGGTACAAAATGGCTGCCGGTGGCCATCTTGAATTTTGGACCGCACCCAAAAACGCTCGTTCTTGTCCCACTGTGATAAAAAAAGGTACCCAAAAAGTTTTGTAAAGATCGGTTCATAAATACAGCCTCTAGCCCAAGCCGTACTGAATTGCTGATGGACAGATGGACGACGGGCCCTGACATAACTTCAAATTTGACTACATCAAAGTTGAGCTAAATATGATGAAAGTGAATCGCAAAAGTTGAAAGTTACAGCGAGAAGATTCTGAAATGTAACGTCAATTTCCCTGTGGTTTGCATGCTTCCAAAAATATCAATGAAGGGATGCCATGTATTTAAAGCGATTCTTGCCGACTACGAAAATATAAGTCCTGATTTGTTTTTGCAAACCACCCAACTTTATTGTATACAATCTTTAATAGCGGCAAGACTCATTTTTAGGGATGTATAGCCACGAGTTGCAATGGTGCCTCATAGCTATACATCCTCAAAAATGAGCCTTGTGACAATAAAAATGTCTGTATAGTACATTCGCCTTGGACTGGTCATAATCCACACGTGGGCAGTGATGTCCAAGCATGCATTTAACAGGTAATAAAAATCATCAGTAGCAAAAATTGTAATTAATAAAGCAGTGGGCTGTACTTGGTGCTTCATTAATAAAAGTTTTTGATGATTATTACTATTTTTAGTGTTTGGAATCTAATATTATTGCGACCAAGGGAATATTACCCACCCCTGGAAAGTGACCAGTCTATGGCGGTCGTACTGTAAAAGCACAATGTGCACATAAAACATATTTATGAAATTTGAACACAATGGCAAAACACAGGACATATTATAATATAATCTGTGGCGATAGAAAAGTACCAGTATTTTCATCTTCTCTAGGGTCAGTACACCCCCGGAAGAAAAGAATTCCTGAATTTTTCAAACACCATCCAGGACGTCAACTAGCAAGTATTTGAATCGTCTCTGATCTTTCAACACATACTACAGTATCAGCAAAATGACTTGTAGTATTTTCATCAATTTATACCTTTGTTGATACCTTCATTGCCTCCTATCTCCCCCTACCCCCTACTTTTTATTTCCCTGTTTTTTTTCTGATCAAGAATTCAAAGAACAGCTTGAAAGATTTTAACCCTCTAAAATGCAATGATCACAGAAGTATTTTTGTCGATCGGATCACGATTAAGTTATAACTCACACACAAGATTTCATAAAAAAAAGACTGAATCAAAAAAAAAAAACTAGAGGTAGCCGATAGGGGTGGCCAATCCCCCCCAAAAATCACCCTGATATAGTAACCTTGGTTATATATTACATTAAATTAACACAGCCGTGTGACCTTGAACTTTGGCACAATCACCTAAAAATATGTAGAGTTCTTCCTCTCATCATGCTCAACACACATGCCAAGTTGGGTTTCGATCGGAAATGCATAATTTTAATATTTAAGAGAGCCGAAACCAGCTCTGAGAGATAAAATTTCAATTTCAAGGTCACTGTGATCTTGTTCATTGGCATAATGACCTAAAAAATAAATAAGTTTCTTCCTTTCGATCTGGCAAGCAAAATTTCAATTAAAGAACCCAACTCTTGTAAATGTTTAAGTTCAAGGTCACTGTGACCTTGACCTTTGGAACAACGACCTCAATAAATTGGATTCTTCCTCTCATCATGCTTAACCCAAATGCCAAGTTTGGTTTCAGTTGGTCAAGTGGAACTTTAATTACAGAGTGAAAACCAACACTGATAAAAATTGAAATTCAAGGTCACTGTGACCTTGACCTTTGGCACAATGATCCCAAAATGAATAGCGTTCTTCCTCTCATCACTGCCTAACCAACATGCCAAGTTTGGCTTCAGTCGGCCAAGTGAAATTTTAGTTACAGAGCAGAAATCAACTCAGTCTACAGATGGACAGATCAATGGACAGACGGACATACAGACAGGGCCCTGGATATATCCCACCAAAACTTTTTCAGGGTGATAAAAAACCGTATGAAAATAGCATCTCAGAACTGATGTTCTCCCATTTTTTTTCTGACAGGTGAGATTCTGCAGTGCCAAGGAGAAAAAGATTAAAGTAGAAAGATAATTTAAAGCCGCAATCCGACTGAAATTCTCTGACCACTTTTGTGATCACATACTTGTGCATGCATTACTTTTAACTGGCTGAGTCTTGGAAGCACATATTTGGGCTATATTTCTAAGTGCAGGTACCACAATTTGAAAGCTTCATATTCTGTGGGAGAGTTTCATATTATCTTTACAATGAAATTTCTTAGCCTGTATGGATTGGTTTTGTTACAATTTAAGACAGAATGCCTATAGACACTCTTTCTCTCAAACTGTAGCAAGGCAAAGATGTGAACAAATTTTCTGACGAAAAATAATAAAGCACTCTACCATTTAAATAACTATAAATGTTCAATTTTGCATACAAAACATAGATGATTAGCCTCAAATTGTAATGAGCATGGCCAAGTCATTCCAGTGAGACATTACAAGCTAAGTTTTTGGAAGCAGACACTGAACAGTAACAAAATTCCAGCCTCTCATTTTGAGGAGAGCTACCGTCCTCTGTAACCTATCTGATTTGAAAATATGGAGAGCAGCAAATACCCACCAAAAAAACTTAGATGAATTGCACAGGCCGGTTATGACAATTAAGTTAGGTAAAGGGTAAAAAACTGGAACATTTTCAAGTGCTGGACAAATTTTTTCGGCCTAGGTGGTCATATACTACTCAAAGTTTGCAAAGCACCACATATTTGACACATCATTTTGAAATTTTCTTGTGACACATTTGCGATATTTTTGGTGGATATGATTGAGGATTGTATTGAGAAGGTTCCCTGTGTTTACATTAGCTCTCTTGACAGGCAGACTTTTCGTGACAGTCATGGAAAGCATGTACCCCTTGATTTTCATGATGTTTTTGTTAACTGTCTACATGTACATGAGATGCGTAGGGTATTCAGTCTTCATTTCAAAACAAACCCTTGTGATTTAATGATTGAATATGGCGAATACAAATGTAAGAAAATATCTGTCTGAAGCAGAAATGTGGCGGGCTGTAGGGATGGGGGAACAAGGGGCTACCCATTATCAGGTTTGGTGAAGCCTTTGGTGTGCGCCATATGGTGATCATCAGAGCCTGGGTAAGATTTCAGCAGTATGGCACACCAGTCAGAAGACATGGTGGTGGCAGAGACAGGGCAACATCTGCAGCTGAAAACTGGTTTTTGATCATTCAGGCCAGTAGGAACCCCTTCCCAGCTTCGCTGTGAACCTTCAGAATGCATCCGGGGTAAATGTTTCAACGCAGACTATCCGGGAAAGGTTGCACGAAGGTGGTCTCTGATCGAGAAGACCATGTATTCGCATTCAGCTGTCCCAGAACCACCACCAGGCACGATATGAATGGGCCAGGGATCACGTTGGATGGACCCGAGAAGATTGGCGACCTGTGCTTTTTACAGATGAGTCAAGGTACTGCCTAGACAACACAGATAGGTGTTCTAGGGTATGGAGAAGACCAGGAGAGCGATTCCATGCAGCCAACATTGCTGAGCATGACCACTATGGTGGAGGGTCAATAATAGTCTGGGGCGGCATCAGCTGGGATGGACGTACAGAGCTCAGTGTCCTTGACCATGGTACATTGACTGCACAGTGGTATATTGATGAGATCCTGGATGCCCACGTCAGATTGAATGCAGGTGCAGTGGGTGATAGATTCATTCTGATGGACGATAATGCCCGTCCTCATGTTGCCCATGCTGTCCGGAAGTACCGACATAGGGAGGGGATTGAGCGTATGGACTGGCCAGCAAGATCCCCTGACATCAATCCAATCGAACATGTCTGGAATGAGTTGCAGCTTGCAATTTCAGTCTGTCCAGTCCAACCAAGAAGTGTCCAGGAGCTTGGTGTCATGCTGGTCCAAGAATGGAACAACATCCCACAAAGGACCATCTGGAACCTGATTGGGAGCATGAGACGGCGTTGTCAAGCTGTAATTAACAGCAATGGGTCTCATATTCGATACTGAACCCATACCAGTTCGCTCCGTCAACTTTTTGGCAAATTTGAAAAATTTCCTCTTTTACCAATAATATCCATGTTCCATGGTTATCGTATTCAAACGCTAAAAAATAATGTCAAACACAAACAAAATCTTAATTTCTGTACTTAAGTCATTAAAGATAAATTAAATAAAATATATATTAATAAATCAATATTTCAACTAAAATGTAAAACAGGTAGTTGGATATACTTGGTGCTTAGCAAACTTTGAGTAGTATATGTAGAGAAACTGAACGTTGCAGTAAAATTGGCATTATTCATATTTCATTTCAGTATTCTGAGAAAACAGAAACCTTGTGGGTTTTTTCACTTAATAACAGTTCTCTCTTGGACACAACCTTTGGCATAAAAAACATATTTTATGAAAAGACTAAAAGATAATACAATATAATGTTGCTGGAATTTCAGTCATGAAATCACACGTGAAGACACAAATGATTGTTGCACTGAGGCAGCAGGGAGTGTAATGGCTTGTTAGTGCACTGGACTTCAGAATGGAAGAGCCTAGTTCTGGTCCTCACCAGTTTCATCTGCCTTGTATCTTTGGGTGCTCATGGCAGGGGTGTAGGAAGCATACTGAACTTTTGGTGGGTGTGGGCGGAGGGAGGGGGGAAGGGGGTATGGTCATAGGACACCCATACACTGATATCTATCAGTGGTGACTCATATGTTTTAGTGATATGGTAAGAATATGTACAAAAAGCTACGGTTGAGACTAATGCACTTCTATAGAGTTGAGAAAAATATTGAGTCACATTTAATGGCCTACAAGAGACAAATAATATGAGGGAATCATTGGTCACATCTTAAGAGTAAAGAATCTGTGTAGCCCTTTCCTATTATTTCCCAATATGGCTTGCAAAGTGTACGGCCCAAAAATCTGGCCCTGAGGGTGAGATTTTTCCACCTCACACATCAGGCCATGATGGATCATTACTCCAGAGTCTCGTTTTCTTCCTACAAACAAGCAATGTGATATACCATAATTTTATAGCTTCTAAACCACTGTTCTGATCTGAAAAATTATAAATTCAAAGTAATTTGTATATTTTTATTCTTACCAATGGCCCAGACTAGCTGGTGCTAACTCAAAGTTATCAAGGGGCAAACACAAATTTTGAACCCTCCAATCCCCAAAATTTGCTTGTAAAACCGAAAATTAAAAGTCCTATATGGCCCTCCATACATTTACTCTCTGTGCATGCGCAGACGTCAGGAAGTGACCAGAATTGGCGCCAACATCATTCTTTGTAGAAGAGAGTACTACATAACTAGAGGCTCTACAGAGCCTGTAATCGCTCACCTGGAAATACATACAAATGAAAGTGTCAATGACACTGTAGCTCAACTTGTCAAGACAAAGACATGTACATGTATAGTATGTGACACAGCAATGACAAACATCTAGGTAATGACCTGATAACAAAGGTACATATAAAGTATTGTAACGGTCTGTACATGAATACTGACCGTTGCCTGTAACAAATGTATAGGTAAAGTATTGTAAAGGTGGGTGACAGTCAGTTTCTAAACTAGAAAAGAAATCTTTGAGTCCCAGAGTGGGTATGACTGAACCCCAAAATATTTGTTCTCATAGCACAGTGATAACAAAGGCACCCCAAAACACACTCATTCCTGTCCCAAGGTGAAAACAAAGGTACCCAAGAAGTTTCGTGAAGATCAGTTCACAAGTATGAGCTGTGTAGAAGTTGTGACAAAAAACTGATTTGACCTAATTTCGGTACAAAATGGCCACTGGCAGCCATCCTGAATTTTGGACTGCACCCAGAAACACTCGTTCTCGTCCCAAGGTGATAACAAAGGTACCCAAGATGTTTTGTGAAGATCGGTTCACAAATACAGCCTCTAGCCCGAGCCGTATTGACATGTGCACTTACAGTGTATAAGTAGCACTGAATAAATCAAAGTTCACCTAATTTGCATAATTTCTGCACGAGAAAAAAACCTGTACTATATGTGATGTATTCCATGTTACGAAACATTCATACAAAAAATTTTTCAAATCAGAACTTTCATACAGAAGTTCTGTACAAAAGACTGATTGTACTAATTTTGGTACAAAATGGCTGCTGGTGGCCATCTTGAATTTCGGACCACACCCAAAAACACTCGTTCTCATCCCACGGTAATAACAAAGGTACCCAAGAAGTTTCTAAAGATCGGTTCATAAATACGGCCTCTAGCCTGAGCCGTATAGAAGTTGCATACAAAAAACTGATTAGACCTAATTTCGGTACAAAATGGCCACTGGCAGCCATCTTGAATTTTAGACCGCACCCAAAAACACTCGTTCTCGTCCCAAGGTGATAACAAAGGTACCCAAGACGTTTCGTGAAGATCGATTCATAAATACAGACTCTAGCCCGAGCCATATTGACATGTGTCCTTACTGTGTGTAAGTAGCACTGAAAAAATCAAAGTTCATCTAATTTGCATAATTTCTGCACGAGAAAAAAACCTGTATTATATGTGATGTATCCCATGGTACTAAACATTCACACAAAAAATTATTCAAATCAGCGCTTTCATATGGAAGTTCTGTGCAAAAATCTGATTGCACCAAATTTTGTACAAAATGTCTGCCATCAAACATCTTGAATTTTGGACCGGACCCAAAAACACTCATTCTCGTCCCACGGTGATAACAAAGGTACCCAAGGAGTTTCGTAAAGATCGGTTCAGAAATACGGCCTCTAGCCCGAGCCGTATTGGCATTTGCACTTACAGTGCTGAAAGTAACACCAAAAAACATCAAAGTTAGTCTAATTTGCATAATTTACGCACGAGAAAAAAACCTGTACTATATGTGATGTATCCCATGGTACTAAACATTTATACAAAAAATTATTCAAATCAGAGCTTTCGTATGGAAGTTCTGTACAAAAAACAGATTTCTGAATCGTCGGTACAAAATGGTGGCTGGCAGCCATCTTGAATTTCGGACCGCACCCAAAAACACTCGTTCTCATCCCATGGTCATAACAAAGGTACCCAAGAAGTTTCGTAAAGATCGGTTCATAAATACGGCCTCTAGCCCGAGCCGTATCGAATTGTTGACGGACAGACGGACGACGGGCCCTGGCATAATCTCAAATTTGGCTTCGCCAAAGTTGAGCTAAAAATGTGATTTCCCATAGGATTTCCATGGTAACTATGAGCTGAAACTGTGGCCATGTTTTGCAAGATTACATCAACATTACATGAGGATCATTGGTAGAAGATGTCCCACTCTTCAATCACGTGAAGTTTCAAAACATTTGAATCCATCAAACAGAATCATAGAATGTCTCTGGTGGCCATATTTTCCAACTAACGGGAACAAAAAGAGGATAGTTTGTAGAGGGTCTCCTATAGACCACTCTTGTCAAGTTTTGGTTCACGTCAGCTCAGTAGTTCCAGAGAGAAGATGAAAATGTGATTTCCCATAGGTGTTTTCTATAAGAATTATAAACTGCAATTGTGGCCATGTTTGCAATACGAGCAACATTAAAACTAGAGGTACTGTGAGCAAGCTCACAAAGTGATACCCCCCGAATGTGTAAGTTAGATTATCTCCCCTTGAAAATGTCAGAACGAAATTATATTGCTTCATGCACATCTTCATGTGGAGTTCTTCCATTGTGTAAAGTTTCATGAAAATTTTTCAAACGGTTTAGGAGGTGTTGCGCTTATAAGGATGGACAGACGGATGGACGGACAGGGTGATTCCTATATACCCCACCAAACTTTGTTTGCAAGGGGGGGGGGGGGGGTATAATGAGGAACATTGGTGGAGGGTGTCCCAGTTATCAACCATGCAAAGTTTCAAAATTTACCAATCAGAATCAAAGAATGCTTCTGGCGGCCACGTTTTTTCACCCAATAGGAATAAAATGAGTAACAGTTGTAGAGAACCTCTCATAGACAATGCCTGCCAAGTCTGGTTCACATTGGCTCAGTACTTTCAGCGAAGATGATGAAAATGTGATTTTCTATAGGGTTTCTATAGTAACTATAAGCCACAATTTCAGCCATAATTGCAACCCGATGAAGATTAAAATGAGGATCATTGGTAGAGGGGTTACAGTCATCAATCACACTAAGTTTTCAAACCATTTGGCCTTGTAGTTTCAAAGAAGATTTTCTTGAAAATGCACACGTTTATGAATTCTGTTTTCAACAAAAAAAATCAGTAAAAGAAGGTAAAATATTTTTTGAAAAATTAAAACTTTTTTTCAGACAGTATTCTCTTTTCAAAACAGCTTTGGATAGGTAAAGGGTTACAGGAAACACATTACTCCATTTTTTGTCAAATCTTAAAAGATATACAATAATTACTGTCATCTGAGCTGACATGATTGCAAGAATGTTTGCAAAATCTTCTGTGTTCTCCAAACACCTGTCAACAACCAAGATTATCTGATAAGAACATGAGTAATCAGCATATATCAGCATCCATGTACAGTTCCAATAGTTTACAGTTAAGTCAAAATAAGTTGTATTCTCTTTTCAAAATAGCTTTGGATAGGTAAAGGGTTACAGGAAACACATTACTCCAATTTTTGTCAAATCTTAAAAGATACACAATAATTACTGTCATCTAAGCTGACATGATTGCAAGAGAATGTAAACAAAAAACTTCCCCTGGTTTTTCAAACACATGTCATCAGTCAGTATTTTCTGATAAATAACATGAGACTAATGATGCAAAATACCAAGATACAGTTGCAATGGTTTACAGTAAAGTCAAAATAAGTTGTGTAGGATAATCCTATAAACTATTTATCTTTTTCCTCTTCCTACACTGATAAGACCAGAAGCTGACATCCTTTTCTGGAAAGCTCCCACTGATAGCTTTCCAGAAAATGTCAGATTCTGATCTTGTTAGAGCAGGAGCACCTGTTTACTTAGTTTATAGCAGGTATGCTACAGCTTATTTTGACTTGAACTGTATACACAATATTTGGGTTTTTTTTCCCAGTTCTCAGTGGAGAAAACTGGAACCAACCCTTACCAGACTCTCAAAAAACAAGTATTTTGCTGACAGCACCAATCTTCGTGCAGACAGGAGAGGCATTGGGTTAAGCATTAGAATATAGCCTCTGGTGGCCACATATTTCCATCCTCTCATAAACCATTCCTGTGAAGTTTGGTTCACGTAGGCTCAGTAGTTTCAGAGAAGAAGATGAAAATGTGATTTCCCATTGGGTTTCTATAGTAACTATAAGCCACAACTGTGGCCATGTTTACAACCCGATCAACATTAAATGAGGATCGTTGGTAGAGGAGGTTCCAGTCATCACTTATGTGAAGTATCAAAACATTTGGCCTGGCAGTTTCAGAGGAGAAGATTTTTGAAAATCCACCTATCAGAATCAAAGAATGCCTCTGGCGACCACGTTTTTCAATCCATAGGAACAAAATGAGGATCGTTTGTAGAGGACCTCCCATAGACTATCCCTGCAGGTTTGTTTTCATATCACCTCGGTTTTTCCAGAGAAGAAGAGGAAAATGTGATTTCCCATAGGGTTTCTACAGTAACTATAAGCCGCAATTGTGGCCGTGTTTGTGACCCAATCAACATTAATTGAGGATCGGTAGTAGAGAGGGTCCCAGTCATCATTTATGTGAAGTTTCAAAACATTTGGCCTGGCAGTTTCAGAGGAGAAGATTTTTGAAAATCCACCAACCAGAATCAAAGGATGCCTCTGGAAGCCATGTTTTTCATCCGACGGGAACAAAATGAGGATCGTTTGTAGAGGACCTCCCATAGACCATTCCTGCCAAGTTTGGTTCACACCGGCTCAGTGGTTACAGAGAAGATGAAAATGTGAAAAGTTTACGGACACCAGACGACAACGGATGCCAAATGATGAGGAAAGCTCATATGGCCTTTTAGGCAAGGTGAGCTAAAATGGAGCCCAGCTCAAGTAATTCTGTATACTTAGCATACAAAAATTAGGATGGCATATTTAAGAACGAGAGAATATCCCTCACAAACATACACCATATACAATAAAACTCCAGCTGTCTGCAGGATATAATTGCAGACAAAACAGCTTCACTCATAGTTACGTACTTGTCAAACCAGAGGAGAGGTAAACAAGAGGCCCCAGGGGGCCTGAGGGCGCTCACCTGACATGGTAGCCTAAATATCAACCCAGAGAATTGATTTCAACAAGTTGCATCTGCTCCTCCTAAGAAAAGCTTATACCAAATATCCAAAGATTCTGACCAGTGGATCTAAAAAAAAAGGATTAACAAAGTTATAATTCGGGCTCCAACAGGGAGCCCATATATGAACTCAGGGACTTGGCTTTAACAAACTTAAATCTCACCCCCCTAAGGATGCTGCACACCAAATATCAAAACATTCCAACTGCTGGATCTTAAAAAGAAGATTTTTAAAGAAAATTCCTCATTTTGAACTAAGTTACAATTCAAGCTCCCACAGTGAGTCCAAATATGGACCTAGGGACATGGCTTGAAAAAACTTGAATCTCAACCCCTTAAGGATGCTGCATATCAAATATCAAAACATTCAAACTGCTGGACCTGAAGAAGATTTTTAAAGAAAATTCCTCATTTTGAACTAAGTTATAATTCGGGCTTCCACAGTGAGCCCAAATATGAACCCAGGGACTTGGCTTGAACAAACTTGAATCTCACCCCCTAAGCATGGTGCATACCCAATATCAAAAGATTCTGCCTGCTGGATCTTGAGAAGAAGATTTTCAAAGAAATTTGCCTGAAATGCACTAAGTTCGAATTCGAGCTTCTATAGTGAGCCCAAATATGAATCTAGGGAGCCGATTTGAACAAACTTGAATCAGATCCACCCCACAATGTTGCATACCAAATATCAAAAGATTCTGCCTGCTGAATCTGGAGAAGATTTTTTAAGAAATTTGCCTGAAATGCACTAAATTCGAATTCGGGCTTCTACAGTGAGCCCAAATATGAATCCAGGGGGCCGATTTGAACAAACTTGAAGCAGATCCACCCCTCATTGTTGTATACCAAATATCAAAAGATTCTACCTGCTGGATCTGGAGAAGAAGATTTTTTAAGAAATTTGCCTGAAATGCACTATGTTCAAATTCGAGCTTCTATACTGAGCCCAAATATAAACCCAGGGGGCCGATTTGAACAAACTTGAATCAGATCCACCCCACAGTGTTGCATACCAAATATCAAAAGATTCTGCCTGCTGGATCTGCAGAAGAAGATTTTTTAAGAAATTTGCCTGAAATGCACTAAGTTCGAATTCGAGCTTCTATACTGAGCCCAAGTATAAACCCAGGGGGCCGATTTGAACAAACTTGAATATCAGATCCACCCCACAATGTTGCATACCAAATATCAAAAGATTCTGCCTGCTCGATCTGGAGAAGAAGATTTTTTAAGAAATTTGCCTGAAATGCACTAAGTTCGAATTCGGGCTTCTTTAGTGAGCCCAAATATGAATCCAGGGAGCCGATTTGAACAAACTTGAATCAGATCCACCCCACAATGTTTCATACCAAATATCAAAAGATTCTGCCTGCTCAATCTGGAGAAGAAGATTTTTTAAGAAATTTGCCTGAAATGCACTTAGTTCGAATTCCAGCTTCAATACTGAGCCCAAGTATAAACCCAGTGGGCCGATTTGAACAAACTTGAATCAGATCCACCCCACAATGTTGCATACCAAATATCAAAAGATTCTGCCTGCTCGATCTGGAGAAGAAGATTTTTTAAGAAATTTGCCCGAAATGCACTAAGTTCGAATTCGGGCTTCTATAGTGCGCCCAAACATGAATCCAGGGAGCCGATTTGAACAAACTTCCATCAGATCCACCCCACAATGTTGCATACCAAATATCAAAAGATCCTGCCTGCTGGATCTGGAGAAGAAGATTTTTGAAGAAATTTGCCTGAAATGAACTAAATTCGAATTCGGGCTTCTATAGTGAGCCCAAATATGAATCCAGGGGGCCGATTTGAACAAACTTGAATCAGATCCACCCCACAATGTTTCATACCAAATATCAAAAGATTCTGCCTGCTCGATCTGGAGAAGAAGATTTTTAAGAAATTTGCCTGAAATGCACTAAGTTCGAATTCGGGCTTCTATAGTGAGCCCAAATATGAATCTAGGGGGCCGATTTGAACAAACTTGAATCAGATCCACCCCACAATGTTTCATACCAAATATCAAAATATTCTGCCTGCTCGATCTGGAGAAGAAGATTTTTTAAGAAATTTGCCTGAAATGCACTAAGTTCGAATTCGAGCTTCTATACTGAGCCCAAATATAAACCCAGTGGGCCGATTTGAACAAACTTGAATCAGATCCACCCCACAATGTTGCATACCAAATATCAAAAGATTCTGCCTACTCGATCTGGAGAAGAAGTTTTTTTAAGAAATTTGCCCGAAATGCACTAAGTTCGAATTCGGGCTTCTATAGTGAGCCCAAATATAAAACCAGGGAGCCGATTTGAACAAACTTGAATCAGATCCACCCTACAATGTTGCATACCAAATATCAAAAGATTCTGCCTGCTGGATCTGGCGAAGAAGATTTTTTAATCTTTTCCCCGTTGCCTACAGTGTTAAAAAGTGCTGACTCAGCACTTTTTCAAAGTCCTGAAAAAAGTACCTTGTGATCAAACCGATAGGGATTTTTTTTAACCATTCTATTCTACTGGATAAAAGTAAGCTTTATACAAAATAAGAATTCTCTGTGCCGTGTAGTTTTGGAGATATGGCAGTTTTAAGGTTTTTCCTATTTTTAGCTCCCGAGGTTCCCACGGGGCAATGAGAAAATTTTTTTTTGCATCAATCAAACACTTATGACTCATTATCATCTCATATCAAATTTGGTTCAAATCGACCTCACGGTTCTGAAAATAGAAATTTTAGGCGTGGCCAAAATTTTTGCCTCTCCCATAACGAAGGCAAATAATGCCCGACAAACTTCTCTTGAACTTGATTCTAAACCTAAAAAGGACTCTGTATACCACATATCAAGTCTCTGCTACTGATGGTTCATTAGAAGAAGATTTTCAAAAAATTTGGCCATTTTTCCCCCACACCTCTGCTCAATATGAGCCGAAAGCTATTTTGGATAAAAATCAAAATGCCCCTATATAACCACTACTTACATGAAATTTAATTAAAATGTGGCCAGTGGTTTAGGAGAAAGAGGCTCAAACACCACCTTCACGCAGGACGACGGACGACGGACGAAGAGTGATAAGAAAAGCTCACCCTGACTTTCAATCAGGTGAGCTAAAAATCCCCCCCACCCCTTTTCTTTTGAAGGAATCTTCAAAAAGAAAGAAAGGGGAGCGCTCTGGAATCAGTAAAAGCGGGTACCAAAAAAAACAATATAAATATTCGTCGAACAGGCACCCAGGTATTAATTATTATTAATAAATTACAACCAACTGACTAGACAGCCTCCCAGGTACCCAAAGGCTAGCAATTTATTGATGATGAATCATATGCTCATATGTGAAATATAGATGAACAATCACAGGAAACCAACCAACTAAAAAGTGGATATGCCCATGAGGTAGCCATAGAACACGACCCAGCCACCAATCAAGAAGTCATGAAATGCATGTATGTACTTAAATGCCCGGTAATCGCCTCTTAACACATTGGTGGTGGGGAAGGGAGGGATTCAAAATCATATCGAACCCCCCTCACCCGCATCATTTGAATTGTTCTTGTGTTAGTCATCAAATACCATAGGAACTGCAAGGCTCCCTCACGTCTGACCGACTCCATAATGCCACTAAGGGCAGAGAAGGACATGAAGAACTTCCCCTGATAAAGAAGGTCCCCTCATGGAGGAAACGTCAGGGAACGTCCCATAACAGACACCTGAGAAGATTGATCCAAGGTTTCTGTGGCGACAGAGGTGCTACTAGCAGGATTTCGCAACGAGACTGTTTGATCTTAACAGAATCTGCTGAATCAACAGAGTTGGAGGATACTGTGTACAGTCGATGATCTGGGCATGGCATGACACAAACATCAGTAATGGATTGTTCCAGTGTGTCGCAAACAGATCTATCATGGGACGATCCCACTGGTAGCAAATCTGCCTGAATATTCGCTTGTTGAGAGTCCACTCCGATGTCAACAGGCGACCTTTCCGAGAGAGCAAGTCTGCTGGGACATTCAGACGACCCGGTATATAATGGACAGAAAGATGAACATGATGGTTCATGACGTATAGGAGAATCCTCTCCGTTAATTCTCTGTTAATTCGCATAATGGAATTGAATGAATGCCACCTTGGTTCCTGATGTAAGCTACTACTGTCAAATTGTCCGACAAAATCTGAACATGGACGTTCGTTATTATGTGAATGCAATGTTGAAGAGCTAACCATATTGACATCATCTCTTTGATGTTTGTGCTTCTCTAGGAACCGAGGGTCCCAAAGATCCTGACATTTCAAGTCTGCGAGACCTAGGGTCGTGCCCCAACCCATCTGACTGGCATCCGTCATAATCGTGAAAGCCAGATCCGGCAGTTGCAGTGGAACTCCTTGAGTTAACCACTGAAGATCTGCCCAAATCTGGACCCTTTGTTTTACTAGGCCCGTTAAAACAATACTGGTTTCGAGCGAAAGCGTCTTCACACTCCAGTTCTGAGTAAAGAATATCTGGAGGGGATGCGGGCATAGATGGACCATCAGAATAAGATCTGCAGTCACTCCACACAACCCTATCAGTCGCATGAATTCCTTCGCTGATAATGCGTCTGGGTGTTGACAAAAGTGAGCATAACAACTGACTAATTTCACTCTGGGTAACGGAAGATGAACCAGATTGTTGTGAGTCTCAAAGCTTATTCCCAAGTGAACAGACGACTTGTACGCAGGTAGATCCGACTTTTTCTCATTTACGATGAAACCAAGACGTCAGAGTAATAGAAGCAGACTCTGAACATCGTTCTGAAGAATAATTCTGTTGCCGTATCCCTGTAGAAGGTCGTCCAAGTACGCCAAAGTTACCGCAGATGAATGAGCTCGGAAGTATGACATTACTGAGATCATTATTCGAGTGAATGCCCAGGGAGCCAGGTTCAGACCAAAGCACATTGCTCTGAACTGATAAACCTTACCTTGTATGGCGAACCGAAGGTACTTTCTGAATGCCAGATGTACCAGGACATGAAAATACGCATCCTATAGATCTATGCTTGCCACATAGTCGTTCACTCGAATGCAAGCTCTTACCGACCGAATGGTCTCCATATAGAAGTTTGAAGCCACGATAAGCTTGTTTATCCAGCTCAAGTCTATACCGTCTGGCTTCGGAACAGGTGACTGTAAAAACCCTGAGAATCTAATTCTCGACGACCTCTATTACTTCCTTAATAAGAGAGCCTGTACCTCCGCTAAGAGAGACTCTTTTTTGAAAGGATCCAACAGAAGATTTGTCCAACGCGGACATCATGTTAGTGGGGGTTCCGCTCAGAATAATAGCCGTGGGCCGTCAGAGACGACACTTCTCCCCCACTGATCTTCCGTGACTGCTATCCAGTTTCTCGCAAAGGTTGATTCTCTTCCGGCAATTGGAAAGCAATAGAGGTCTTGAACATCACCTGCGAGGCTTACAGGAGGAGAAACTATGTCCTCCCCACGAAGAACCTCATCCCGTCGGCCTAGAGGCGCCTGACCGATAGTCCCGATCAGACTTACGCCCCTTGCCCGAGTCGCTATATTGACGACCTCCAGAGTAATTGTAAGAGGGCTTCTTGTATCGTGAGGAGTTCCCTTTTGATGTTTAGATCTGCAACGTCCTCCATACTCTTGTCTGCTGAAGCGGGTTGTTGAGACGCTGACTTCCATAGCAGAGCACTTGACGCTTTCTTAATAGCTAGACTAACGAAAGCTTGCCATCAAAAATAGTATGTCCAGAGACCAGAGCGACCCGGAAAGAGCTTTTCACCTTGTCATCTATAAGTGATGACGACGCAAGGGCAGCATCATGTCTGATTAACTCCAGATTAGCCACTGTTAGGACGGAGTTATACGTGGTTTGCAAATTGCCCTGGAAAGAACTCTATGAGAGGTACAAATGTCCTCAAATTCCTTTCCGTTGAGATGTTGCGCCATAGCTCTGGTAAGGTGATCTGCGTAAGACATTGCTTCCAAATTCGCTCTACTTGATGAAATTGCCATTTTGTGTCTGAGCGAATAGTGAATGATGTAGGCAAGGATACATCTAGATCCCCAGCCTGCTCATGCAAATGCAGAAGAGCTCTCTGAACATCTTCTCCAACCGTTTTAAATGAACGTGGTCCAAGAAACGGTATGTTTATGGATGATGTAGTTAAGAAACCGCCTTTTTTCCTCGCACTCGAGAGGTGAATAAGGCGCCGTCTATATGGCCGAAGGCCTGCGACACCTGCCTAGACTGAACCGGAAAAGAAAGAACTTCTTCCTTTGTCCGTATGAAGTCTGCGTCCAATGACTCCAGCAGTTTCTCTCTTGTTGTCGCAGCATTCTGATTCGTCAGAACAAATTCAGGATAGTATTGATGGATGAAATCCATCGCAACCATGTGCTATTCCGAAAGGGAAGGGTAATCCTCTTCCTTATCCCTTTCACCATCCCAGAGAATCAGTTGCGAATCTCGGTCCATTGCAGACGACTGGACCGATCCAGCACCGTTCGACAGCTCAGGTTCTGAGTTTGAGGGAGGCTGCACTGCACTTGCTGCAATCAGTTGCGCAATCTGCGACAGCAAGTCCATCATCGAGGCCTGAGGAAAAGCGGTCATCCGTTCCTTAGCCGCTTGCTACTCCTGGGATGGTATGTCAGAGATGGACCTCTTCTCCGAACGTCCCGATGATCGTGGCCTCGTCTCCCTAGCTACAAGATGGTCCGACTTCACGGGCGAAGAGTGGTTCCTTCTTCGCGCAGCAGGCTGGATATCCAAAGTCGGGTAGCTAGGATGCAGTCATGTGTGCTTTAATAACGTAGTGGAGGAAGCCATGACTGAAGCCGACCCTGGCCGCAGACTAGACGGAGCATCCCGAGCGGCGGGCGGACGTATGCTCCGTCGCGTACAAGTTTCCAACCAGAAAACTTCATTTCGGCTTGTGAGACGTAGCGGAGGAAGCCGCGACAGAAGCCAACCCCGGCTGCAGACTAAACAGAGCATCCCGAGTGGAGGGCGGACATATGCTCTGGCTTGTGCAAGTTTCTCATAACAACATCTGGCCCCAAATGTTGCTAGGTTAGAGAGGGGCCTCTTCCGCTCGCAGTCTATTAGACCTCGCCGAGTACAAGAACTTGCCGACTTCCTCCCTATTTCCTCCCTATTTCCGTCGTCGCTGGGTGAGCTTTTTATACTTAAGTGCTCGCTCTACCCACATCTACACTCCTTCGACCGCAACAGACTTACCCGGAATTATGGCTCCCACGGATGGAGTAACCGCTTCACCAGGCGAACTAGCTGCTTGCATGAGGTTAAAACCCTTAACAAAAGGCCCCAACTCTTGCAATCATGAGCACTGCAGCTAGCTTTATATGCTCCATGGAGCGTGACAATGGTAGCACACTTGGATGGGTGTCAGAATATCATCACCATGTTCATGTTCCTCTGAAATAGAAACCGACAAAATGAATTATAACAAGGTGAGAGGCCTGGCCTCTGAACCTCACTGCCAACAACGTACCGCGACACCCGTCTCCAACATCAGTCATCCCAGTGAACACAAGAATGAGAAGAGTCTGCAGGAGAGCATCGACTAAAGTCAATATCAGTCCTCCAAACTCCACAACAAAATATTTAATAATTAAGATACATGAATAATAGCAAACAAAATTAAATTCAAAATATTTTTTGAAAAATTTTTTTGAAAAAAATGCCTAAGTTCCCAAGGGAAACATTAAGAGCCCAAAGCATCCCGATAGAGCCTGAGTGTGAACAAAATCCATTTTTGAGCTACAATACCGGAATAATAATTCATGTATCCTACAGTAATTCTATAGTAATAGAATATAAAATACTACCTATATATGAGGATGTTGTCAATGTAAACAATGTCAATGAAAACAAGACATCAGGCACACAAAAAGGCCCAAAGTCAGAAACCAATTTAAATGCTACCAGATGCAAAACTAGATCTTCATACGAAGAAAAAAATGATACATCGGATAGAAGATGCAAGACGAAATGACCTAACACCCCTAGGGTGAGGACGTAACCATGGGGAAAAACAGAATAATAGAGAATAATAGACTAGAAGTCCTTTCTGTTCAGGCCGAACGGTATGAGCGTTTTAAGTTGGAAGATCCATGTAATTTCAGCAGTGCGTCTTCTATCCGTGTTTTTCGGGTCATCTGGATTGGTGTTTAGAATTTGTATAGTCCTATATTTGACGTTGCTCAGTGCGTGGTTTGGTTGGTTGAAGTGATAAGAGACAGGTGTGTCTCTTTTGAATCTAATATCCGCGAGGTGTTCTTTGATGCGGATATAAAAGTGGCGTTTCGTTTCGCCCACATATTGTTTGCCGCATTTTGAGCAGTGGATGAGGTAAATGCAATTTCTGGACATGCAGTTTGTTTAAGTATGTCCTGAATAATTGTTTTTGAGATGTCAGTTCTGGGGCCCCGACATTGTGGTATGGCGGCCCTCAGTCCTATCGGGGATAGTTGCTCCGAAGCGCATTTATTGAGGAATTGTTTTTGTAGTTCTTGTTTGGCAATTTTAACACTGAGATTTCTGAGGTTCTTGTATGTTTGGCGGTTGGCCGTGGTGATTACTATATTGGGCGTGTCGGTGTCCATGGTGTGAAGTTCTTTTTCGTTTAGTCTTTGCCGTTTTCTGCTACGGTCCTCATCATTGTCGGCTAGGAGTACAGTGGTGGTACTGCTAGATGTTAAGCTTAGTGAGCTTAAAGAGCTCTCGGCTGTGATGTTTGCCATAGTTTGGCTATCCACTTAAAGTAATTACAATTTATTAAATAAAAGCTCTGGTGAGCCCGAGAGAGTGGATAGTTAGGCTATACCCTGGTTGTAGCTATGCTAACCTGACCGGTTTCGTTCTTTATTTGAACTCGTCAGAGGTGTAGTGGTGCTTCGGCCTTCTCCTATTTATACTCTTTGGTGTGGCGGTACCGTTTCTGGTGTGGCGGTACCGCTTTGTGTGTGGCGGTACCGTTTATTCGGTGTGGCGGTACCGTTTTGTGTGTGATGGTACCAGGATTGACATGGCGGTACCGTTAGCGATTTGTGTGTTGTGCCGGTACCGTTTTGCTTGTTCTGTGATGTCACAATGGACTGTATTTTTTAGAGTTTCATCTGGCGGTACCGTTGAGAGTTTGGTGGTACCGATGTTCTAATACAGTGTTAATGGTGTCAAAGGGCCTTAATGTGAGCCCTGTGAATGAACCTGGTAATGTAATATTTGATAGTTTATTCTTTTGTTTGTAGGTAATAGCAATGTTGCTGTTGGAGGGAAGGTGGATAACAATGTGTTGTTAAATAGCTGAGAGATGACAAGCGATATGGAGGTCTGGGGGCCTCGACCGATTTGTTAAAATAATAAATGTGTATAAAACTGATAGGTCTTTTTTATTATTGGAGAAAAGGATATAGCTCTTGTTTAGCTGTTGTGTGAATGGCTATTTGCTAAATGTTCCAAGCTTTGGCGGGCGAACCTGAGCACTCGGTCCGTCTTGTATAGTTCATGTTTTCGTTACAAGGCGTATTGCCCTGGTGGCTATAATTGTGTGGGTTGGGTGAGCCAATATTTGGGTTGATGGTAATGTCTTTGTAAATGTCGGTTGTATTTTCCGTTTCAGGGTTTTCTCCCCTTCTTGCGTCTTGGTCTGTGTTGATCAGGTCGGTGTTACTGTAAATTCCATGAACTGCCAATTTTAAAATGTCTTGATGTTGGGTTTTTTCTATATCTGGGATGGGTGATATCAGCGGTTGGGCAGTGTTGCAGATTTGATCCATGATGTTCTGTATACGGTTGGGTGCTTCCACTGTGGGATCAACAGGTGGTGGTCGGTTGCCGTGTCTTCTCTTTTGGTGTTTCTTGAGGTATTCTAAGCGTCTTAGGTTCATGCCGCACAAGTTGCATTGAACCCAACTTTTCTTATCGTGGTGAATGCGCCTGTGCCTGCGCCAACTGTGGCGACTGTTATAGTTTTTGGAACACTCAGTGCTTGTATAAGTCATTATAATATAGTGGAACTGGCGTAACGAGGTCTCCTCTCGATTAAGACTATTGTTACATCGCTTTAACTGTGACGTGTCTGTCATTACAGCGTCATCTAAATAAAGGCACTTGGCGTGGTGAACAGAAAGTAGAAATGTGGGTACAAGAGAATAATAGACTAGAAGTCCTTTCTGTTCAGGCCGAACGGTATGAGCGTTTTAAGTTGGAAGATCCATGTAATTTCAGCAGTGCGTCTTCTATCCGTGTTTTTCGGGTCATCTGGATTGGTGTTTAGAATTTGTATAATCCTATATTTGACGTTGCTCAGTGCGTGGTTTGGTTGGTTGAAGTGATAAGAGACAGGTGTGTCTCTTTTGAGTCTAATATCCGCAAGGTGTTCTTTGATGCGGATATAAAAGTGGCGTTTCGTTTCGCCCACATATTGTTTGCCGCATTTTGAGCAGTGGCTGAGGTAAATGCAATTTCTGGACATGCAGTTTGTTTAAGTATGTCCTGAATAATTGTTTTTGAGATGTCAGTTCTGGGGCCCCGACATTGTGGTATGGTGGCCCTCAGTCCTATCGGGGATAGTTGCTCCGAAGCGCATTTATTGAGGAATTGTTTTTGTAGTTCTTGTTTGGCAATTTCAACACTGAGATTTCTGAGGTTCTTGTGTGTTTGGCGGTTGGCCGTGGTGATTAGTATATTGGGCGTGTCGGTGTCCATGGTGTGAAGTTCTTTTTCGTTTAGTCTTTGCCGTTTTCTGCTACGGTCCTCATCATCGTCGGCTAGGAGTACAGTGGTGGTACTGCTAGATGTTAAGCTTAGTGAGCTTAAAGAGCTCTCGGCTGTGATGTTTGCCATAGGTTGGCTATCCTCTTAAAGTAATTACAATTTATTAAATAAAAGCTCTGGTGAGCCCGAGAGAGTGGATAGTTAGGCTATATCCTGGTTGTAGCTATGCTAACCTGACCGGTTTCGTTCTTTATTTGAACTCGTCAGAGGTGTAGTGGTGCTTCGGCCTTCCCCTATTTATACTATCTGGTGAGGCGGTACCGTTTCTGGTGTGGCGGTACCGCTTTGTGTGTGGCAGTACCGTTTATTCGGTGTGGCGGTACCGTTTTGTGTGTGATGGTACCAGGATTGACATGGCAGTACTGTTAGCGATTTGTGTGTTGTGCCAGTACCGTTTTGTTTGTTCTGTGACGTCACAATGGACTGTATTTTTTAAAGTTTCATCTGGCGGTACCGTTGAGGGTTTGGCGGTACCGATGTTCTAATACAGTGTTAATGGTGTTGAAGGGCCTTAATGTGAGCCCTGTGAATGAACCTGGTAATGTACAGGGCTTGATTTAATCTGAAAATTTTGAATAGCAATTTACTATTCACCCTGGAAAATTGATTAGCAGTTGATCCAAAAGCACTTGAAACTAATAAATCTTGAATAGCAAAATTCAGAAATTGGAGAGCAAAGTGCTATGCTAATCCAGTCAAATCGAGCCCTGATGTAATATTTGATAGTTTATTCTTTTGTTTGTAGGTAATAGCAGTGTTGCTGTTGGAGGGAAGGTGGATAACAATGTGTTGTTAAATAGCTGAGATATGACAAGCGATATGGAGGTCTGGGGGCCTCGACCGATTTGTTAAAATAATAAATATGTATAAAACTGATTGGTCTTTTTTATTATTGGAGAAAAGGATACAGCTCTTGTTTAGCTGTTGTGTGAATGGCTATTTGCTAAATGTTCCACGCTTTGGCGGGCAAACCTGAGCACTCGGTCCGTCTTGTATAGTTCATAAATGTTTTTGTTACAAGGCGTATTGCCCTGGTAGCTATAATGGTGTGGGTTGGGTGAGCCAATATTTGGGTTGATGGTAATGTCTTTGTTAATGTCGGTTGTATTTTCCGTTTCAGGGTTTTCTCCCCTTCTTGCGTCTTGGTCTGTGTTGATCAGGTTGGTGTTACTGTAAATTCCATGAACTGCCAATTTTAAAATGTCTTGATGTTGGGTTTTTTCTATATCTGGGATGTGTGATATCAGCGGTTGGGCAGTGTTGCAGATTTGATCCATGTTCTGTATACGGTTGGGTGCTTCCACTGTGGGATCAACGGGTGGTGGTCGGTTGCCGTGTCTTCTCTTTTGGTGTTTCTTGAGGTATTCTAAGCGTCTTAGGGTGCTGGTCAAAACGTCCCCAAACCAAAACGTCCCCTAATTTTTTTGGTCAAAACGTCCCCAAGAGTTGGTCAAAATGTCCCCAACAATTGGTCAAAACGTCCCCAAGTGTTGGTCAAAACGTCCCCAACAATTGGTCAAAACGTCCCCAAGAGTTGGTCAAAATGTCCCCAAGAGTTGGTCAAAACGTCCCCAACTCATTTATCCTTCTTTCGTAGTTTCATATTTAATTTAGCAATGTTTATACTATTTTCTCTGCTCTCGGCTGGGCATGAACAGGACTTCAGCAGACTGGAATTAATTATCGAATGAATGAAAAGTTTCAGGGTGCCGAAAACTGGGACGATGTGGGATTGAAATCCCCTTCAACCCGAATAACTTTACTTGCTTATGGATCCACAAGGGTCGGAAGCGAGGCGAGGGACAGTAATCTTCGCAAGAACAGTAAGGTACTGGGCTCAAACCCCCTTGATAACCTCGAACTGGAAGGTGACTTGGAATTGTGCATAACTACGAGATTCTGCTCTGTATTTTACTTAGAAACGTGGGCATATTTATATGGATGGTAATACTGAAAGCGCACTTTGATGGTTGTCTTAGAAAAAAGAAAAGAAAAAGAAACCCAAACAGTCGGTGTTCGGGAGCAGCCCCAGCACATATTGTCCATAACGGTTATAAAAAAGGAAATATTATACCAATATGCGTTATTGAAAGATGGGAGTCACCCATCAGTCTATAAGGGTAGAGTGGACGCTGAGCCTTGGCCATCTGGTCTGCCTTCAGGGGAACGGATGACGCGGTGATGGTAGGCCCCCCCCTCCCCCCCCCCCCCCCCCCCCCCCCCAACGACACGAAAATTCCCACTCACAGACATACACTTAAAAACGCTTAAAGGGTTGTTATATCTTCATTCATATGTTTATTTATTTAAAAGGTACACTGGTCCCAGCCAGGCAAGTTTGTTTCAAACCTTTCTTGGTTCATGGTTTCCAGCGTGGCGAGGCAATCCTCACTGACTCCACACACTTTAATTCTATTGTATAATTTTAATTTTCTGTGACTTTTATTAGATCCCAAAAATTTGTCCACATGCGTTTGTCGTCTGAGAATTTCGATAATTTAAAATATAAACTATTTTTGTTACGGTAAGCCGTAGTTATTTTAAACACTTTGGTGACTTCCACTGTAACTTATATTCATACAAACTACGATGTGTTTCCACCATGCCATAATTATCCCACAATTATAATGAATTAACAAATGACAAATTTGGACAGAATAAATAAAGTAAGAGGCCACTCCCACTTTCAATGTCGGTGACATAAACCAATGATATTTTTTAGTCCTTTTTGCAAAAGATTTCATCCAGGGAAAAATTCAACTAAATATTCCTACAAGCTGGAAAAATCAGTTAGCGTTTTCATAATAGTATTACCAGATAACGCTGCATAAAATCCACAAACAAACAAGAAAAAAATTATCGTTACACCTATTTGTCACAACTTTTTCTTAATAATTTAATTAAACGCTTCATCGTGTTGATTCCGATTGGCTAATCCACGAGCCATGTGATTGTCATATAATAGAAGTCTATTGTTCTAGGCCTTCTTTGATCCCTATATGCAATTATTTCATTGCTTCGTGTCAAAAATAGTGTTAAAAACTGGACTGGTCAAATTAATGCATGTTTATTAATCATTCTCTCTGGTGTAAAACGCGTAACACTTTACATTATGGAGTGGTTGCTTAGTAAAACATACATTATTCCACAAAATTTAGTTCGCCATACTCCCTTCGTGCCTTACCACTGTTTTCCCCATAGACAATACTGGACCCCTCTGACATAATTTGCAAGATTTTATTATAAACTTCTTTTTTAAGATACCTTGTTTTTATTTCTCTGCTTTTTTAGTAATAATAATAGTAATAATAATACCTACCTGTCTATATTTTGTATATCTGGTGTGTGATGTCTATTGTTGTGCAAAAATGTGCATTACTACACTGTTATTGTCTTTTACGTGATATGTTATACTACACCCAGTCATGTATGTCATTTTTAACGATGTTCATAAAGCAATTGGGACAGAATGAATAAAATAACAGGCCACTCCCACTTCCAATCAATATCGGTGACATAAACCAATAATATTTTTTTGTCCTTTTGCAATAAATTTCATCCAGGGAAAAATTCATCTAAATATTCCTAGTATTTCCTACAAGCTGGAAAAATCTGTGTACCTTTTCACGGCTAACGGTTAAGAAGGGGGCTGCAGCGTGAATGGAGCTCTGCACTTGACCAAGGGTTGTAATTTGTGACTGCGTGATTTTTGAAGTAATAACTTTATTAAATCAACTTGACGTAATAAAGTTATCACTTCAAGAATTGTGCAGTTAAAAAAAGCTATAATTCTTGATCTCTGGATACTCGTTGACGAACTTGAGAATTCAAAACATGCTGCTAAAAACGACGGCCAAAAAAAAAATAATGTGATTTTTGGGTACCAAAACCCGCCGGAAGTTTCCATTTATAACTTATTAAAAAAATGTTTTTTTTTTGGGGGGGGTGGGGGGTGGGTGGGGGGGGGGACCCCACCCCTATCATCGATCGTTACTCGCGTCCAACCCAATCAACGCTCGTGCTTGCCTTTGCCATCTGCATCAGTATCCCGACACTTTTGAAAGGATATCTGTGACAGAATTAACCTTGGGGTCCAAATTTCCATTTCACCGGCACTGGTATTAATAAGTGTTTTCCATATTCATAAGGCACGCGCGAAATTAGGAGAGGCACGCATAAATATCGGCCTGACAGAAGCGGGGATATTTATAATTAATGTTTTGTAAAACAATAAATTTGTTTTAAAATAACATCGCAAGTTTTTTCAATGACCTCAGTCAAGAAACAACAGAGGGGACGTTTTGACCAACCATTGGGGACGTTTTGACCAACTGTTGGGGACGTTTTGACTAATTTTTGGGGACGTTTTGACCAACTATTTGGGGACCTTTTGACCAAAACATTTGGGGACGTTTTGGTTTGGGGACGTTTTGACTAGGATTCGCGTCTTAGGTTCATGCCGCACATGTTGCATTTAACCCAACTTTTCTTATCGTGGTGAATGCGCCTGTGTCTGCGCCAACTGTGGCGACTGTTATAGTTTTTGGAACACTCAGTGCATGTATAAGTCATTATAATATAGTGGAACTGACGTAACGAGGTCTCCTCTCGATTAAGACTATTGTTACGTCGCTTTAACTGTGAAGTGTGTCTTCTCAGCGTCATCTAAATAAAGGCACTTGGCATGGTGAACAGAAAGTAGAAATGTGGGTACAAGAGAATAATAGACTAGAAGTCCTTTCTGTTCAGGCCGAACGGTATGAGCGTTTTAAGTTGGAAGATCCATGTAATTTCAGCAGTGCGTCTTCTATCCGTGTTTTTTGGGTCATCTGGATTGGTGATTAGAATTTGTATAATCCTATATTTGACGTTGCTCAGTGCGTGGTTTGGTTGGTTGAAGTGATAAGAGACAGGTGTGTCTCTTTTGAGTCTAATATCCGCGAGGTGTTCTTTGATGCGGATATAAAAGTTGCGTTTCGTTCCGCCCACATATTGTTTGCCGCATTTTGAGCAGTGGATGAGGTAAATGCAATTTCTGGACATGTAGTTTGTTTAAGTATGTCCTGAATAATTGTTTTTGAGATGTCAGTTCTGGGGCCCCGACATTGTGGTATGGCGGCCCTCAGTCCTATCGGGGATAGTTGCTCCGAAGCGCATTTATTGAGGAATTGTTTTTGTAGTTCTTGTTTGGCAATTTTAACACTGAGATTTCTGAGGTTCTTGTATGTTTGGCGGTTGGCTGTGGTGATTACTATATTGGGCGTGTCGGTGTCCATGGTGTGAAGTTCTTTTTCGTTTAGTCTTTGCCGTTTTCTGCTACGGTCCTCATCATCGTCGGCTAGGAGTACAGTGGTGGTACTGCTAGATGTTAAGCTTAGTGAGCTTAAAGAGCTCTCGGCTGTGATGTTTGCCATAGTTTGGCTATCCACTTAAAGTAATTACAATTTATTAAATAAAAGCTCTGGTGAGCCCGAGAGAGTGGATAGTTAGGCTATACCCTGGTTGTAGCTATGCTAACCTGACTGGTTTCGTTCTTTATTTGAACTCGTCAGAGGTGTAGTGGTGCTTTGGCCTTCCCCTATTTATACTATTTGGTGTGGCGGTACCGTTTCTGGTGTGGCGGTACAGTAGAACCTGTCTTGAGAGACCGCCCTTTGGGCCACACAAAAGTGGTCTCTCATAACAGGTTTCAGGTTTTCTCAAGTCAGTGAATAACCAACCACAAAATTCAGAAATGGAGAAGAATGGATTTTTGTAATTACTTTGTTGTTCTTCTTTTTATGAAGTTTTTGTAACAAATTGAAATGGACTGTTATAAAAATTATAAAAATAAATTAGTGCTGAAAATCTTCCTTGAAGATTTTCAACACAAATTTATTTTTATAATTTTTATAACAGTCCATTTCAATTTGTTACAAAAAGATTTTCAACACAAATTTATTTTTATTCCTACCTGTCACATTTCAGATATGTATGAAATTGTTTATTCAGCAATAATCTTAATCTTTTCACAGAGGTCTTATAAAAACATCTCAATCTGTAATGAGTTAGCAATTGAAACCCAATTAAGAGCTTTTAATACTTTTAATTATTTTAGTATAACCACAATGGATTTTCCAATTCCAGAAGAGGTAAAACGTTTTTGTCGTGGTTTCAGTCTTCAAAGGGGCGGTCTCTCAAGACAGGTCCATTATGGCATAAAAATACAAGTTGGTACCAGGTCACAGTGGTCTCTCAAGACAGGTGCTCTCTCAAGACAGGTGGTCTCCCATAGCAGGTCCATTATAGAGTAAAACCAATCGGTGCCTGGTAGATGTGGTCTCTCAAGACAGGTGGTCTCTCAAGACAGTGGTCTCTCAAGACAGGTTTTACTGTACCGCTTTGTGTGTGGCGGTACCGTTTATTCAGTGTGGCGGTACCGTTTTGTGTGTGATGGTACCAGGATTGACATGGCGGTACCATTAGCGATTTGTGTGTTGTGCCGGTACCGTTTTGTTTGTTCTGTGATGTCACAATGGACTGTATTTTTTAGAGTTTCATCTGGCGGTACCGTTGAGGGTTTGGCGGTACCGATGTTCTAATACAGTGTTAATGGTGTCAAAGGGCCTTAATGTGAGCCCTGTGAATGAACCTGGTAATGTAATATTTGATAGTTTATTCTTTTGTTTGTAGGTAATAGCAGTGTTGCTGTTGGAGGGAAGGTGGATAACAATGTGTTGTTAAATAGCTGAGAGATGACAAGCGATATGGAGGTCTGGGGGCCTCGACCGATTTGTTAAAATAATAAATATGTATAAAACTGATTGGTCTTTTTTATTATTGGAGAAAAGGATACAGCTCTTGTTTAGCTGTTGTGTGAATGGCTATTTGCTAAATGTTCCAAGCTTTGGCGGGCGAACCTGAGCACTCGGTCCGTCTTGTATAGTTCATAAATGTTTTCGTTACAAGGCGTATTGCCCTGGTAGCTATAATGGTGTGGGTTGGGTGAGCCAATATTTGGGTTGATGGTAATGTCTTTGTTAATGTCGGTTGTATTTTCCGTTTCAGGGTTTTCTCCCTTTCTTGTGTCTTGGTCTGTGTTGATCAGGTTGGTGTTACTGTAAATTCCATGAACTGCCAATTTTAAAATGTCTTGATGTTGGGTTTTTTCTATATCTGGGATGTGTGATATCAGCGGTTGGGCAGTGTTGCAGATTTGATCCATGATGTTCTGTATACGGTTGGGTGCTTCCACTGTGGGATCAACGGGTGGTGGTCGGTTGCCGTGTCTTCTCTTTTGGTGTTTCTTGAGGTATTCTAAGCGTCTTAGGTTCATGCCGCACAAGTTGCATTTAACCCAACTTTTCTTATCGTGGTGAATGCGCCTGTGTCTGCGCCAACTGTGGCGACTGTTATAGTTTTTGGAACACTCAGTGCATGTATAAGTCATTATAATATAGTGGAACTGGCGTAACGAGGTCTCCTCTCGATTAAGACTATTGTTACGTCGCTTTAACTGTGACGTGTGTGTCATTACAGCGTCATCTAAATAAAGGCACTTGGCATGGTGAACAGAAAGTAGAAATGTGGGTACAAGAGAATAATAGACTAGAAGTCCTTTCTGTTCAGGCCGAACGGTATGAGCGTTTTAAGTTGGAAGATCCATGTAATTTCAGCAGTGCGTCTTCTATCCGTGTTTTTCGGGTCATCTGGATTGGTGATTAGAATTTGTATAATCCTATATTTGACGTTGCTCAGTGCGTGGTTTGGTTGGTTGAAGTGATAAGAGACAGGTGTGTCTCTTTTGAGTCTAATATCCGCGAGGTGTTCTTTGATGCAGATATAAAAGTTGCGTTTCGTTTCGCCCACATATTGTTTGCCGCATTTTGAGCAGTGGATGAGGTAAATGCAATTTCTGGACATGCAGTTTGTTTAAGTATGTCCTGAATAATTGTTTTTGAGATGTCAGTTCTGGGGCCCCGACATTGTGGTATGGCGGCCCTCAGTCCTATCGGGGATAGTTGCTCCGAAGCGCATTTATTGAGGAATTGTTTTTGTAGTTCTTGTTTGGCAATTTTAACACTGAGATTTCTGAGGTTCTTGTATGTTTGGCGGTTGGCTGTGGTGATTACTATATTGGGCGTGTCGGTGTCCATGGTGTGAAGTTCTTTTTCGTTTAGTCTTTGCCGTTTTCTGCTACGGTCCTCATCATCGTCGGCTAGGAGTACAGTGGTGGTACTGCTAGATGTTAAGCTTAGTGAGCTTAAAGAGCTCTCGGCTGTGATGTTTGCCATAGTTTGGCTATCCACTTAAAGTAATTACAATTTATTAAATAAAAGCTCTGGTGAGCCCGAGAGAGTGGATAGTTAGGCTATACCCTGGTTGTAGCTATGCTAACCTGACCGGTTTCGTTCTTTATTTGAACTCGTCAGAGGTGTAGTGGTGCTTTGGCCTTCCTCTATTTATACTATTTGGTGTGGCGGTACCGTTTCTGGTGTGGCGGTACAGTAGAACCTGTCTTGAGAGACCGCCCTTTGGGCCACACAAAAGTGGTCTCTCATAACAGGTTTCAGGTTTTCTCAAGTCAGTGAATAACCAACCACAAAATTCAGAAATGGAGAAGAATGGATTTTTGTAATTACTTTGTTGTTCTTCTTTTTATGAAGTTTTTGTAACAAATTGAAATGGACTGTTATAAAAATTATAAAAATAAATTAGTGCTGAAAATCTTCCTTGAAGATTTTCAACACAAATTTATTTTTATAATTTTTATAACAGTCCATTTCAATTTGTTACAAAAAGATTTTCAACACAAATTTATTTTTATTCCTATCTGTCACATTTCAGATATGTATGAAATTGTTTATTCAGCAATAATCCTAATCTTTTCACAGAGGTCTTATAAAAACATCTCAATCTGTAATGAGTTAGCAATTGAAACCCAATTAAGAGCTTTTAATACTTTTAATTATTTTAGTATAACCACAATGGATTTTCCAATTCCAGAAGAGGTAAAACGTTTTTGTCGTGGTTTCAGTCTTCAAAGGGGCGGTCTCTCAAGACAGGTCCATTATGGCATAAAAATACAAGTTGGTACCAGGTCACAGTGGTCTCTCAAGACAGGTGCTCTCTCAAGACAGGTGGTCTCCCATAGCAGGTCCATTATAGAGTAAAACCAATCGGTGCCTGGTAGATGTGGTCTCTCAAGACAGATGGTCTCTCAAGACAGTGGTCTCTCAAGACAGGTTTTACTGTACCGCTTTGTGTGTGGCGGTACCGTTTATTCTGTGTGGCGGTACCGTTTTGTGTGTGATGGTACCAGGATTGACATGGCGGTACCGTTAGCGATTTGTGTGTTGTGCCGGTACCGTTTTGTTTGTTCTGTGATGTCACAATGGACTGTATTTTTTAGAGTTTCATCTGGCGGTACCGTTGAGGGTTTGGCGGTACCGATGTTCTAATACAGTGTTAATGGTGTCAAAGGGCCTTAATGTGAGCCCTGTGAATGAACCTGGTAATGTAATATTTGATAGTTTATTCTTTTGTTTGTAGGTAATAGCAGTGTTGCTGTTGGAGGGAAGGTGGATAACAATGTGTTGTTAAATAGCTGAGAGATGACAAGCGATATGGAGGTCTGGGGGCCTCGACCGATTTAAAATAATAAATATGTATAAAACTGATTGGTCTTTTTTATTATTGGAGAAAAGGATACAGCTCTTGTTTAGCTGTTGTGTGAATGGCTATTTGCTAAATGTTCCAAGCTTTGGCGGGCGAACCTGAGCACTCGGTCCGTCTTGTATAGTTCATAAATGTTTTCGTTACAAGGCGTATTGCCCTGGTAGCTATAATGGTGTGGGTTGGGTGAGCCAATATTTGGGTTGATGGTAATGTCTTTGTTAATGTCGGTTGTATTTTCCATTTCAGGGTTTTCTCCCCTTCTTGCATCTTGGTCTATGTTGATCAGGTTGGTGTTACTGTAAATTCCATGAACTGCCAATTTTAAAATGTCTTGATGTTGGGTTTTTTCTATATCTGGGATGTGTGATATCAGCGGTTGGGCAGTGTTGCAGATTTGATCCATGATGTTCTGTATACGGTTGGGTGCTTCCACTGTGGGATCAACGGGTGGTGGTCGGTTGCCGTGTCTTCTCTTTTGGTGTTTCTTGAGGTATTCTAAGCGTCTTAGGTTCATGCCGCACAAGTTGCATTTAACCCAACTTTTCTTATCGTGGTGAATGCGCCTGTGTCTGCGCCAACTGTGGCGACTGTTATAGTTTTTGGAACACTCAGTGCATGTATAAGTCATTATATAAAAACAGAATAATATTCTGTAATGCATGTTAAACTCCCAAGAAATTTAATAAAAAATTTCAATAAAAAATAGCCAAAACGCTTAAGAGTTTAACAGGAAGGGTTCATGGAAGGATAAGGAAGGAATACTTAACAAACAGTGGAATAATCATTATTAAAAATGATGACGTCAGGCATATGACCTGAAATTGGGAAGTATGAAATAATTTTATAAGTATTATAAAGTTACAGCCCTGAATGTCTGAAACCACCGTTGAACACTTTCATCATCCAATAACAGCCTTGAATCCACCAATTCTTGCACTGATTTGTGTCTGGCATCCTCAAATGAAATTGTCAATGACACTGTAGCTTAACTTGTGTGTTGTGTTTGATGAAAAGGATAATGTTCAATGTTTGTGAAAGGATTTTGAAATAAGACAAGAATTGTGATAAGTGGGAATATGTTCATTTCTGTTCCCTGTATGCTATGTTTATAATAAAAATAATATGAGGTGTACACTGTACTAAAGAGCTGAGGGGTGGGTTAATATGACCTCACAGTTAATGTATGTGGCCCTCACAGTTAACGTATATCAACAAAAGTTACCAAGTTACAGTGAAATTATTCCAAAACAAGTCATCCTATCAAGTTACATTAAAATCCCTTCATAAATATGGCCTGTAGACTGTGCTAAAGGTTTTCGGGCTTCGGGCCCCTGTAGCCGTCAGTTTCCCAATTGCGTCCAAAGGGGACGTTCTCATCTAGACATTATATGAAGTCAACCTACCATGTTACAATGAAATCCCTTAATAAATATGACCTGTAGACTGTGCTAAAGGTTTTTGGGCTTTGGGCTCGGGCAGCCATCATGGTTGAATGATGGCAACCAAAAGGGGACATTCTCATCTGGGCATCATCTGGAGTGATCCTACGAAGTTACAATGAAATCCCTTCATAAATATGACCTGTAGACTGTGCTCAAGGTTTTTGGGCTTCGGGCCCCTGAAGCCGTCACAGTTGACCAATCACGACCAAAAGGGGATGTCAACATCTAGTCATTATATGGAGTCAAACTTACGGGTTACAATGAAGTCCTTCATAAATATGACCAATAGACTATGCTAAAGGTTTTGGAGTTTTGGGTTTGGGCAGCCATCAAGGCTGAATGATCGCGACCAAAAGGGAACGTTCTCATCTAGACATTATTTAGAGTCATCCTACCAAGGTACAATGAAATCCCTTCATAAATATCACCTGTAGACTGTGCTAAAGATTTTCGGGCTTTGGGTCCCTGTAGCCAACACAGTTGCCTAATGGTGTCCAAAAGGGGCTGTTCTCATCTAGACATTACATGAAGTCAACCTACCAAGTTACAATGAAATCCCTTCATAAATATGATCTGAAGACTGTGCTAAAGGTTTTCGGGCTTTAGGCTTGGGCAGCCATCATGGTTGAATGATCACAACCAAAAGGGGACATTCTCATCTGGACATCATCTGGAGTGATCCTATGAAGTTACAATGATATCCCTTCATTAATATAACCTGTAGACTGTGCTCAAGATTTTCGGGCTTCAGGCACCTGTAGCCATCACAGTTGACCAATAACGACCAAAAGGGGATGTCATCATCTAGGCATTATATGGAGTCAACCTAACAAGTTACAATGAAATCCTTCCATAAATGTGACCTAGACATGCTAAAGGTTTTTGGGCTCGGGCACCCATCAAGGCTGAATGATCGTGACCAAAAGTGGACGTTCTCATCTGGACACTATTTGGAGTCATCCTATCAAGCTACAATGAAATCCCTTCGTAAATATGACCTGTAGACAGTGCTAAAGGTTTTTGGGCTTCGGGCACCTTTAGCCGTCAAAGTTGCCCAATCATGTCCAAAAGGGGACCTTCTCATCTAGACATATGAAGTCAACCTACCAAGTTACAATGAAATCCCTTCATAAATAAGACCTGTAGACTGTGCTTAAGGTTTTTGGGATTCGGGCTCGGGCAGCCATCATGGTTGAATGATCGCAACCAAAGGGGACAATCTCATCTGGGCATTATCTGGAGTGATCCTACAAAGTTACAATGAAATCCCTTCATAAATATGACCTGTAGACTGTGCTCAAGGTTTTTGGGCTTCGGGAACTTGTAGCCATCACAGCTGACCAATCACGACCAAAAGGGGATGTCATCATCTAGGCATTATATGGAGTCAACCCAATAGGTAACAATGAAATCCTTCCATAAATATGACCTTTTACCTATGCTAAAGGTTTTTGGACTCGGGCACCCATCAAGGCTGAATGATCGCGATCAAAATGGGACGTTCTCATCTAGACATTATTTGGAGTCATCCTACCAAGTTACAATGAAATCCCCTCATAAATATGACCTGTAGACTGTGGTAAAGGTTTTCGGGCTTTGGGCACCTTTAGCCGTTACAGTTGCCCAATCATGTCCAAAAGGGGACGTTCTCATCTAGACATTATATGAAGTTAACCTACCAAGTTACAATGAAATCCCTTCATAAATATGATCTGAATACTGTGCTAAAGGTTTTCGGGCTTTAGGTTTGGGCAGCCATCATGGTTGAATGATCACAACCAAAAGGGGACATTCTCATCTTGACATCATCTGGAGTGATCCTATGGAGTTACAATGATATCCCTTCATAAATATGACCTGTAGACTGTGCTCAAGGTTTTTGGGCTTCGGGCCCCTGAAGCCGTCACAGTTGACCAATCACGACCAAAAAGGGATGTCATCATCTAGTCATTATATGGAGTCAAACTTACGGGTTACAATGAAGTCCTTCCATAAATATGACCAATAGACTATTCTAAACGTTTTGGGGTTTTGGGTTCGGGCAGCCATCAAGGCTGAATGATCGCAACCAAAAGGGAACGTTCTCATCTAGACATTATTTAGAGTCATCCTACCAAGGTACAATGAAATCCCTTCATAAATATCACCTGTAGACTGTGCTAAAGATTTTCAGGCTTTGGGCCCCTGTAGCCAACACAGTTGCCTAATGCTGACCAAAAGGGGCTGTTCTCATCTAGACATTACATGAAGTCAACCTATCAAGTTACAATGAAATCCCTTCATAAATATGATCTGAAGACTGTGCTAAAGGTTTTCGGGCTTTAGGCTTGGGCAGCCATCATGGTTGAATGATCACAACCAAAAGGGGACATTCTCATCTGGACATCATCTGGAGTGATCCTATGAAGTTACAATGATATCCCTTCATAAATATGACCTGTAGACTGTGCTCAAGATTTTCGGGCTTCAGGCACCTTTAGCCAACACAGATGACCAACCACGACCAAAAGGGGATGTCATCATCTAGGCATTATATGGAGTCAACCTAACAAGTTACAATGAAATCCTTCCATAAATACGACCTACAGACATGCTAAAGGTTTTTGGGCTCGGGCAGCCATCAAGGCTGAATGATTGTGACCAAAAGGGGACGTTCTCATCTGGACACTATTTGGAGTCATCCTACCAAGCTACAATGAAATCCCTTCGTAAATATGACCTGTAGACAGTGCTGAAGGTTTTCGGGCTTCGGGCACCTTTCGCCGTCAAAGTTGCCCAATCCTGTCCAAAAGGGGACGTTCTCATCTAGACATTATATGAAGTCAACCTATCAAGTTACAATGAAATCCCTCATAAATATGACCTGTAGACTGTGCTTAAGGTTTTTGGGCTTCGGGCTCGGGCAGCCATCATGGTTGAATGATCGCAACCAAAGGGGACAATCTCATCTGGGCATTATCTGGAGTGATCCTATGAAGTTACAATGAAATCCCTTCATAAATATGATCTGTAGACTGTGCTCAAGGTTTTTGGGCTTCGGGCACTCGTAGCCATCACAGCTGACCAATCACGACCAAAAGGGGATGTCATCATCTAGGCATTATATGGAGTCAACCCAATAGGTAACAATGAAATCCTTCCATAAATATGACCTTTTACCTATGCTAAAGGTTTTTGGGCTCGGGCACCCATCAAGGCTGAATGATCGCGATCAAAATGGGACGTTCTCATCTAGACATTATTTGGAGTCATCCTACCAAGTTACAATGAAATCCCCTCATAAATATGACCTGTAGACTGTGCTAAAGGTTTTCGGGCTTTCGGCACCTTTAGCCGTTACAGTGGCCCAATCATATCCAAAAGGGGACATTCTCATCTAGACATTATATGAAGTTAACCTACCAAGTTACAATGAAATCCCTTCATAAATATGACCTGCAGACTGTGCTAAAGGTTTTCGGGCTTCGGGCTCGGGCAGCCATCATGACTGAATGATCGCAACCATAGGGGACAATCTCATCTGGGCATCATCTGGAGTGATCCTAAGAAGTTACAATGAAATCCCTTCATAAATATGACCTGTAGACTGTGCTCAAGGTTTTCGGGCTTCGGGCACTTGTAGCCATCACAACTGACCAATCATGACCAAAAGGGGATGTCATCATCTAGGCATTATATGGAGTCAACTTAACAGGTTACAATGAAATCCTTCCATAAATATGACCTTTTACCTATGCTAAAGGTTTTTGGGCTCGGGCACCCATCAAGGCTGCATGATCGCGATCAAAATGGGACGTTCTCATCTAGACATTATTTGGAGTCATCCTACCAAGTTACAATGAAATCCCTTCATAAATATGACCTGTAGACTATGCTAAAGTTTTCGGGCTTCGGGTCCCTGTAGCCGTCACAGTTGCCCAATCACGTCCAAAAGGGGACTTTCTCATCTAGACATTGTATGAAGTCAACCCACCAAGTTACAATGAGATTCCTCAATAAATATGACCTGTAGACTGTGCTAAAGGTTTTTGGGTTTTGGGCTCGGACAGTCGTCACGGTTGGCAGATCATGCCCAAATGGGGAAATTCTCATCTAGACATCATAAGGAGTCATCCTACCAAGTGACAATGAAATCCCTCCACATTAAACATGACCTGCAGACTGTACTAAAAGTTTTTGGGTTTCGGGCTTGGGCAGCCATCACGGTTGATAGATCATGCCCAAAAGGGGACGTTCTCATCTAGGCATTATACAGAGGCATCCTACCAAGTTACAATGAAATCCCTTCATAAATACGACCTGTAGACTGTGCTAATGGTTTTCGGGTTTTGGGCTCGGGCAGCCATACCGGTTGCCCGATCGCGACCAAAAGGGGACGTTCTCATCTAGACATGACCCCAAACCTGCATATGAAATTTTGTGACAATCAGACAAGAACTGCGGGGTGTAGCCCGTGCTAAAGGAAAATGTGAACGGGCTAACAGACTAACAGACTTCCGCACACTTGATGGCAATAGCTTATCTCGACTATGTCAAGTTAAGCTAAAAAGTAGATTTTAAAGCACAGATGTCAGTTCATTGTTGCTGACTTTAGGGCCAAACAAAGAAGGATGTTGTTGCCAATTCCAGTCACTTCCTCACAGCTGCGCATGCGTGGAGAGTAAAAGTATGGAGGACCAGATAGGACTTTTAATTTTTGGTTTTGCAAGCAAATTTTGGGGATTGGGGGCGGGGGGGGGGGTTCAAATTTGTGTTTGGCCCTTGATAACTTTGAGTTTGCACCAGCTAGTCTGGGCCATTGGGTTACAGTATAAAACTAGAGGTACTGTGAGTAAGCTCACAAAGTGATACCCCCCGCGCCTGTCAGAACGGAATTATATTGCTTCATGCACATCTTCATATGGAATTCTTCCATTGTGTAAAGTTTCATGAGGAGGAGTTGCGCTTATAAGGATGGACAGACGGACAGATGGACAGGGTGATTCCTACATACACCCCCCCCCCCCCCCAAACTTTGTTTGCGGGTGGTATAAATATATGAAGGGGCAGCAGGGGGTGGTACATAAATATTCTTAATTTTCCCCACTTGCCTATGAAGTCTCCCTATTTTGTCTGGAGGAAGACATGAAGTCTCCCTAAAATTACCCCTAAGGCTGGTCCCTGGGGAGGGGATATGTGCTTCCTGCACCATCCCCCCTCCTCAGTTTCTGTATTCCTGGTCAAGACACTCAATCCCAAATGCCCAAGCAGGTGTAAACAGGTGCAGTGTGCTGATGTGTTCTGCATTTTAAGAAGATACTTGCATTCATCCAATGCTAGTCCTATGTGTGACAGGTTAGAAAGCTGAGAGTCTGACCATTACTTGCTGCTGCTCAGTGGTTTTCTCAAAATTGTCCAGTTTTATTCACATGTAAAACTGTCCAACATAATATGACATGGCTCTTTAATCGTTTACCTAATATAAAAAGCAGTCAGCACTTGCAAATATAATTATTGAATAACTAATTTTTTTTTCATTTTTTGCATCAAAAACATAGCTTATGATCCCCTCATTGAAACAAGCTCGCTCCAATGAGCTATGTTTTTGAGGCAAAAATGAAAATTGAATGGCAATATTTGTGAATAGTGCTGGCTGGTTTTGGCTCTTATGTTGGGTAAAGAGTTAAAGTGTTGTAAAACCCAAATAAATATATAATCAAAGTAAGACATCAAATTATATTGATTTGACTAGTACAAATTGACTTACGCAATGTCTCTTCCACATTTCCATAGTTCTGTGTTCAGAAGTGAGCTTATCATTCACATCCACTGTTGTCAAAGTATCTGCCTGCAGATAAACAAACAAATGGCGCATACTTAATGAAACATGCAATACTTGACTTTTGGCAACCACTCGACTCAAGACAGTTTCAGGTGGTTTTAACCCTTCTGGTAAGTTGTGGAGACGACGAGTAATAAGCTTTCAGCTTGTGGAGACGACGAGTTATAAGCTTTCAGCTTACAGTCAAATCCAGCAACTTGTTTTAATCACACTATGTTTGCTTGCACATTTGGAAATAAATATTGTTTAAACTAAGTTGAAAAAACTGTTGAAATGTATCATCTTGTAATATCTAGACTAACAGGGTTAAAACCATTCCAAATCCCCTTTAAAATCAATTTGATATTTGAAGTAGATCTCTTAATGAAGTGTAATTGAATCTTTTACCTAATGAAACGACTAGACTGACCAGAGCTATTCACAATAATCGCCAAAGAAATCGTATTATTATTTCAACTATTGCCTTGAAAACCTACCTTATGCCCCCTCACAGGAATAAGCTTGTTGAAACCATTCCAATGAGGGCTCATAAACTATGTTCCCGAGATAAAAAAAAATGACAAGGAGCCCCACAGGGCCTGAGGAGCACATCAGACAAAGTTGTTTATTTATTAGTGTTTAAGATCACATTTCTATTCACAAGAGGCCCCACTTGAATCTGAGCCCAGCTAGGGAGTTGTACACCAAATATCAAAACATTTTGAATGGTGGTTCTCCAGATGATTTTAAAGAATATTCCTCTTTTGCATCAAGTCAACATTAGAGCTCCCATAGGGAGCCCAAATATTAACCCAGGAATTTTATTTGAACAAACTGATTGTGACCCTTCTAAGGAGGCTGTATATCAAATATTGAAAGATTCTGACTAGTGTATTTCAAGAAGCAAATTTTTTAAGATTACTCCTAATATTGGACTGAATTCAAATTCGGGCTCCAATAGGGAGCCCAAATATCAACCCAGGGACGTGACATTAACACACATAGTTTACAAAGTTTCATCCAAAAATAATCTAAGATTATAAAATTATAGCCCAGACAATAAAATATTTATGACCTGTAACCTTGAGGAGTAGAGGCCTTATTTATGATGCATGACACATTGCTTACTGACAATACTTATTTTTATAACTAGTGGATGGATCAGCGCTACGCATGCTTTTTTTTAATGGAGACTCATATCTGTATACAGAATAGCACAGGATGCAGCAAAATGGACGATTTCTGTGAATAATGCAAAATATTGCCACCAGGCATGTAGGTTTAGTTATATTGGATAGAAGAACACACACCTGCAGAGTTTGAAGTTGATTGGGGACATCACGACAAACAAAACAACTCAAATTACAGTAAGATACTCTGTTTTTTGCTGCAGTAAATTTAGTAAGGCCAAACAAAATTAAATAATTGATTCTCAGGCAATTTTTTTTTAAAACAAATGAGGGAGGGCAGTTTTTATTTCTATTTTTTATTCCTGATGGAATGGTTGCTGATGCCTAAAATCCAGTTGTGGAAGCCTAAAAATAAATACAAGAGCTTCCATGTTGATTTCAAGGATAGTTTTTTAAATAAATAATACTGCAATTATTTTTTATTTCTATTTTATTGAGCGCTATCATAAAATCGAACCTAGATCATTTTGCAACATCATGGTTCACGAATTTGAATTTCCTTGGAATTTCTCAAAAAATAACTTGTATTTTTCTGAATTTTCCATAAAATGTCACACTATTATCATTTATTAACAAACTAATTATTCTAATTTCCCAATAAATATCTTGCTCATAGGTCATAGGTGTAAACTTGATTCAAAACAGCTGATCTGGCATGGAAATCATCGCAAGTTCTTGAGAGTACCAGCAAACATTCTTGTGATGTCTGACACCAAAGTAAAGTCCCTTGAGTGATAAATCTTGCTAAAACATTCTTCATAACACCTTTGGAGGTGTCAAACATTTTCTCTTTATATTGAACAATACAGTATTACTTGCATATTTTTTATTTATTTAGTCATTCTAAAGTGAAGATATTATCTGTTTGGGGTTCAGGTGCAAAAATGTACCACAGAGCAACCAAAAAAAACCCATCATTTTTTTATTGTTTTTTTGTTTTTATTTTGTACATACATATGAATGAGAATCGTGTCGCATTTCGCAAAGAGAATAACAATACTGTACCAATGTATATGACATATTGCATTGCAAATCATGATACGATACCACTAAAATCACACCCTGTGATGGTTTAATACATTTTTAATTTTGCCTCCCAAATAAATATGAATGAGGGCTAAAAAAACGAATGCTCCACTGCCTCAGAATCAAAAGATTGGGGGCCAAAAAACGAATGCGCTGCTGCCTCAGAATCAAAAGATTAATTTTGTTTAGCCTAAAAGAAAAATTTTATAATTCATTAAATAAAATTTATAGGTACTCTCTCTCTCTCTCTCTCTCTCTCCTATATCCTGCAACAAAATATTTTTCTGAAAATATTTTTTTTTTATTTTGTTAATATCATGGACATCCATTAAATGTAAAATAAAACAAGAGGCCCCACGGGGCCTGAAGCGCGCATCTTGAACAGAACACAATATAAACAAGAATGAGTCTACATTAAACAATCCATCTTCATAGGATACACATGTACTGAAATCTGAAAATTCTAAAAGAAGCCGAAAAAGGCCCATAATTCTAGAAAAGTTAAAAAATTTATAGTAATTTATATATTTTTTATACTTACCAATGACCCAGACATAGCTGGTGCTAACTCTTAAAATATAGGGCCAAACACAAATTTTGCCCCCCAATCCCCAAAATTTGCATCTAAAACCAAAGAAAACATGTCCTGAATGGCCCTCCACACTTCACCTCTACTGTGCATGCGCAGTGTCAAGGACGTTCCGAAATTGGCGCCATTAATCATTCTAATAACCAGTGCCTGGTAAGCGCTATGTACTCAGCGGGGAGGTAAGAGTTCCCAACTCCTGGGAGGGCCATCCCCGTCTGGGTCATTGGTAAGTATAAAAAATATATAAATTACTATAAATTTTTTAACATTTTTATACTGTACCATTGACCCACACATAGCTGAATAGTAAAAAGGCTGGAGGGCCAAGGACATAGAGCAAGATGGAATACGCTCAATAATACAAAATAGAGTCATCCCCTCTAGGGAAAAAGAAGTAATAGGCCTTACACGTATCTTTCTTATTTATGATAAATTAGAAAGATACAACACCTTCCAAAATTGAGCATCATACATCCATGTACTCTATTAATATGTAGTATAATCCTTATACTAATTATTTTTAAAGTAAGCCAATAAATAAAGTAAGTCTAGAGAATAGAGACTCTTTATACTCCTTAAAAGTGTCTGAGGATTGCATAATCATGTCCGTTGACACGTGCTATATTCAAAAGCTATACTTTAAAAACTAAGACTTGAATGAATTTTTAAAACATAAACTTTTCACTAAACAACCATCCCAATAACAGCTCAGAATTACTAACTCCGGAGGAGGTATCCCCTTGTTTTCATAGTAAAACAGGTGACCCAAGGGAACACCCTCCCCCCCCCCCCCCCCCCTTTTTCTTGCCCTGGGTCAAATAGCCCAGAGCGAAGAGGGCAGCAGAACGGAGTCACTGCCGAAACAGACAGCCTACCTAGCTATAGTAGCAACTGTTAAGTGAATGACATTCTGAGCAGAAGATAATAGACCTAACAATAGAGGCCTCCAGAAACGGACTCAATATTTCTGAGATAAAAAATTCATGAATGTGGATGGCTGAGCGCAATGAGCAGCCTTCAAAAATCTATAATAGTGACACTATTAATGTCAGCCCAAGATGTAGAAGAACTCTTACTTCATGAGCCGAAATCTCAAACACAACTGCTAAGTCAAAGATATACCATAAGCAGTATCGATAGTTAATTGAATCCATTAGCAATAGAATGGAGCGTAACGTCCTTCTAATAGGCATCAAAGACAGAAGAAGTTTACGCCCGTAGTAATAAACAGATATCTGTTTATAAATACATAAACTCTAACCGGACAGAGTAAAGGCCTATGCCCGTACGAAGACGGAAGGACCTTAATAACAATAGGTTCCGGATATTAGGAGCCTAACTCTTATGCAAAAATCCAACCTAAATAGTAAAGGAAGTAGTGATTCCGAAACTACAAAAGTGAAAATCATCCACCGATAGTGCATGAAACTCACGGACTCTTCAGTAAAAGAGAAGCCAACAGAATTACTGTCTAAAAGGTCAGAATTTGAAAACTACTGTTTCTAGAGGCTCAAATGATTACTTAGCTAAATAAGAACCGAAGTTAAATTCCATATAGGAATTTAATCTAATGATTCTAAGTCTATTTATCAAAAAGTTACTAACTGACTTAGATAAAGAGACATAAGACTCAATTGTAAACTATCATAGAGTGTATAGGTATGAGGTAACATAAACCTATAACCTTAATAATAACAGGCTGCAGTAGATCTTGTCAAACAAGTATACTAAAAAGTTGCAATGAGTAGTATGGAGGATCAACAATATGAACATAGTGATCCCTACACCAACAACGGAAGAGCCTCCACTTTAGCCGCATAGAATAGCGAAGAAGAGGATCTCCTATAGAAAGAAATCGCGTCCAAAGCTCGTCCAGTACAATGCTTACAATGCAATACGGACCACACAACGGAATACGTGAAGGTTGCGACCTTGCGGGTTGTGAAAAAGATGACACGATTTTACCCAGCGAAAAAAGATCCTCTCATTAAGGAAGATTTCGCGTTAAGTCCCACAGTAGACATCAGAGTAAATTTACCCACGGTCTCTGTGAAGACAGAGATGCTATCAACAGAAATGTATTGTGGTTGTTTATCTTAGCAATACCTGCTGAAACAACAGCGCCGGAGGATACGCATATCCTATCATTCCGTCCTATTAGATCAATAGAGCGTTAACAACATTAGCTCAGAGATCCGGACAAGCAAACACATACGTCTGCAATTGATTAGCAAGCTGTGTCGTAAATAAATTATCATTGGGCGCTCCCATTGATAGCAAATCTGATTGAATACTTGTTTGTTGAGAGTCCATTCTGACGGCAACAAGCGACTCATAAGTGAACGGGAGTCCCGTAAAACAATCAGACGACCCGGAATATGACGGACCGAAACAGAACTTGGTGTACTATAACAAACAGAAGGATTCTTTCCATTAAATTGAATAACGGAAACGAATGAGTGCCTCCCTGGTTCCGGAGATACGTCACTACTGTCGAATTAACGGACAGGATTTGGACATGCGTTTCTGAATAATGTTCATCCAATGACATAAAGCAAGCCTAAAAAACATTATTCCACGGAAGATAAGTGCTTGCTTAGAGACTGCGGAACCCAAAGACCCTGGCACTTCGAATCCGTTGGGATCAATATTATATCCCAACCTGTTTGACTGGCAACCGTCATAATTATAACACTCGGATCCGGCAACTGCAGTGGCACTCTCTGAGTCAACCACCAAATGTTTGCCCCAGTCTGAATCTCTTGCAACACTAGATAAACAAGAGAACGTGTAAATCAAGCAATTCATGGATTGCTGAAAAGTTGCCGTCGAAGAGAAGCTTCTCCGAGAATGAAGCGACTCTGAGAGAGTTCTTCACCTTACTATCCACGCGCGTGGATGTAGCTAGGGCTGCGTCACGTCTAACCAACTCCAATCAGCCACTGAAGGGCGGAGTTATACGTGGAAAAGCTACTGCCCTCAAAAGAAATCACATTGAAGATAATATCCCGTAATTCTTTTCTTGAAGACGTAATGATAACGCCTCAGTAAGGTGGATTACGTATGATAAAGCGTCTAAGTTAAGTCTACTAGACATCATTGTCGTTTCCAACATTGTGGTTGGAAAAGACATAGACGGCGAAAAAGAATATTTCCAGTCTTTAACCACGCCGTCTAGACGCATATGAACTCTCGGTATGCCCTGCTCTGCCAAAAAAAATTATTCGTATAAATGATAAAAAGGCAGAAATGAGCATTGCGGACAAGAAACTAAACTATCATGCTTGGTAGCAGGCTTATATGCATATATAGCATCGATAAATAATACACATGTTCTAATGACCATATTGGACTGTGTCGGTAAGTCAGGGACAATGTCCCTGAACCAATCCAAAACTCCGTGTCCAATGACGCTATAAGTCTCTTATCCAACATCGCAGCAATGTAGTCCGAAATAACAATCACTGGAAGATAATGCCAGAAGATATGAATGGCAGCTTCCGATGCTACGAAAGGGAAAACTCGAAATCTTTCGCCTTTCGCCATCCTGTCGGACCCTATAAAGCGTTCGGTCGTCCGTACCTGATGCAACCGCGGACCGCACCGACCCAGCGCCGTCAGATAATTCCTGATTCGACTAAGAAACTGTCGATTGCTGGGATGCTGCGAAAAAACTGTGCTAACTCGGATAGCACGTCCGTCACTGAGGCCTGTGGAGAAGCGGTCCTACAATGCATTGCCGCTAGAAGCTCCGTGATCGTTACCCCGTGCATACTACTAATATGCGAGCGAACGGAGTGTATAGGCCTCGTGTCCCTTGGCTACCGGATGGCGTGACCTATTCGCCGTGGAATCACTGAATGACGAAACTGATCGGATACTGGAGGTCACATAGCCAATGTGCGGTCGTGTGCCCTGCTGTGAGGATGAGGAAGCATTATCGACAGTCTCTCGGATTGTCAATATAACGGAGCGTCCCGACCGACAGACATATGCTCCGAATGTAAAATATCTGAACCACAACATGCGGTCCCCTATGTTGTTGGACGAGAGAGGGACCTCTCTCGCTCACAGCCCGGACGGACCTGGACAAGCCAGGAACCGGACTAACAGGCTTCCTCCGATCTGTCCTCAATCCGCCGTCACTGGGTGAGTACTAAAGTAATTATAGTGCTCGCATCACCCAAATCTCCTTCCTAGACCGCAACGGACGAACCCGGCAGCCGAACCATTCGATGAATGTACGCTACACCGGGTAAGCTAGCGAATGTCACTCCGTTGATCCTACAAGGGACCTCTTAGGCGATAGACATATTCCATGAGCACTTATTGCCACTAGCTCTTCATTAACTATGACGACAGAGGCACACTTTTGAAAGACATCTCCGTAACTTACGAACAAGAAACCAGAAATGCTTGGTAATAGCAAGCATATAATAATAATATATATAGCGTCGTTCAATAATTCGAAAGTTTGTGTGACATTATTGGACTATGTCGGAACTGAGGGACGATGTCCCTGAACCGAACCAAAAATTTCTAAGTCCACCGACGCTATCAGTTTCTTATCCGGCATCGCAGCATTCTGGTCCGACGAAAGAAGCTGTAGAAGATCAAGTCAGATGACATACACAACAGCATATGTTGTTCCGAAAGGGAAAGCTCGAAATCCTCCGAATCCCCTTCGGTATCCCGTCGGACCGGATGAAATTTTCGGACATCCGTACCCGCTTCCGCGGAGCGTCCCGACCCAGCATCGTCGGATAAAAAATATGCGACAGATTCAGTTGATGCTGGGAAGCTGCGATAAGCTGTGCTATTTAGGAAAGCACGTCCGTTCCCGAGGCCTGTGCAGTAGCGGTCTTACGATGCATTGCCGCCGGAAGCTCCGTGTACGTTGACTCCCGCACACTTTCCTATGCGAACGTCCGGAGTCTGCAGGCCTCGTGTCCCTGGCTACCGGATGGTGTGACCTGGTCGCCGATGATTCTCTGACTGGCGAAGCTGACTGGATATCCGAGGTCACGTAGCCAAGAGCGGTTGTGTGCGCTACCATGAGAATGAGGAAGCCTTATTGACAGTCTACTCCGAACTGCCTATATGTCGGAGCGTCCCGAGCGACGGACGTATGCTCCGAATGCGAAACATTTTGTACCACAACATCTGGGGCCAGATGTTGTTGTACGAGAGAGGGGCCTTTCTCGCTCGCCGTCCGGATGGACCAGAACGAGCTATGAACCGGACTAAAAGGCTTCCTCCGTTCTCCCTCTAATCCGCCGTCACTGGGTGTGCATTGGTTGATTTATAGTGCTCGCATCACCCCAAAACTCCTTCTAGACTGCAACGGACGAACCCGGCTGCCGAACCATTCGATGAATGGACGCTACACCGGGCGAGCTAGCGGACGTCAAAGGCCGTCGAACCTACTAGGGTCCTCTTAGGCAAATGGCGTATTTACATGAGCACTTTTCCGCTAGCCCTTCATTAATTGTGACGACGGAGGCATACTGTTGGAAGACATCACAGATACATCACCCTAATCTTGATCGTCTGAAATAGAAATTGATAAAGTAGAGTGACCCTGCAGGGAAAGGACCGGAGTGTCTAATTCCCCACTAACATACCATGACATACGCTTCCCATGTTGTCATCGAAATCATACGATACAGAACAGGAGTTAATGCGAGTACACTGACCACATATAGAATGATTATAAAAGTCAGAGGAAGACTTCCTCTTATTACAATTGATCAAAATCCTTTCAATGTGAAAAGAAAACAAAGTCCTGGTACTCGCACCAACCCCTGGCAATCAAAATATATAATAATAATATGATCCATTAAAATAGAAAAAATAATTGAAATCAAAATATTTTGAAAAAATATTTTTTCAGGACAGCCCAAGTTTCTGAAAAGTAACGTTGAGCCCCAATGGATCCCAAGCCTAAGTGTGGACAAAAATTTTAAAAATATTTTAAACAATTTATTCAACACTTACGAACAATAATAATGTATCTAGTTATGATTAAAATAACATCAAGATATTATTTCAAGAAATCCCCCCCTCACACAGAGGGCTGTTGTAAATGTAAACAATGAGTGTAAAAACACTAAAATAAGACTCCAGGCACCCAGGCCCGGAATCAGTTACCAAAAATACACTATCTGATGCAAAATAGAGACTTCCAGGGAAGAAACTGCAGAACATCAGATGGAAGATGCAGAACACAACGCCTAACCACCCGTAGGTGAAGACGTAAACATGGGGAAAGAACAGAATTCATTCTGTTATTCAGCTAAAACTCCCAAGAAATTTTAGTAATAAAAATTACAGAAACTATGCCAAAAGCATGGGAGAATAGCAAGAGGGGACTTAAAGGAAAGGGAGAGAGGAAAACACTGAAAAATCAGTGTAACTAAATAACCAGAATGACAACAAAATGGCTGCTGCCTCGAAAATAGGTAACTTAACATAATTTCATTAAAAAAATTGAAGTTACAGCCCTGATAACATTCTGTCACACATTTTTCCTCTCCTCCTTCTCTATCCTCCTTAGAATCACCATTTCACTAATATTTATGTGTCTGGCATCATTTAAACTGAGATTTACAAGCACAAAGATCAGTCAGATGTTAACTGATGAAGGGCCAAACTTAGAATGATTGATGGCGCCAATTTCGGAACGTCCTTGACACTGCGCATGCGCAGTAGAGGTGAAGTGTGGAGGGCCATTCAGGACATGTTTTCTTTGGTTTTAGATGCAAATTTTGGGGATTGGGGGCAAAATTTGTGTTTGGCCCTATATTTTAAGAGTTAGCACCAGCTATGTCTGGGTCATTGGTACAGTATAAAAATATAACTTACTTGTGGATATTCTTTTGCAAAGCATGTCCATGAGCATACCAAGAATAAATTAAATCCAACATGCAGTGAATGCAATACAGAGGTTGAGAAAAATTGTCTATGTCGAAAAAGTGAAAAAAGGGCCATAACTCTGGGAAACCGTATTGAATGGAACCTCCATGGAACCCCCATGCAGGTCTATCAGCATACCAAAGGAGATCCAAATCCGACTGAGGGATTTTAAATTTCAAAGCAAAATGTTTGATAGACAGATGGACAGACAGATGAAAAGAGAGACAGATGGATGGATGGATAGACAGAGGGCTTCACTAGATATCCTTCGGAGGCTAAAAAACTATTGTGGTTTTGAGTACTTCTCAGTAGAATGCAGTTTGACTACACATCAAAACAAATTTCATCTACAGCATGTTGTTACTAACCTTTAATGAAAGCTCCTCCATCCTTTCCATCTCTGGATAATCATTTGCTATTAATGACATGATGAACTGCTCAATATGTGCTCTGTACTTCCTGTAAAAAATATTAAATTACGAAAAATTCAATACAATTTTCCTCTTTCACAATGCAATGAAATTTTCACTCTCCACTACACACAGGTTTCAATTGAAACTACCGAATTGACTTCAGCAATCAGTTTGTTCCAGCAAAGGGGAGGAATGGGGGTGGGGGAGGTGGGAGTGGAGTTGGGGGGGGGGGGGGACAGGGCCAGGAGAGAGAATCATAAGTTGTGACTCTGACAGGCTGAGGATTTCAATTTTTTGTGAGATACATTGTCTGTTCTCATTTAAATGTTTCGAAACCAATCATTACATTTTTCTGAAAAAAAATGAATGTTACCAATATGTGTTACATACAGGCACTCGTTTAAAGTGTTTCAAAAGAATAAGAAGATAGCTCCTCAATGACAGCCATGACAATTACCACTAGCATCCGATAAAATCATTTTGCGAATTCCAAAAGAATAAGATACTTTCTCAATGATTGTTGTGACAATCTTCACTGTCATCAGATAAGATCATTTTGTGAGTATTTATTTAGTTATTTATTTACTTGTTTCAGTTCACAGTTGCTTTTAGAATCTATGACCACAACACAAGTATAAATTCAAGTTTACCCATAAATGTTTGCATGATCATAGGCCACAACTACTGCATTACTCAGATAGAAAGTTGAACATAGAACTTGGCCTTCCTTTTGTACTGACAAGTGAAACATTGAAACTTCAGATCATTATGCAGAAAAAAACCCTATGCTATTGAGTGAATGCCCCAAAATAACAAAGTTTTTGCACAATCGAGGGTCATAACTACCATTTTACTGGGAAGAAAAAACTCAACATCAAAACCTGGCTGCATTTTGTAATCATAAAAAACTTAAATATTTTCAATCATTATACAAAGACACCCAAAAATTACTATATGGGAAACAAAAAAAAATAAGGTCTTGCACTACTATCGAGGGTGATAACGGAAGAATTAATTGTATGAGGAATGTGAACATCAAACTTTACAATCGATTTGTGATCACAAGAAAAACAGTCAAATTTTGGATCATTAAGCAAGTGGCAAGTAAAAAATATTGTGCAAAGATTAAAAGATTAAAACTATGCGTCCGCTCCATAACTCTGAGATTTGGCAATGACCTTGATCTGTGACCTTGACCTTCATCAAACCAAAAAAAATTTTGTGTGTGCGACATATCGTCTCTCCATTCGCAACATGTATGCCAAGTTTCAATAAAATCCAATGAAGCATCTCAGAGTTATGGAGCAGACATGAAAAACTTCCTGATGGACAGTTGACCCTGATCTGTGACCTTGACCTCCATCGAACAAAAAAAAATTTGTGCACAACATATCGTCTTCCCGTAATTAATATGTATAACAAGTTTCAATAAAACCAACCAAAGCATCTCAGTTATGGAGCACACACAAAAATCTTCCTGACGGACACTTGACCTTGATCTGTGACCTTGATCTCAATCGAACAAAAAAATGTTTGTGCATGACACATCATCACCCCATAAGCAACGTGTATGCTACGTTTCAATAAAATCCAATAAAGCATCTCAGAGTTATGGAGTGGACACGAAAATCTTCCTGACGGGCAGTTGATCTTGATCTATGACCTTGACCTCCATCAAATAAACAAAAATTTTGTGAGCTACACATTGTCTCCCCATAAGCAACGTGTATGCCAAGTTTCAACAAAATTCAATAAAGCATCTCAGAGTTATGGAGCGGACACGAAAATCTTCCTGACGAAAAGCTGACCTTGATCTGTGACCTTGTCCTCCATCAAAACAAAAAAAAATTTGTGTGCGACACATCATCTCCCCATAAGCAACATGAATGCCAAGTTTCCACAAAATCCAACAAAGAATCTCTGAGTTATGGAGCGGATACAAAAATCTTCCTGACAGACAGATAGATGGAGGGACAGATGGATGGAAATAACAAACACCATTTGCCACGAAAAAAAATTTCGGGGGCATAAAAATATATAAAGGATATCTACGCTATTTTAGTGAATATCGAGAATTATCTCATGAGTGTGGACCTGAAAGTTTTATTTTTCACCAGCGCTTGCACGAGTGAAAAGTAATATTTTCAGGTCCACATGAATGAGATAATTCCCGATATTCACTGAAATAGTGTATATTTTCTTTTTACTATATGCTACATGGCATTTTACTGCACAATATTCAGCCTAATTCGACTGCAAACACATATATTTCAAAACAATAACAAAGATCAGCTGATCGTTCCTTCAAGGTGACGTTCAAGGCAATATCATGCGCCAAATCGTGACGTCATTTAGGAAGCTACTAAGGGATATTCCTTGTTATCCATCGAGTCGATGGATATTGAGAAATATCTTTTAGATAATCTGCGATAATTCACAGGCTAGCATATAATAACAACTTTTTGCATAGTCAAGAGTCATAACTGTGGAATAATATCCACCAGAGAGAATGATGTTCGCTAAAAACCTGAAAATAAAAAATAGCTGGTTACAAAAAAAACTGTCAAATTTCAGATCAATCAGCTAAAGAGTAGAAAAGTTATGATGCGGAAACAAATTAGAGCAAAGAAACCAGAAATTGCAAATATGGTCAATTGCCAAGTTGATCTGTATTTTAGCATTCCATTCAGTTAGTGTTCAACCGATGATCGGAACTGGCCACCACAATCGGCCAATTGTGGGCAATCAGGTGACAACGGCAACAGCTTTTGGAACATCTGCTCAACAGATTGTTGCCAAGCATATTGTGATGATTCATAAACCACATTTTATTATCTTCTGCAATTGTTCAATAGTTAATGTAAAATGATGTCAATGATACTATTCAATAAAGCTGAAAAACGACCACAATGTGTATTCTTAATCTCTCTAGAGGCCCCTTTACGGGATATACAAGTTAAACTAGAAAGTGTTTTAGCACACTAAAACATATGTCTCCCCTTCCTTTCTATTTTATGCACTACAAATGATATATACATACAAATATTGACAATCATACCAGATATGTAAGGTCTAGCTCTAAAGAGAAATAAGTTATGATGACTCTGGCAAATAATACTCTATAAAATATCTGAACTTGACCTTGGGGTCCAAAGGTCAAGATCATGTGAAGGTCACCATGGTTTACGTGGCCACAGTGCCACATGTTGATACATCCACAGACAAAATAGAAAAGGTTAATACCTGATCTTCTTGAGAACCAACAGCTAAAACAATCCAGTGATCACCAGACACTGCCATTTCAGAAAGATTAGCAAGCACATTGCAGACAGGAGTTGTATTGACAATGAAGACTTTTACAGTTTGTAATCGAGTTCTTCTTCGTATGCCAGAAAACTGTTCTCTGAAATACTTTATGGGGTAGTTTAATGGCATTGGTCCATGAATCCAATTGATATTTCTAGTTCTCGAATGCACATATTGTAGGTGTGATATTATGTCTAAAAGCTGATCATCAGTGAGGTATGTTGGTTGGAGTAATGGTTGATTAAGTATGGTCTTGTATTTTCCAATGATTGAAGGATCTAAAGCTGAAGATAAAGGTTTTGTTTTCCAATCACTGCTACTATGAAGTTCCCAAGCAGCGTGTGCTGCAATATAACCACAAAAAGGACCTAACTGTTGGTTGGTAATTGTTTCTATAACATTAAATCCAATAGTTTGGAGCCATTGTGATAGTTGGTAAACCACTGGATTACCTGCCCACATATCAACAATTCTAACAACAGTATCATTGGCTTCCTGCGAAACATGTGTAGGTATGATCAAGTATTGATTCAATGGTATAGGAAACTGTGGTGTTAAAGAGTCAGATTCATATCCAGGAATACTGGCATGTTGCATTTGTGCATGGTTAATTAGTTTTGTTTTTTTGCACACACTTGGTTTTTCTTGTTGGTCAGTGTATTTTCTTTTGCTTCGTGGCAAAGATTTTGTAGGCTTTAATCTTACAGAAAATGAATTGTGCTGTTTTTGTGATAATTTGACTGATTTATCAGAAGTTACAGTTTCAGATGTAAAAGTGTCATTTGCAGGTCTCTTTTCTCGAGATAAAGTGATCTGAACAGGGTCATGATACGAATAGTACGTACACATCACATCCGAGACAAAAGGCTGTTTGACATTGTATATATAAATATGGTCGAGAAGTGTACCTGAGGTCATTGTTGGTTTGTCAATTATTTGTTTATAATTGAGGCTTGTAAAATTATCTAAAATTGGATGATGGCTTTTAATAATGTCTTCATTAAAGTCACCTACTACAATCATACTTGGCATACTGTGATTATTTGCCATGTCAATAAACTTTTGTGCAAATGTACCGAGGTTAGACTTTGACTCGGGGTGTCGATAAATCACAACAAGAAATATCTTTTGAGGTTTATGAATCTTGAATGCTGCAATCTCTAATTCAGATTCTACAAATGTTTCAACAAAACTGTACTCACACGTCTTCTTAATGAAAAGAGCGATGCCAAATGTCTTGCCACTGTCTGATGACTGTGGTAGTACTTCATGAAAAGAATATCCATCCATTACGAAATCATGAGGACGTTTGCAGTGAAGCAACCATGTAGCAGTTGTTATTATATGCTAGCCTGTGAATTATCGCATTGTAGCATGATGCAATTCCTTGTTACTCTTCAAATCATCAAAATGAGCAGGCAGAGACTGAATATTATGATGAACGATCGAAAAATCTTTGAAAGTATTTCTGCAAAGAGGATTTGCAGGAAAAATATCAAGCTCTGGCATTTGCTTCATTGCATCTGCTACATTTGAATCTGCATAGATTAATTTAGTATTGAGGTGAAGCAAATGAATACCATCTAAGTTAACAAATCTGCTCAAGGCAACATATGACATTCCAGCACGAAATACTCCTTGTAGTGAAATAACCACCTGCTTGAAAGTTTGATGTTCTGGTCCAGACAACTGTCTACCACAGCGTTGATATGAAAACGTGCGCTCTCGGGCTGCACGTATTTTTACTTTATGATATTTATAAAAAAGGGGGTACAAGTAAATACCGTGAACCACATACATGGAACTTTAAGCAGATAGCCAAAGTTCATTAGTTGCACCTTCGACTTTTCAAAATATCTGGGCAAGGGTAAAATAAATGCAGTCACTTTAAGGGCGATGACAAATTTTGTTACTGACAGACGAACACCCATCCCACAATATGACATATATGAAGTTTTTATTAAAATATCAAATTGCTGGGATTAATAAAAGTTGCTGAGAAAAATGTGCAAAATGTTGTTATGGACAGACTGTCAGACACTCACACAGACAGAGGTAAACAAGTATGTCCCAACTTCACCTTTGGGGAGCGGGGTTATAAATGTCTATGATCTAGCTCAACATCCACATGTCAAAAAACCCAAAGTCTGGTCTGGACAATTACTCCCTATTTAAAGTACATAAATTTGACCTTGAGGTCAAGGTCACATAAAGGTCATGATGACATGTGGTCTCATTGTGATACATCCACATGTCAATCATCTAAGTCCTAGGTCAAAAAACAAAAAAGTTCTGATCTGGACAATTATTCCCTATTTGAAGTACATAAATTTGACCTTGAGGTCAGAGGTCAAGGTCACATGCAGTTCATCAAGGTAGCGGACATGCGGTTTCATGGTGACACATCCACATATCAAAAAAAAAAATTCTGGTCTGGACAATTACTCCCTATTTAAAGTACATAAATTTGACCTTGAGGTCAAGGTCACATGAAGGTCATGATGACATGTGGTCTCATTGTGATACATCCACATGTCAATCATCTAAGTCCTAGGTCAAAAAACAAAAAAGTTCTGATCTGGACAATTATTCCCTATTTGAAGTACATAAATTTGACCTTGAGGTCAGAGGTCAAGGTCACATGCAGTTCATCAAGGTAGCGTACATGCGGTTTCATGGTGACACATCCACATGTCCAAAAAAAAAAAAATCTGTTCTGGACAATTACTCCCTATTTAAAGTACATAAATTTGACCTTGAGGTCAAGGTCACATGAAGGTCATGATTACATGTGTCATGCAGTCTAATTGCGATACATCCACATGTCAAATATCTAAGTCCTAGGTCAAAAAACAAAAATGTTCTGGTCTGGATAATTATTCCCTATGTGAAGTACATAAATTTGACTTTAAGGTCAGAGGTCAAGGTCACATGAAGGTCATCGAGGTAGATGACATGCGGTCTTATGGTGACACATCCACATGTCAAATAACCAAGTCCTAGGTCAAAAAACAGAAAAAATTCTGGTCTGGACAATTACTCCCTATTTGAAGTACATAAATTTAACCTTGAGGTCAAGGTCACATGAAGGTCACAATGGTATGCGACACACTGGCTCATGGTGATACATCCACGTGCCAAATATCTAAGGCCTGGCTCAGAAGACAAACAAGTTTTGGTCCGGACAAAGTTTCCCTGAAAAAAGCACAAATCTGACCTTCAGATCAAAGGTCAAAGTCACATGAAGGTCACACTGGTACGCTACACACCGGCTCATGGTGATACATCCACATGCCAAATATCTAAAGCCTGACTCTAAATACAAAAAAGTTCTGGTCCAGACAGTTTCCCTTAAAAATAGGCGGATGAAATCGTCAGACGTGTACCCATACGCGCAACTAGTAGAAAGCTGTATGACAGAGGGCCACCACGGATGCCAAAATTATGTACACCATACATGGTATGGGTACATATAGAAATGGATTGGAGGTGTGTCTAATTTGATGGATACAGGGTTAATATCTCCAGATCAAATTATTAGATTTACATAAAAAACTATACAGCACAGCATATCAGTAACCTGAATACATATATAAAGTAACCTGATAATCGGATTAATATTTTTTTAGTTATCGCATGCCGAAGAAATGGATTGGAGGAGTTCTCAATTTGAAGGATAAAGGGTTAATATCTCAGGATTAAATTATCAGATTTCCACCAAAAACTATACAGCTTGGCACATCAGTAACCTCAACAGAAATATAAAGTAACTTGACAATCCAAGCAATATTTTTCAAGTTATCAATTGCCAAAGGGATTGGAGGAATTTTCAATTTGAAGGATAAAGGGTTAATATCTCCAGATTAAATTATCAGATTTACACCAAAAACTATACAGCTCGGTACATCAGTAACCTGAACACAAATATAAAGTAACTTGACAATCCAAGCAACATTTTTCAAGTTATCAAATGCCAAAGGGATTGGAGGAATTTTCAATTTGAAGGATAAAGGGTTAATATCTCAGGATTAAATTATCAGATTTACACCAAAATTTATACAGCTTGGCACATCAGTAACCTGAACACAAATATAAAGTAACTTGACAATCCAAGCAAATTTTTCAAGTTATCGAATGCCAAAGGGATTGGAGGAATTTTTAATTTGAAGGATAAAGGGTTAATATCTCAGGATTAAATTATCAGATTTACACCAAAAACTATACAGCTTGGCACATCAGTATCCTGAACACAAATTAAAGTAACTTGACAATCCAAGCAATATTTTTCAAGTTATCGAATGCAAAAGGGATTGGAGGAATTTTCAATTTGAAGGATAAAGGGTTAATATCTCAGGATTAAATTATCAGATTTACACCAAAAACTATACAGCTCAGCACATCAGTAACCTAAACACAAATATAAAGTAACTTGACAATCCAAGCAATATTTTTCAAGTTATCGAATGCCAAAGGGATTGGAAGAGTTTTCAATTTGAAGGATAAAGGGTTAATATCTCAGGATTAAATTATCAGATTTACACCAAAAACTATACAGCTCAGCACATCAGTAACCTGAACATAAATATAAAGTAACTTGACAATCCAAGCAATATTTTTCAAGTTATCGAATGCCAAAGGGATTGGAGGAATTTTCAATTTGAAGGATAAAGGGTTAATATCTTGGGATCAAATCATCAGATTTACACCTAAAACTATACAGCTCGGCAAATCAGTAACCTGAACACAAATATAACGTAACTAGACAATCCAAGTAATATTTTCCAAGTTAGCGAATGCCAAAGGGATTGGAGGAATTTTCAATTTGAAGGATAAAGGGTTAATATCTCAGGATCAAATTATCCGATTTACACCAAAAACTATACAGCTCAGCACATCAGTAACCTGAACACAAATATAAAGTAACTTGACAATCCAAGTAATATTTTTCAAGTTATCGAATGCCAAAGAAATGGATACGGACACCGGATGGACAGACGGACGGACAGACAGACAGACGGACGGACGGACAGACGGACGGAAAAAGGATGGACAAACGACAGATGGTCACCCCGGATGCCGGCATTATGTGTACCATACATAGTATGGGTACACATAAGAAGCGCATAAATCTCAAGGTCACATGAAGGTCACTATGGTATACTGCACACCGGTTCATGGTGATACATCCACATGCCAAGTATCTAAGGTGTAGGTCAAAAGACAAAAAAGTTATGGCCCGGACAAAGTTTGTGTGATGTTTCCCTTAAAAAAAACACATAAATCTGACCTTTAGGTCAAAGGTCAAGGTCACATGAAGGTCACTATGGTACACTGCACACCGGCTCATGGTGATACATCTGCATGCCAAGTATCTAAGTGTAGGTCAAAAGACAAAAAAGTTATGGCCCGGACAAAGTTTGTATGATTAGAAGAAGAAGAAGAAGAAGAAGAAGAAGAAGAAGAATATGCACTAAAACAATATGTCTCCCTTCTCAGAAGGGGAGACATAATGACATGTAAAGCTTACAATTGAGCATACTTGCAACAATCTCCAGTTCATACTGGAAAAGTGAAGGTTGCACTCCACGCTCTGAGAGCCATGTTTACCACCCAAGTGTGCACAACTGGTTATTATACTAGACTTGAGTCAACAGAGTTTAACACTGTGAAATATGTTCAATTTAATGTAGTTTTTTCGAGTCTCGACTTATCTAGTAGTGAATGAACTGTAAACACTGCAAAATATGTTCAATTTAATGTAGTTCTTTGCAAGCCTCAACTTGTCTAGTTTTGCACGGTATAACAATCGGAATCGGCCGATTGTGAGCTCAAATAACCAGTAATCAGTCAGTGGCCATTTTTGGTAATCGGTTGAGCACTATATTCAGTTTGAAAAAAAAAATGTTAAAATATTCTGAATGCATGCTAAATTTATTATCTGGAAAGCATAAAATGTAATTTTCTTCACTAAGTCATGGTCAATACTCCAGAATAGAGAATGTGAATATGACCAAATGTGAAACTGACCTATATTTTATTATTTAAGACAATATAGGAGGGGTTTTAAAAAATATCTGATTGCAGATTCAAGTTTACATCCGGAAATCATAAAATGTATTCATTTTCCTGAAGTAAATGGGAATAACTCTGGAACAGATAACGTGAATACAGCCAAATGTGAACCTGACCTGTATTTTGTCATTCTAGACGATATGTGAAAGTTTCAAAAACATATCTGAAAGCACACTCAACTTCTCATCTGAAAACTAAAAATTGGACAAATGGACCAAAGAATGATACACTGTATGGCCACTGTGGAGCTTAGTTCATAATACAGTGTGACAGATGGATGGACGAGCAGGCAAAAGACTGATCGTTTTTTCCACAATTCCAATCCGTCAGGAGATCATAAAAGTTGCATAATTTGAACTCGAGCTGTATTCCACCACACCCGAGATATTTTTGAAATTTAAAAATAGGCCGATGAAATCGTCAGATGTGTACCCATACGCGCAACCAGTAGAAAGCTGTATGACGGTGGGCCACCACGGATGCCGACATTATGTACACCATACATGATATGGGTACATATAGAAATGGATTGGAGGAGTGTCTAATTTGATGGATAAAGGGTTAATATCTCCGGATCAAATTATCAGATTTACATAAAAAAACTATACAGCACAGCACATCAGTAACCTGAATAAATATATAAAGTAACATGGGGTAACGGGTTAATATCTCAGGATCAAAATAACAGATTTACACCAAAAACTATACAGCTCGGCACATCAGTAACCTGAACACAAATATAAAGTAACTTGACAAATCAAGCAATATTTTTCAAGTTATCGAATGCCAAAGGGATCGGAGGAATTTTCAATTTGAAGGACAAAGGGTTAATATCTCAGGATTAAATTATCTGATTTACACCTAAAACTATACAGCTCGGCACATCAGTAACCTGAACACAATTATAAAGCAACTTGACAATCCAAGCAATATTTTTCAAGTTATCGAATGCCAAAGGGATTGGAGGAATTTTCAATTTGAAGGATAAAGGGTTAATATCTCAGAAAGGGTTAATATCTCAGGATTAAATTATCAGATTTACACCAAAAACTATACAGCTCGGCACATCAGTAACCTGAATAAATATATAAAGTAACATGACAATCGGATTGATATTTTTTGAGTTATCTCATGCCAAAGGGATTGGAGGAATTTTCAATTTGAAGGATAAAGGGTTAATATCTCAGCATCAAAATAACAGATTTACACCAAAAACTATACAGCTCGATACATCAGTAACCTGAACACAAATATAAAGTAACTTGACAATCCAAGCAATATTTTTCAAGTTATCGAATGCCAAAGGGATTGGAGGAATTTTCAATTTGAAGGATAAATGGTTAATATCTCAGGATTAAATTATCTGATTTACACCTAAAGCTATACAGCTCGGCACATCAGTAACCTGAACACAAATATAAAGTAACTTGACAATCCAAGCAATATTTTTCAAGTTATCGAATGCCAAAGGGATTGGAGGAATTTTCAATTTGAAGGATAAAGGGTTAATATCTTGGGATCAAATCATCAGATTTACACCTAAAACTATACAGCTCGGCAAATCAGTAACCTGAACACAAATATAACGTAACTAGACAATCCAAGTAATATTTTCCAAGTTAGCGAATGCCAAAGGGATTGGAGGAATTTTCAATTTGAAGGATAAAGGGTTAATATCTCAGGATCAAATTATCCGATTTACACCAAAAACTATACAGCTCAGCACATCAGTAACCTGAACACAAATATAAAGTAACTTGACAATCCAAGTAATATTTTTCAAGTTATCGAATGCCAAAGAAATGGATACGGACACCGGATGGACAGACGGACGGACAGACAGACAGACGGACGGACGGACAGACGGACGGAAAAAGGATGGACAAACGACAGATGGTCACCCCGGATGCCGGCATTATGTGTACCATACATAGTATGGGTACACATAAGAAGCGCATAAATCTCAAGGTCACATGAAGGTCACTATGGTATACTGCACACCGGTTCATGGTGATACATCCACATGCCAAGTATCTAAGGTGTAGGTCAAAAGACAAAAAAGTTATGGCCCGGACAAAGTTTGTGTGATGTTTCCCTTAAAAAAAACACATAAATCTGACCTTTAGGTCAAAGGTCAAGGTCACATGAAGGTCACTATGGTACACTGCACACCGGCTCATGGTGATACATCTGCATGCCAAGTATCTAAGTGTAGGTCAAAAGACAAAAAAGTTATGGCCCGGACAAAGTTTGTATGATTAGAAGAAGAAGAAGAAGAAGAAGAAGAAGAATATGCACTAAAACAATATGTCTCCCTTCTCAGAAGGGGAGACATAATGACATGTAAAGCTTACAATTGAGCATACTTGCAACAATCTCCAGTTCATACTGGAAAAGTGAAGGTTGCACTCCACGCTCTGAGAGCCATGTTTACCACCCAAGTGTGCACAACTGGTTATTATACTAGACTTGAGTCAACAGAGTTTAACACTGTGAAATATGTTCAATTTAATGTAGTTTTTTCGAGTCTCGACTTATCTAGTAGTGAATGAACTGTAAACACTGCAAAATATGTTCAATTTAATGTAGTTCTTTGCAAGCCTCAACTTGTCTAGTTTTGCACGGTATAACAATCGGAATCGGCCGATTGTGAGCTCAAATAACCAGTAATCAGTCAGTGGCCATTTTTGGTAATCGGTTGAGCACTATATTCAGTTTGAAAAAAAAAATGTTAAAATATTCTGAATGCATGCTAAATTTATTATCTGGAAAGCATAAAATGTAATTTTCTTCACTAAGTCATGGTCAATACTCCAGAATAGAGAATGTGAATATGACCAAATGTGAAACTGACCTATATTTTATTATTTAAGACAATATAGGAGGGGTTTTAAAAAATATCTGATTGCAGATTCAAGTTTACATCCGGAAATCATAAAATGTATTCATTTTCCTGAAGTAAATGGGAATAACTCTGGAACAGATAACGTGAATACAGCCAAATGTGAACCTGACCTGTATTTTGTCATTCTAGACGATATGTGAAAGTTTCAAAAACATATCTGAAAGCACACTCAACTTCTCATCTGAAAACTAAAAATTGGACAAATGGACCAAAGAATGATACACTGTATGGCCACTGTGGAGCTTAGTTCATAATACAGTGTGACAGATGGATGGACGAGCAGGCAAAAGACTGATCGTTTTTTCCACAATTCCAATCCGTCAGGAGATCATAAAAGTTGCATAATTTGAACTCGAGCTGTATTCCACCACACCCGAGATATTTTTGAAATTTAAAAATAGGCCGATGAAATCGTCAGATGTGTACCCATACGCGCAACCAGTAGAAAGCTGTATGACGGTGGGCCACCACGGATGCCGACATTATGTACACCATACATGATATGGGTACATATAGAAATGGATTGGAGGAGTGTCTAATTTGATGGATAAAGGGTTAATATCTCCGGATCAAATTATCAGATTTACATAAAAAAACTATACAGCACAGCACATCAGTAACCTGAATAAATATATAAAGTAACATGGGGTAACGGGTTAATATCTCAGGATCAAAATAACAGATTTACACCAAAAACTATACAGCTCGGCACATCAGTAACCTGAACACAAATATAAAGTAACTTGACAAATCAAGCAATATTTTTCAAGTTATCGAATGCCAAAGGGATCGGAGGAATTTTCAATTTGAAGGACAAAGGGTTAATATCTCAGGATTAAATTATCTGATTTACACCTAAAACTATACAGCTCGGCACATCAGTAACCTGAACACAATTATAAAGCAACTTGACAATCCAAGCAATATTTTTCAAGTTATCGAATGCCAAAGGGATTGGAGGAATTTTCAATTTGAAGGATAAAGGGTTAATATCTCAGAAAGGGTTAATATCTCAGGATTAAATTATCAGATTTACACCAAAAACTATACAGCTCGGCACATCAGTAACCTGAATAAATATATAAAGTAACATGACAATCGGATTGATATTTTTTGAGTTATCTCATGCCAAAGGGATTGGAGGAATTTTCAATTTGAAGGATAAAGGGTTAATATCTCAGCATCAAAATAACAGATTTACACCAAAAACTATACAGCTCGATACATCAGTAACCTGAACACAAATATAAAGTAACTTGACAATCCAAGCAATATTTTTCAAGTTATCGAATGCCAAAGGGATTGGAGGAATTTTCAATTTGAAGGATAAATGGTTAATATCTCAGGATTAAATTATCTGATTTACACCTAAAGCTATACAGCTCGGCACATCAGTAACCTGAACACAAATATAAAGTAACTTGACAATCCAAGCAATATTTTTCAAGTTATCGAATGCCAAAGGGATTGGAAAAATTTTCAATTTGAAGGATAAAGGGTTAATATCTCAGGATTAAATTATCAGATTTACACCAAAAACTATACAGCTCGGCACATCAGTAACCTGAACACAAATATAAAGTAACTTGACAATCCAAGCAATATTTTTCAAGTTATCGAATGCCAAAGGGATTGGAGGAATTTTCAATTTGAAGGTTAAAGGGTTAACATCTCGGTAACAAATCATCAGATTTACACCAAAAACTATACAGCTCGGCAAATCAGTAACCTGAACACAAATATAAAGTAACTAGACAAACCAAGCAATATTTTTCAAGTTATCGAATGCCAAAGGGATTGGAGGAATTTTCAATTTGAAGGATAAAGGGTTAATATCTCAGGATCAAATTATCAGATTTACACCAAAAACTATACAGCTTGGCACATCAGTAACCTGAACACAAATATAAAGTAACTTGACAAACCAAGCAATATTTTTCAAGTTATCGAATGACAAAGAAATGGATACAGACGCCGGATGGACAGACGGACAGATGGACGCTACAACATTTTGGGTTTATGGGCTACCAAAAAAACATTTTGTAAGTCCAAAACCTTATTTTACCCAGAACCCCACCCCCTCCACCCTAGAACTTATATTTAACCCTAACCCCACCCTTCCACCCAAAAACCACACCCTAACCCTAACCCACCCTGACCCTAAACCCTAAAAGCCCACCCCTGACCCTAACCCCCACCCACCCCAGGGACCTAACCCCCAACCTTAAGCCCTACTCTGGGGGTACCCCTAACCCTAACCCGCCCCACCCCTGACCCAACCCCACCCAAGCCAAACCAATAGGATTAGGAGCTATTTTTCGGTTTAGGGGCTACTAAAACTAAAACCCCACCCCTGACTCCAACCCTAACCCTCCCCCAACTCTGGGGCTACTCCTAACCCTCACCCCACCCCACTCCTAACCCTAACACTACCTTAATTTGGAGGTAGCCCCTAATAATAATATTCCCTAAACCCCCAATGTTGGCACGGACAGACGGATGGACAAAGGATGGACGAACGACAGATGGCCACCCCGGATGCCGGCATTATGTGTACCATACATAGTATGGGTACACATAAAAACTGGTCATTTAAAACAGATTTTGTTTGATGAAAACAAAAGAAAAATACTGAATTCAAATTTTTTTCTGCTTCAAGGAACCTTACTCCTAAACTACAATAAGCACAGATGCGAATATCAAACTTGATCTGTATTCCATAAAATGTAAAAGATTCCATAAGTTTGAAAAAAACTGGTTCTTTGGAACAGATTTTGTCAGATGGAAACCAATGAAAAATTCAAATTTATGGAGTTCCTGAGTCATGCCAATTGCCAGCCATCAATCTCCAATCACCATTCATGATTGGCAAATGGTATTTGACAAATGGCGATTTGGCAAATAATGATTGGCAAATGACTATTGGTGAATGGCATTTAAACTAATGATGATTGGTGAATAGCAATTGACGAATGGCGATTGGAGAGTGTCCTGTATGGAGCCACGGTACTGACACATCAATAACTAACTATTCACCAATCACAAATTACCAGTCCAATCGCCTATCACTAATCATCGGTTGCTTTTGTTACTTACACATGTACCGACATGCCAATCGCCAGTTGTTAACAATTTTTTGCTAATAGCCATTGTCTTATTGCCAGTTGCAAATCATTTTTCACTATTTGTCATTTCTTAGTCACTAGCTGTTTTTACCAAACCCCCATTCTCTGATTGCCAGTTGGCATTTGCCATTCGCTTTCAAAAGTTACCAACTGCCGATTCATGAAGTAACCACCAATCTGACTGACTGACATGCTGGTAAGGGCCTCGCCATTATTTGCTACTCAATAACAGTCATTTGTCAGCTATTTATATGCCAGTTCTTTGACTGGTAATGGCCAGGCCCTTAAGTTTCGGTTCAGAAATTAAATTTTTTTGTAAATTTTGTTTCTTAACATACCTACCACAATTGTTTACAATTGGCTGTAACGTCAGTGCAAGCCCTACTTCGGAACTTAACTCAAGCTAATAACTTTTCCAAATGAATTTGGAAAAGTAGAAGATTGCAAAAGCACCAGAGAAAAGATCGAAATTACAGGTACTCTCCCTGCACACCTACTGCATTACCGAGCACATGTTCGAACTGCTGTGGCATCAATTTCAAATTTCTGCCAGCGTTTACAACTGGCTGAATAAACAATAGGAGGAGGTGAATCACATAACCAATACCACTAATAGCACAGCTGAAAGAAATGCAAGGTGGGCAGGGATCGACAACAAAACCTGCAAAGAAGAGAAAAGGGCATTAAACTCACTGAAAAGAATAGAAGGTAATGCAAAACACCATTGTGTTGAAAGGTGTCCTGAAACTTAGAAGAAAAGAAGATACTGCAAGAAGCACCTGAAAATGTGGTTGCATGAAAAAAATGCACGTCAACCTGAAAACACAGAAACAACGAGGGGGAACAATAGTCTGAGTAGCAACAGTAAAGGGCCTAAAGAAAGTCCTCAGATTGCTGTTGTGTAGAGATATGGAGATGTGAGGAGGCACAGAGGTAAATGCTAGAAGGAAAGCAGTCTTACATGTGAGAAAACGAATATCAGTCTCAGATAAAGGTTCAAAAGGTGCCTCTCCCAAACAATGTAACACCCATGCCAAGTTCCATTTGGGTGTAAGATGCAAACCTCAAGAAAAATGCAGAATCAGTTTGAAGAGGAAGAGATTACGCCCGATGCCAAGCTTTCCCGCATAAGAGAAAGTTTCTGACAGCCCTTACCTAATAGCCCTTAACCCTCTGCACTCTGATGTCAAAATGGCTATGTTTGCAGCAGCCAATATTTCCGATAATGCAGTTTGATATTTAACCAGATATACCTTGTTTGACAGAGCTCAGTGAGCTCTGTTAAATGAGATATAATTGGTTAAACTCATAGTTAAACAAGAGAAAAAGAGTGATTGGAGAAAATTCTGTTGCACTATAAGAGTGCAAGGGGTTAATGTTAACAGGCTAAAGGCCTTTGGAATGAAAAAGGTACACCTGAAAATCCGCAATTTGAGCGATTGATGGATTTTGGTAATCCACATTTTGACCTGAGCACCAGCGACAGAAAACTGTCTACTTAGCAGCATAAGTTATGCCAGTGGAATGTCGCTGGGATGCAGAAATGCACTCCATTACTCGTCTTGAAAAACCTCTACGTCGGAGACAGGACCTGATAAAAGACAGGCATGAAGGGACAGGCTTGCCAGATTGCTGTGATACTTTCTGGGCCAGCTCTGGGAAAGAAGATCGCAGCATAGAGGTAGACAAACTGGCTGATCTGCTAACAGAGGCCGCAGCTGATTGATCCACACCCTCTACGGAGACAGAGGGACAATCAGAATGATCCTGCAACTGTAAGAACAAATCTTCGACAATACCTGAGGAAGAATCGGTGCAGGAGGAAAAGCAAAGCTGACCCACCCTGTCCAGTCGAGAGACAGACCATCCACTGCAAAGGCTAGTGGATCTGAACAAGGGGCGATGAGGGTCTCTCCCTGATGATTCCAGTGAGTGGCAAGAAGGTCGATGAGAGGACGACCCCATCATTCGCAAATCGTCTGAAACACCGAACAACGCAGCCTCCATTCGGGGGGAAGGACGCTGTCTCGTCAGGACAGGTAGTCAGCTAGGACGTTTAAAGACCTGGGGATGTGCTGAACGGACACCCGAGCATGTACATCTCTCGCTAAAAGTAGAAGATCCCAAGATAGCAGATACATGGGACCCTTGATTCCAGATGTAGGCCACCACTGTCAAATTGTCCGAAAGGAGCAGGACAGTGTGATCCGACAGGTGCAGGATCCGCTGCTGAAAACTCAACAGAAGAGCCAGTAGCTCCTTCCAGTTGATATGAAGGGCCAGTTGCTCTCTGACCCATTCGCCGTGAGTAGACAGACCAAGAGGGTCTACCCTCGCACCCCACCACACCCCAATCGTTGACATCCGCTGTGAGGATGCAATCAGCCTGAGAAAGATCCAACAGAATGCCCTGAGACAACCAAGAAACATTGGTCCTCGGGTGTAGGTGACGATGCAGGGGCCAAGGAATATGGAGTTCCAGGTCCAGAGGATCCCCATTCGGACACCAATGATCCAACAAGAAGTGTTGGAGAGGTCTAACAAACAAACGACCCAGTGGAATGAGATCCGTCATCGAATTGCAAAGGCCAAGCAACCGAAGGAAAGTCTAGGCCGAGGGAGAGGTGGATCGAAGCAGGTCCAGAGTCAAGGCAGAAAGGATCAACATCCGAGCCTTGGGAACGGACATCACACTGCGGAAAATGTGGAAATCCATGACGAAATTGACAAGAAGGAATTAGGTCTGACTTCCCGCAGTTGACTCTGAAATCCAATGATGCTAGCAATCGTCACCGGATATCAGACCCCAGGATGGCAGCATTGGGATGCCATTGGAGGATGTCATCCAGGTAGTCTACGAAGTCGCAGCTGACCGAGTATAGTGAAAAGCGAGCACATGCGACATCAGTCGGGTGAAGCCCCACGGAGCCAGATTCAAACTCAACAGGAGAGCTTTGAATTGAAAGACGCAATCCAAAACGAGAACCAAAGGTATTTCCGTGACGCCAAGTGAATAGGCACATGGAAATTTAAATTTTATAGTAAATTTCCTTTCTTATTATACCTACCACAATTGTTTACTACAGGCTTGCACTACAGTGGAACACCCTAACTCAGAAAAATATATTCTCTATTTGATCTTTCCAAAGGGATTTGGGAAAGAAAAGTGGTGCAAAAGCACCAAGAAAAAATAAGCCAAAACTGGGTCGAGTGCTACCGGCACACACCCAGTAGGGGACGCTCTTCTCCAAGTACATATCCACGGCTTCCAGTAACCAGTGCGCAGGCAGTAACCAATGCATCATTCTTTTGAATCCGCCAACAATGGAGTTATGTGATCAGCAGGGAGGAAGGATTATTACCCGAATAAGAAGACGGGAGGGCCTCCATGTAAACAATTGTGGTTGGTATAATAAGAAAGGAAATTTACTCTAAAATTTAAAGGCCTTGTCAAGGCCTGGAGGTGTGGGAGGGGCATTGTAGTCATCTCACAGAGACTACCTTGTTAGCAGCACCAAATAAAATGTGCAAAGCCAACTAGGCAGAATTCATTAATATTAAAACTTCATTTTGCCACTTTTAGCTTTTGTAAGCTTTAGGAAAGCTAATCACTCCCCTATACCATGCGAGGGGAGCGATTTTTAGCCCTCCTACATTTTTAAGAATGCCAGGCCTGCCTGTTAGTGTCAGTGAAATTTACAATGAAAATTATATTTTATTAGTCTCTCTGAGACTCCCATACCTGGCCACAGGTAACTCTTTGCTAGAGGCCCAAAGCCTCCTGGGATAAGGTAGAAGAGTGAAAGTAAACTGTAAGTATAAAATGAAAAGAAATTGACAGGATGATGTATCATAATATTTGCCACTATTTCTGGTGGTGGACAGTTCCTTCTTTGGGAGATGCATATCAATGAGTATCTTTTCTGAGCAATTCTCTTTAAAATAAAATAAAGCATATTAATTTTAGAAATGTGTTTTTCTTCTATTTCAGTCCCATGTTGTCCATTTCAGTCCCATGTTGGTCAAGTGCAGTGCGTTTCTGTCCTGCTTCAGTCAACCAACACACTGTTTAGCAAATGACGATTGGTGGTATGACGATTTGGATTGGCATGTTGTCTCAGGAACTCCATACAAATTATTGCCATTGCCTCAAGGAGCAGAATTCCTACACTACAATAGAGGAAACTATGAAAATCAAACTTAACCTGTATTTCAAAAATGGTAAGTTGCTTCTGATGTTTGAAAACAAATTGTTCTTTCAAAAAAGTTGTATCTAGTGGAAACTAAAGAATAACACAAATTTTACAATTTGTTTGAAGGTGCAGAATTCCTAAACTTCATTGGTCACAAACAAAAAACAAACTTCACTTGTATTCCACCAAACCTAAGATGTTCTTAAGTCTGAAAACAATTGGATGTTTCAAACAAATTTTATTTGAAGAAAAACAATGAACTGATCATTTTTTTTTACTTCTAGTAGCATAACTAAAGTACAATGAGAACAAATACAAATAGTGAACTGGACATGGATTCCAATGATGTTAAAATGTTACAGAAGTTTGAAAACAATCGGTTGTTTGAAACAGATAATATCCAAGAGGAAACTAAAAATCTTACAAACATATTGCTTCTGCATCATGTCAAGTGTTGAAAAACTATTAATAAAGTGATGCCCTTTATACAATAACCGACCCATCTCTGGATGGGTAGTCCCCACCTAACCAGAAGAAAATTTCCAGCTGAACTGAAGGACAGAAAGACAAAATCAAAGACTTTCCATTTATATAATAGATACTGGGTTTTAATAGTACCAGTTCAGACCTGTCGATTTGAGGCGAACGTTCATTTGGACAGTGTGAAGGTTACATAAAATAAAAACATGCAAACAGAAAACAGGTTGTGCAAAATTGTCGTCGGGTCGCACAAAATTTTTGTCAAGTTGAATTATCTAGCTCGAATGAATGGTGGAATTATGCTGAACATCAACCAATCATACACTTCGTAGGTGTTTGCAGCTGCCTGAAATATAGCTGCTCTGTTGGCCAATTATGCGCATATGCTGATGATTGGTTGATGTCAACATCATTTTAAACTGTTGATCATCTTAAGATGTAACATACGTACAAAATCAGGTAATGGCAATAATTCATGTCTCTGCCACAAATAGTGATTATGGGTGCCATACTCTTCTGCAGCATGCTAGCCTATGCTAAGATTAGGCTATAATTACAACCAATTTGTATCTGAATTGCTGCAACATTGCCTCATTATTGTTTCCAAGGATTCATCTTGATTCATAAGGATATTGTCCACTGGATCGAGAAATTGGTTATGATACAACAGTTCATAATTCAGCAGCGTTGCAATACTTATATATTTAGGTTACCTGAATCAAGTGCAGGGGAAAGAACAATAAGTTATCAAAGATCAGATCAGGTGAACGATAAATGGGTTACGCAAAATTTTAAAAACAGCAGGCCTGCCAGTTGTTTTCTCCAAGCACTTAAAACCTTGATGACAATTTTTTATCAAGTTTCCATTCAGTGATAGCAGTTGTAGTTGTAATATCTGTATTATGGCAACATGTGCTTTAAATTAATAAAATGCCGCTCAGGATCACCGATCCAATGTCGAGTTGTGACAACAGAAAAGGTGGGTTTGATCATTATGAAGTTATTGTCTGCAAATGAATTATTGAGTGTGTGCTGGGTCTGTGACCTTTACATTTGACGTACTGAATTCAAAACCAATTGTTGCGATATACTATGTTCAAGGTCACTGTGACCTTGACCTTTGACCTGGTGAGTCCAACATCAATAGGGTTCTTCCTCGCACCAAGGCCAACACACCTGTAAAGTTTCATGACTCTAGGTTGAACCACTATCAAGTTATCATCCGGAAACCAATTGTTGCGATATACTATGTTCAAGGTCACTGTGACCTTGACCTTTGACCTGGTGAGTCCAAGATCAATAGGGTTCTTCCTCGCACCAAGGCCAACACACCTATGAAGTTTCATGACTCTAGGTTGAACCACTATCAAGTTATCATCCGGAAACCAATTGTTGCGATATACTATGTTAAAGGTCACTGTGACCTTGACCTTTGATCTGGTGAGTCCAAGATCAATAGAGTTCTTCCTCGCACCAAGGCCAACCCACCTATGAAGTTTCATGAATGTAGGTTGAACTACTATCAAGTTATCATCCGGAAAGGAATTGTTGCGATTTACTATGTTCAAGGTCACGTTGACCTTGACCTTTGACATAGCGAGTCCAAAATCAATAGGGTTCTTCCCCTCACCAAGGCCAATCTACCTATGAAGTTTCATGAATGTGAGTTGAACCATTATCAAGTTATCATCCGGAAACCAATTGTTTAAGATTTACTACGTTCAAGGTCACTGTGACCTTGACCTTCGACGTAGCATGTCCAAAATCAATAGGGTTCTTCCTCCCACCAAGACCAACCTACGTATGAAGTTTAATGAATGTGAGTTGAACCACTATCAAGTTATCATCCGGAAACCAATTGTTTACGCCCGCCCGCCCGCCCGTCCGCCCGCCCGCCCGCCCGCCCGCCCGCCCGCCAAACTATAAGTTGAGTTTGACTTCGTCACAACTCGACTAAAAGTACATATAGAGTAGCCCTCTTAGTTGTGCGATTGTTATTTGACTTGTTGGAAATAAACAACAAGATTAATTTTGGGTTCACAGATAAAGATGTGATAAAGAATGATTACCTTGAAAAGCGATTGTTCTGGAATAAAACCTGCACCCCTGGACTCTGTTCATCTGGAACATGCCTTCAAGCAGAACAGGAAAACAAAATTTATAACAGTTGTAAAATTTAAATGTATTTGGAACACTGGTTCAAAATTCATCATATTTCTAATAATATATTCAACCCTCTGCTTTTCTAATAGCCAGGGGTCCACACATCCTAACTGGGAAAGGGTGTAGGTCCCTTCTAATTGGGAATTTTTGCATCGTGAGGCCCAAAACTGCGAAATTTTATAAAGTACTGTTATGAAGAGTTTTCTTGAAAAAATTAGAGTCTCATATAATAGTTTACTTAAAACGTTTAATTAACATGTTTAATTAATCTGTTAACAGAACTAATCCACTGCAACAATACATTTGGACACGTTTTCAGTATGAAAAGTTCATTGTTCAATTTTGTTACCTCCCCTGATGACAGCATTCCAGAAAAAAAATTTTGTTACCTCCCCTGATGACTGCATTCCAGTAAACATTGGAGAAACAAATCAAGGGAGGGAAAAAGTTGAAAAATGAACATTATATTCTGACATGTCCCATGCATTCAGTCTGTGGACCATGCACGGAGACAATTTCACAACACATGTCTTAAATCACAGTTTTCATAAAGGAGGCATCAAACCTAACTTTGGTCAAATTTCAGGTAATTTTCTCCAAATTCCTGAAAAGGCCAGAAAGGAATAACCCCAGTAAATTATATATCAATTTTTTTGGAATGAAACATAGATTTTGTGGAAACTAATATTTGCCATGGAACCACTACCATGTGGTAGAAAGCGCTGCCTGAAAGTCTGCTATGGCACAAGTAAAAGACCAGATTTTATACAATAGACAGAAGACCTTTAATTTACTGAATAGTTAAATTCTGCAATCTTTCTAGTACAGACTCAGAGAAATCATTTTCTCATTCTTGCAAGTAACAGACTGTAAGACTAATTGTAATTTAGGATGTCTAAATTTCACAAGGGCTGCCATTTGTCTTGTGTTTGTTTACCTTTTATGAAGTTCACAAAGTGTCAAATCTGCATAGTTCAGAAGAACAAGTATGGAGTCATAAGCGAGTGCATCAATGAAATATGAAGAATGCCCAATGTGACTTTTTTGAGTCTGCTGTGACCATACCCCCCACAATTCTGTGCCATTTTGCAAGAGATCTGAGTCAAATTGGTAAAAGAAGATGAGATTGATACACCAAAAAAGGGAAAACTGCCAAACTTCCTCATTTGGTATCATCTGTGTCCATTTTTGGGGTGCATGAGAAATGGCAGCTGCCAAGAGTGCTATTCCATTGCTCAAAAAATTACCTGCCCTGCGTGCAGAATACTTATATCAATCGTTTTCGTTAAGTTAGCAAACATGGCTTCTACTTCATTTGAGTACACGGTTTGGTATGCTTCATTTGTTTTGAAACTATCGGCCTTCTGTAGCTGCTGTTTGGGGAGGCTTGACTGTTGCTTTCTCTTGAGATTTAAGAACATTAATAACTGATCTGCTTATCAATACTAATTTTATAGGCAGTGGGTTACCGAACTGAACAATATCGAAATTATGTTGGTTATTAAACTCATTTATCTAAAAGCTTATGAGATGTTGTGGGGTCTCATTTCGATAATTTGTGTGATTTTTGTCTGCCAGGCGGCTTCTTTCTATTTCTGTCCACAGATTGTCAACACACATAGATTTTCGCAACATTTGGGAGCCAATAGCGATTAAAACTCATCTTCGTTACACCTGGTGATCACTCTGTAATATACAGGTCCACCACCCGCCTATCGAGGCCAATTATAGATGAGTGGGAAAACCATACTTCAAACAGAACGCCGACGACATGCATCAATGGATAGCAGCGAGTGGTGCAGCAATATAATATAGTTACGCAAATAAACTCCTGATCGCAAACTCGACGAAAAAGCAAAAAAATATGTTCAAAAACACAACATTATTCCATTACGATGACGTTACTACATTCATTTGTATTTTTCTTTCAAGAAATTGTCCATCAAGCTAGCATTTAAGAGAGCAGATAAATACATTTCTTCCACTTTATACCACCCAATGAAACTGAGGCATGAAACTGAGGCCCGAACTATTCCGAAAAAGGTTTTCTTTTCTTCTTTATTGTTTTCGTCCCTTGTTGATTGACTGACAGTTGATGTATGCTGGCCATACCCCCTCCTCCGATTTGCAATTGAAATCAATAAAAATTCACATATGCGTGTGTGTGTGTGAAGGTGTGTGTGTGAGTGGGGGGGGAGATGGATAGATTTATTTTTTTATTTGAATGGGGACACTCAACGAAGCAGGTTGGTGAGTAAGAAGACAAATCCCGACAGGATGAAAACTTCTTTTTTCATTAACTACAGGGAAATTCATAAAAAGAGATTTATAAAGTGTATAATTAGGCTTGTTTGGGGTGGTTGTTTCACATGCTTCAGTAGTTGCTGAGCAGTTATTAATATTTTTATTTTTCATCTCTTGATCGCCCACATACACTGTCTGACTTGAGCAAGAGTGTACTTTCATAGTGAGTTCAGTTGTTATATCCTTAAGTTTTACTTTGTCAGGCAACTGCGATGTATTCTTGGGCAAGACACTTCTCCCCCATTGCCCACGTGGGGGCACAGTGGCGTTGTGTACTAAGGCATATTGCACGTCGATGGTGCACTTGTCTTCAACCAATGCTAACCCTGCTTGTGTGGATTTAGTATCTTGGGGAGCCGACAGTTGCTCGCCTTTGCTCGGTGGTTCTGTCCAGGTACTCTGGCTCCTTCACCCGTAAACTGTCGTGGTCACGATTAGCCACTGAGCAGAAATATGTGACCTTAAACACTAATGATTAATTTATTTTGTCAATACTTTACGTTCACTAAATGCAGTACAAACTTTCAGTCAGCTATTTTAATGAAAACTCACTTGTGACACTAAAAGCGCAGTTTACAAAACAGATATTGCCAACATAGTTGAAAAAAGAAGCTCGAAACAAGAGATTTTTATATAAATTCTGATACTGGCCCCAAAAGTTAAAACATTTCTGGAAAAATATTTTAATAGACTTCTTGTATATTCCTTGTCATAATTTCCATCTCCACGTAATTTATGCTTTATAAAATTGAGAGGATAATTCGCAGTTCAAAACCGAACATTTACTACAACTTATCGTTGATGAATGGAAAAGTTTCCTCACAATTTTATGAAGGATAAATAACGTGCAAATAGATTTAAAAACGGTTAAATTATTATATTACATGGTACAAGATGTAAACTCCTTTATGTTTTGTTACTCTATTGTTAATTTATTGATTTTTTTTTCTTGAAAAATAAAATTCCGCTTCAAAATACCCTATTTGTATACACATTTGCTCATAACCTCAAAATAAGTGGGCCATGCAGTCATTTTAATTAAATTCATTTTGTCGGGATTCATCTTGTTGTGATGACCAATTTCAACATTCGTCTTGTTGGGAATAAACCGTATGAGGGGGTGCGTAATAGCAAATTTACATGTGAAATATTTCATAATTTATTCGGATTATATTTGGTGGTAATGTGGCATAATTATTGACGCCTTTCACAACTTATAAATTATGGACACAAACGGACAGAGTCAAAGAAATTGGGTTTAAAATTTTGTTCTTCTTGACGACCCGTCCAACGAGAGGGGACTCAACCTCTCGTGCTAGCCCCCATCTCGCTGCTATGAGGCTCGGACGATGCTGCGTATCATATTCTGTACGCCCCGATGCAGATGCCAAAGGCATGAGTAATGATAGGAGATTTGGTGGGGGGGGGGGGGGGGGGGGGGGGGGGGCTCAAGAAAATTGGGAAATCGGTTATTAAATGGAGACTTCTGGCGGTTTTGGGGATGAAAAATCACGTTATTTTTTGGCCGTTAGAATAACGCTTTTAGCCAGGGAGAGTTGTGTCGATCGCCTGATTGATCCAAAGCTGGTCATTATTACTGTTTTCTGTTGAATTTGTGATCTACATGTGGTTATAATTAGGATTAGGATAAAATAATAATAAAAATAATTGAAAATGTTGATTACAGTCTCTTGTATTTCCTCAAACATAATGTGCAGAGGTGTAAAAACAGATGTTTGTTTGGAAGATAAAAGCTTCTGTTGCTTTGTCGCTTCACCTAAATGTTATTTCACACCTTGTGCAAGTTGAGGTTAATTCCATCTACATGTACTTTAATTAATCCCTTCAATCAATCATCAGTTTCATTGCAGTCCTACAACCTAACAATTCAGTTGATTGATTTGTTACCAGGGAAAGAGAGAGAGAGAAAAGATTGTAATTAAGTTTATATCTGATTTGTTTTTGTGTAAGATATCACCGTGGTGACCCAAAAAAAGTTTCTGCACAGTCAATCAGGTTGATTAGTCTATTTTTAGCACAACTGTTACATAACAGCAATCAGCAATAGAGTGTCAGTTTTAAATGAGATGTACACATAATGACAATGTGGTTGGGAGAGGATGGCATTTAAATTTATGATGGTACGACATTTCGCTATATTTGGTGAACAGGAAAAAACCTTTCTGATAATTCTCTTTGACATTGGTCTTCCTTTTTTCCAGCAGACTTCACCAAGCCTTCTTTACGTCACTAATATAGTTCGATAACAGAAGAAAAAAAATTTCTTAAGGACTATGTCACCCCAAATTTCGACCAAAAAGCATAGCGCCAAAACACACAATTGAAACATTTCAAATACTGATGTTTCATATCTGGTGGATAACGGCTATTTGATTAACACACCAATGATAAATGAAAAGACCAAAAATGGATTTTGAAGTGAAAAAATGACTTTTAATTCTCCAAATTGAAAAAACAGCTACCGCTGAATATGTGGGAAATATCACTGAAATAGTTAAACCAAAATATTTAGTGAACATTCATCTAGTGGCAATTATCAACCAAATAATTTTAAAAAATATCTAAATAATTTTAAAAATGAAAAGAGCAAATTATATGTTTTGTTTCATGTGAAGAAATGCCCAAAGCAGATCCTCCTAAATGCTAATAAAATGGTACAGTTGTGATTGAAATGAGAAGTTTTTGAGAATATTTTGTTTTAATTCAGACATGTAGATAGAAGGGGAAGAGAGAACCTTCAATATGAAATGAGAAAAACTTGTCTTGAATGTAACTGTTAAAATGAACTTCACCTGTTAGTTCCAAATCAGTTAACTTTTGAAAACAAAAAAGGAAGGATAACTAATTTGGCACGAGTGATACTGAGTGTAGGGTAAAAAAAAATCATTCAACCTCTGTTGGATAATTGGATTGCCTCTTGTTTGGAAGGAAAACTCCTTTCCATCACTGAGTATCAAGTGGTAATCAGTTCCACTGTAGTCAAGCATGTTTGTTATTGTTTGGCCACACTGACCAGTTACAATGACTCTGTACATGTGTATTGGTTAAGTGTCTTGGGATTTTAAGGATGTCCTTCTGTATCTTTTGTAAAACAACATGTACATAAGTTACTATTTTCTGAGCCATTTTAAAAATGCTTTTCTGGGGTTTTAAAATTATTTAGTTGGTAATTGCCACTAGATGTATGTTTACTGAATATTTTGGTTTAACTATTTCAGTGATATTTTCCACGTATTCAGCTGAAGCTGTTTTTTAAAATTCGATAATTAAGGGCCTATATAAGTAATGAAATTTTGTTTATTTTGAAAATTCTCACCTCTGATATTCCTTCAATTCGAATTAAATATACACAAAATGTACATCAAAATGAAGGTTGGGGTGTATAGAACACAAAACACATGTGTAATCAACTCATAGAGTCGACTGTAGGCACCACTGGTTCCTGGAAGTCTGCTTCCATATTCGCACCAGAACTGATAATTTAATAATATTTCACGAAAAAACTTGTGGCGAAATGTGCTTTACATATCCAAGAACAAATCTAGAGGATAAAAATTCTTCAAAACACGGCGACAGAGCTGCATTGGGGGAAATTCCAAAGCCTTTGCTTTTGTTTACGTATGAGTATACTTTCGATTTCCGGTCGACGTGATCGGACAGAAAAAGCATGTAAAAACAACGCTGTCTAAAATCAAATAATGAAAAAGATCGCCTTCATACTGTATACTGTTATTAGATAGAGATTGCGCAGTTGCCATATTCAATGCAAGGTATCATGATACCTGTTGAAATTTCTTAGAATTACGATGTTGTTTTTCGATGGAAATTCGTGGTAACAAGTGATTTGCGCATGTCTGTCGAGCATGGAAACCATCTTCAATAAAAAATGCAGAGTGTTGTCCTTTTCCAAAATGCAGTCCTATTGCTGTATTCGAAAGTGTTTTGAATGCCTAGCTTTGTTCTTGGATATATGAAGCACATTTGGCCACAAGTTGTTCTGATGAAATATTATTTTATTATCAGTTCTGGTGCGAATACCGTAGCAGACTTCCAGGAACCAGTGGTGCCTACAGTCGACTCTATGAGTTGATTACATATGTGTTTCGTGTTCTATACATCCCAACCTTCATTTTGATGTATAATTTGTGTATTTTTAAACTGAATTTAAAGAATATGAGAGGTGAGAATTTCAAAATAAACAAAATTCCATTACTTATATAGGCCCTTAAAAGTCATTTTTTCACTTCAAAATCACTTTCTGGTCTCTTCATTCATCGTTGGTGTGTTAATCAAATAGCCATGATCCAAGAGATATGAAACATCAACATCCGAAATGTTTCAATTGTGTGTTTTGACACTGTGCTTTTTGGCTGAAATTCGGGGTAACATAGTCCATAAATATACATTTGTGTTGACTGCAATATATGTTGATGTGAACCTATTTTTGTTTTCGAATAGAATTTTCCACTTTTATGTTTTGATCATCGTCATCAACCAAATAATAGAAGTTCAAATCGGTGGCGTATTAAACCTTTGCTGACACTTGCGTCACACTGCATAGTTTCTACTCTCAACAGCACTACTAAGGACTGTATCTCGCAATTATCACATTGTCAGTTGAATATTTTCCTAGGATTGTATTGTGTGTTGTACATTACATCACCTCTCGGATTCGAAAACTGCAGTGAGATGTTTGAAGATTTCAGATCTTAGAAAATCAAATCACTTGCCCTAAACCCACATGATCATAACAAACAAGTCATCTGAAAACAATCTATAGTTTGTGGTCATCCATTTTCCTCTGTGCGTTCTCACCGTTAGTGAGGAAATGATAAATATGGTTTCTCCAAGTATGGATGGAGTCTTTTATTTACAAACTCAGACATCCGAAATTACCAATCTATTCCTTGTTAATCCTGTTGGTTACTTATGTGGCTGGCAATTTCTTTGTCATCAAAAGTAAAAACAAGAAAAATGTTACTAAGGTAACACATGCCCCCCCCCCCCCCCCTTGTGACCTTCACCTTGCAGATGCGGCGGAAACTATTATATGTGACACACCTTCTGACTGTCCTTAACATTAGTAAAAAGTTGAACAATTGTACTATGATTCGTTTCTGAGTTATGGCTGAGACACGAATATTGATGATTTTCAGTGTGATCTTGAAATGTGACCTTGACCTTGACCTAACGGACCTGGCTGTGGTGTGTGACACATCCACCCATTGTCCTTTATAATTGAGCGAAGTTAGATGATTGTTGCCCTAATAGTTTTGGAGTTATGCTTGAGACATGATTTGTGACCCTGAACATATGAAGGTCAATTGTGACCTTCACTTTGCAGATGCGGCGGAAACTATTATATGCGACACACCTTCTGACTATCCTTAACATTTGTAAAAAGTTTAACAATTCTACTATGATTCGTTTCTGAGTTATGGCTGAGACACGAATATTGACCGATTTTTAGTGTGACTTTGAAATGTGACCTTGACCTTGAAGGTACGAACCCAGCTATGGTGTGTGACACATCCTCCCATGGTCCTTTATAATTGTGTGAAGTTTGATGACTGTGGCCCTAACCGTTTTTGAGATATTGGCTCGGACACACACACACACACACACACACACACACACACGCGCACACGGTCTTGTTTTCCCTACATACCGAGGTACCCCATTGTCTGTCCTTTGTGTGGATTAACGGTTTCAACCTCGTTTTGCCGGTACAGTTCTGGGAAAACAACCGAGGTAAAGGGTTTCTTTTGTCTTTTGTACCTCGGTAAGGCGAAACACGCAAACTCTTTTGTCTAGTTACCTCGTCAAGTTGGTAAGACAAACGCACACGCACACACACACGCACACTTCAATCACTATATGCCACCCGACTCAAGTCGGGGGGCATAAAAATATTTATTTTTTTGAATAAGTGGATAAATTCAGGTTTGGTATACTTTTGTCATTATTTTGGTATATAATATGTCATTATTCACAGCTTTAATTCATATTTAGGGCATTGTCGAAATTTTCAACAAAATGTCCAAAGTTATGTTGGATGACCCTTTAAACTGAGACACCAAGTATATGTGCTCCGTATATTACTGGTAATAATACAGCTGAGTCTATTGCATTCATACACGAAACCATATTAACACTATTTACCAGATAAACACAACCCTCACAAAAGAACAATATCATAATTATATCGCTAATTACGACCTTTTTTCCCCAAAACTGTGATTATTATTTTGGCTAATATCGTCCTGCACAACTTTTAAATGCTGCTCAATTCTAACTGCCAATACATGTATGAATAACAACTGGTGTTTATGACAATACTTGATAAGAATTGGGAAATTTGGACTCCAAATTGGGAATTACCTTTTTCCCCATTGGAAAGAGGCCAAATTTTGCCCCCTGTGTACCCCCAAGTGGGCCCCTGATAGCATTCTTCAAATTCAATTTCTGGAACACCAAACTTCTTGAAATAAGGCTCAGAATTATAATTTCTTTCAATCACATATATTTACTGTTTTGATACTAAGATATCTTCATATATTTACATCAGCTAAAAAGCTGAAAAAACAAACCCCTGATAAGAAATTTATTCTTCACTCGTTAGATTAATATTAATAAATCAGTGTCTTATAACTTCCACTTAATTGTAAAAAGGGTAATAGAATATACATCTTAAATGCATATTTTCTGAGCACCAATCCATTCAACCCTTTTCCTAAATTAACCCTCTTCACACTGATGTCGATATATCAAAATCGGAATCTGCAAACTTTTCCCATATGCAGCTAGGAATTTCACCAATTCAATCTTGTTTGACAGAACTCACGGAGCTTTATGGGAAGTCATTCACACAAGTTTCTACAGAAAAGACATCACATGAAAGCTACATTTGAAATTTGATAAAGATCGGGTGAGAGGTGTGGCCTGTAGGGTCAGCTAATGGAATTGCTGACTATTTATATGCCAAATCCAAGATGGCCACTGACGGCCATGTTTTTCAATGAAATTCAGAAAAATTTGATAGTTCCAATCTAGACACCACACCAAAGCTATACATGAAATTCAAAAAAGATCAGGAGAGAGATATGGCCTGTAGGGTGTGCTAATGGAATTTTTGTCAATTTTTATCCAAATCCAAGATGGCTGCTGGTGGCTACGTTTTTCAACAAAATTCAGAAATATTCAATAGCTCCCATCTACACATCACACTAAAGCTACATATGAAATTTGAAAAAGATCAGGTGAGAAATGCAGTCTGTAGGATATGCTAATGGAATTGTTGACAATTTATATGCCAAATCTAAGATCGCCGCTGGTGGCCATGCTTTCAAAAATGAAATTCGAAAGCCAGACTTCAAAGTCACATATGAAGTCTGGAATTGATCCGTTGAGAGCTGCGACCTGTAGGATGTGCTAAAGGAATTGTTGGATAATTTATATCCAAATCAAAGATGGCCACTGGTGGCCATGTTTTTAAATGAAATTCGAAAAAATTTGATAGCTATCTAGTCATTGCCCTAAAGCCACGTACAAAATTTGGGACTGATCAGGTGAGAGCTGTGGCCTGTAGGGTGTGTTAAAGGAATTGTTGGACATTTTATATCCAAATCCAAGATTTCTGCTGGCAGTCATCTTTTTCAACAAAACTCAGAAAAAATTTGATAGCTCCCATCTAAACATCACACCAAAGCTACATATCAAATTTGAGAAAGATCGAGTAAGAGATGTGGCCTGTAGGATGTGCTAATGGAACTGTTGACAATTTATATGCCAAATCTAAGAAGGCCACTGGCAGCCATGTTTTTCAACAAAATTCAGAAAAATTTGATAGCACCCATCAAGACATTGCCCCAAAGCAAAATATGAAATGTGGGACTGATCAGGTGAGAGCTGAGGCCTGTAGTGTGTGCTAAAGGAATTGTTGGACAATTTATATCCAAATCCAAGATGGCCCCTGGTGGCCACGTTTTTTCAACGAAATTCAAAAAAATTTGAAAGCTACCATCTAGTCATTGCCCTAAAGTCAGGTATGAAATTTGAAAAAGATCGAGTGAGAGATGTGGTCTGTAGGGTGTGCTAATGGAATTGCTGACAATTTATATGCCAAATCTAAGATGGCCACTGGCGGCCATTTTTTGCAATGAAATTCGGAAAAATTTGACAGCTCACATGTAGACATTGCCCCAAAGCTACATATGAAATTTGGGACTGATCGGGTGAGAGCTGAGGCCCGTAGGGTGTGCTAAAGGAATTATTGGACAATTTATATCCAAATCCAAGAGGGCCCCTGGTGGCCATGTTTTCCAACAAAATTCAAGGTCTGCAGGGTGTGCTAATGGAATTGTTGACAATTTATATGCCAAATCTAAGATGGTCACTGGCGGCCATGTTTCGCAACAAAATTCGGAAAAATTTGATAGCTCCCATGTAGACAGTGACCCAAAGCTACATATGAAATCAGGGACTGATTGGGTGAGAGCTGTAGCCTGTAGGGTGTGCTAAAGGAATTGTTGGACAATTATATCCAAATCCAAGATGGCCATTGGTGGCCATGTGTTTCAAAAAAATTCAATAGCTCCCATTCAGACATTGCCCTAAAGCCATGTGTGGAATTTGGAACTGATCAGGTAAAACTGTCACCCATAATAAGTGTCATTAAACCCCCAACAAATAAATATAAAAAAGCATATTCACTAGTCATTTACAATATCTTACACTGGAGTAGATTTTATTTTGCAAAATCGTCAATTTTTAAGAATACTTCAAAATTTTAATTCAACTTTTGAAATATTCTTAAAAACCAAGGACTTTCAAGGCTAATGCACAAATTTCAAGTACGTTTAAGGCCTTGAAAACAGTTTTCAATTTGCAGACTTTCAAGGTTTCCAAGGACCACAATTAACTTTATACATTAAAACTGGGTGGAAAGGTACATGCAGATGAAGGAAGAATAGACTGTCACTGGGAGACAGATTGGCATCCAATGATTACATAAAGAGATCAGGCAGTCAAAAGGACAGTTCAGCTCGCAATGACGATAAAGTTAACATGTTGCCTATGAAAAAACAGTTTTTGTGAAACAGTTCAGTTTGCATATTTATTTATTTTTTGGTGTTTAAGGTCACTTATTTTTGCACAATGCCTAATCATGACCACAACATGAGTATCAACTCAAGACCACGGGTGAGCATTAATAAGCCATGTTGTCCATTTTAGAGAGGGTTTGCACCTCCCAAGCATTGGTGACTGGGTCCTATTTTACAAGTAAAACAGAGCCTGTTTACCGCAATGAACAGGCACTACTTCACTTCCCGGGGTTCCCACGGGGAGTTCAGTTTGCATTACCAGTTTTCTAAAGAGCCAGCTTTATCAGGATTTATAGCACTCACTCAGTATTATTTATTGATGTTTAAGGTCACATATTTATGCACAATACTAATCGTGACCATGACAGTTTTACGGGTGGAGGAAGCCGGAGTACCCGGAGAGAACCACCGAGCAACGATGAGCAGCTGCCAGCTCCCCAACATCGTAACTCTGCACTGCAGCACATGCAGGGTTAGATTGGTTGAAGACATGCGTACCATCGACGTGCTGTGCGCCTTAGTACACGGCGTCATCGTGCCCCCACATGGGCAATGGGGGTGAAGTGTCTTGCACAAGGACACAACGCGGTTGCCACAGATGGGATTCGAACCAAGGACCTCTCGGTTTGCAGCCTGCACCTCTACCTACTGAGCCACCGCGCCCCACTCACTCAGTAAGTTAGTTTTCAAATGTTTTAGATTGACAATAAATCCTTAAAGCCCAGCAGTCATGTTCCAGTGCCATCCCAGACCTCATTGCCGTACATGTATTATATATTACTCAATGAGAAGCAACCAGTGTTTGGGATACATGGTATTAGAATTTAAATATTGGTAACAGTACTGAAAGTAATACTGTGGTATACCAGTATACTGGTATGTCAACTTTAATCACTTATTTCTTCAACAAAATCGGTGTTTCAACATTTTGTATCTGGGTAAACTGGCAAGTTACTTTCAAAGTGCCTTGACAGCTGTTTCTAGGTAAGTCCAGGCTGTCTAAATAGGCAGCCTAGACTTGCCTACATGTAGGAACAACTGTAAAAGTGCATCATGCTGACTGTGAAACTGTAGCAAAAATATAGAAAAAATCTCCAGGTCCTTAACCCTTTGAATACCAGTGGTCACTTTTTCAGTCCAGGAACATGATACATCATAATTTCATTAAGTAGGATGTGTGCTAAGTGCATGTGAAGGGTAGACCAATCAATATTTTCAACAAGCAGCCCCAATGCTGCACGTTGAAAATATTGATTAGACTAAGTCTACCCCCAAATAATGAATATTCAATATGGACTCTTCCAATTGATGTCATTGAACTGACATGGAAGATGACATAAGGGTTCAATGGGGTTATGGATTAAGATTGAGAGCTACATATTACTAAATATCCTTACTCAAGTTACAATTTCAGCAGTGTTCCAATTTACAAATTAATCCCCCAAAACCAGAAAATACATTGTTTGAAGTGCACTTTGGATGCCAGAGAATCAATTTCAAGGTCCATCATAAATATACTTTTTAAAGTCACAAATTATTTTCAGGTGTGTGGTATCACATGGCCAGACTTAGTTTTAGGAAGCCATTGCTGGAACAATATATCCTGGCAATGTCAACTTGTGATTGACACCAGAGAAATGAACATGAATGGTGAACAAGTTTTGAGGGTGTAGTTAAAATGGATACAACAAGGTGCAATACCAAGGGTTTCTAAGTTGAAGGGTTTCTAAGTTGAGAAAAGTGGGAAAAGGCCCATAACTCTAGAAAAAAAATGGACAAAACCTGTTACTTGTGAATATCCTTTCCCCCATGGTGGTCTATCAGCATACCAAAGATCATTTAAATTCAACATCCACTGACTGAGATATGAAGGGCCAAAGCTGTTACGGATGGATGGATGGACAGATGGACAGACCCCATTTCTACATCCCCTGAAAACTTCATTTTGGCAGGAGAAAATAAGTAAGTGATAACTAACTTTTGTCAATAAAACTCAAATTAATGTTTTGTTTTCTGTAATCACTGTATCTTGTATGGAAGTTTGTACTTCACATCAGTGAATTTGGTGTTAACGTTGCTGTATGCCAAGTGTGAATTGGTGGCTGACAAGGACAACCTTCTCTGCTGTCTGTATTAGGAATGCACATTCCAGAGGGACAATAATACAATTATTTATTTATTTATTGGTGTTCAAGGTCACATTCAGCATCTATGGCTATATCATGATTGCAGCATAAGTATGAAATAAAGATCATCCAATCTCTTATATCTATGCTGCCCACTTCAGAGGACCTCTACCTCTGGCATTACTTTACAAGTCCTATTTTACCAGAGAAGCAGAACATACAGACTTGAGCAGTGTTCATGCTGCCGGGTGTCAATGTTGCCAACTGCACTAAAAAAATTTATTTTGCACCAAAAATATATTTTTGGTAGCTCTCAAAAGCTTTGTGGTTTATTATTTCCTGTGTCGTTCTCAAGAAAATATACACAGGTGAGAATGCATGCATGTCAAGAAATCTATACGTAATGGATGTAATCATGGTCTTTAACAGACTATCCATTTAATCTGATTCTTATCAAAACATTTCTTTGTTACTTCATCTTTTTTTCTTGCTTAATTATAAGCCTTCTGGGGGCGCGGTGGCTCAGTAGGTAGAGGTGCAGGCTGCAAGCCGAGAGGTCCTCGGTTCGAATCCCACCTGCGGCAACCGCGTTGTGTCCTTGGGCAAGACACTTCACCCCCATTGCCCATGTGGGGGCACGATGACGCCGTGTACTAAGGCGTACTGCACGTCGATGGTACGCATGTCTTCAACCAATCTAACCCTGCCTGTGCTGCAGTGCGGAGTTACGATGTTGGGGAGCTGGCAGCTGCTCGTCGTTGCTCGGTGGTTCTCTCCGGGTACTCCGGCTTCCTCCACCCGTAAAACTGTCACGGTCATGATTAGCCATTGTGCATAAATATGTGACCTTAAACATCAATAAATAAATAAATAAATAAATAAATAAATAAATAAATAAATAAATATAAGCCTTCTGGAAGATAAATTATTTGCTTCTGGTTTATCTGGAGTGAATCAACAGAGTGACTAAATAATAACCATGAAATTATTTTGTAAACATTAATTTTATTTATTTATTTATTGTTTTTGTTCACTATTTCTATCATTTGTGGTATTTTTTTTAAACTAAAATACTTAAAAGAGCCAGGTAATACTATATTAAAATATCATACTTTAGAGTGTTACATAATCAGATGATGCCTTATTGAACTCAAATGATGATACATGCTTAATTTGTTCTCATTTATAAACAAATTCCATTTGGCACCAAAATATTTCATTTGGCACCAAAAACATTCATTTGGCACCAAACAAAGTGGCATCCCCCAAAAAATTGGGGGCCAGGGTCAACAATGGACTTGAGTGAAGGTACAATTAGCTAAAACACAAAAGAAAAACGCTGTCAGATTGCTAGTGAGAAGAGTTAATCTAATAAGTTACTCAATAATATATTTTGAACCATAACATTATTTTTAATCAAATGTAAGATAACTGAACACCTGACATCAACATGTATCCATTATTTTTGAAATTGTCGACTGTGTGTCCTTTGCAAACACAGAGAAAATGGTATGAAGCTTTAAATCTCAGTTTACAGTCTTGTGACTGGTATCTGATAAATAAAAAGTCATTCCAAATAACTGATGACTCCTATTTAAAAAGTCTTCAGCTAAATATATTGCATCATACATTACATACAAATTCCAAACTTTATAAAGCCAAGCTATCCGAAACTGAGCTATGCACTTTCCATAATAACACCAAGGAAATGATACCACATCTCATTTTTGAATGTTCTTCCTCAAAAACAACTTTATTGAATCTTCTTGAGGATTTAAGAGAGAAATGTGAAATTGCTTCTCCTCTGACACTGGAGTATGTTATATTGGGCCATAGTAATAACGAAATGACAGAGATTGTGGCAAATTTCTGTACGCTTTTCTTTAAAAAAAATAATTTATTCCTGCAAAGTGAGAAAATGTTTCCAACATATAAACATACCGGTATCTTTGAACAATAAAAAGTGTACAAAAATTTAAAACTGGGATCTCTATACATGCTCCCCTTGAAAAAAGCTGCTGAGGTAAAAATGAAATGCGCTGTGATAGCATCTCTCATAGGGCAACTGCCACTCACTGTTGCTATAAAGATTGCTTGTGCTTTTGTTCGATAAAGATTTACATATATAAGATTGCTCACAAGATCTTATTACGGTTGTTGCAGTGTAATGTGCGATTACTACTAGTACGGGAGGCTCCCTGTATGTTTGCGAAAGACCCACAAAACAATTATTTTATAAACCCTCAGAAAACTGCTTGCTGGTTAAAACAATTGTTATAAATAGGTTCACACTGAAGTAGATTTTTTTATCTTTATCTGAATAAAATATGAATTGAAAAAAAACATGTAATCTATTGGTGCTACATTTCTGTGTCTTAATTTCCGTACAGGCATAACAACTGTATTGTGAAAAAAAAAAAAAATTTCCAGCTTTAACTTTTAAGCTCCCAATTCTGAATTTAATAACCTCTTACCTCAACAGAACAGGTAACCCCAACATTGAGTCTTTAGGTAAACATGCAAGTTTTATCCTAATCACCTTGACAGTCATTTCTGGACATGACTGTAGCTGCCTATATAGGCAGCCAAGACTTGCTTAGAATTAAATGCAAAGCCACATGATGTTCAAAGATTCTCAAAGTGCAGCAAAAATGTATAAAAATCTCTAGGCCTTCAAGTGTAAAAAAAACCCAATAAAAACACCAAAGTTATATTCTCAATACAAAACTCATGATACATCAGTAGTTTTTTTTTTCAGGAGTCAACATGTAACTGGTATACCTGCAGTGCATGTCTGGCCAGTGTTTCGTACTCCACCAGGGTTAAATGGAAATTATTTTCTGAGTTACTTACATAGCAACTCTTGATGATGCCACATCACTGAATCATTTACCAAACGTAATTGCCTTACCCAGCTTGCACAAAAATCGCTTTTCAAACTTTATTATCATTATTTCTTGACCTTCACCCTCAAAAAGGTAGATTTTGATCTTGCATTGGAAAGCGCTTTTTTTCACCAATGAGGTGAGCGATGTTTTAACGTAACAAGTGGCCTCAAGGGGACTGAGGGTGCTCACCTGACATAGTAGCCTAAATATGAACCCAGAGAATTGATTTCAACAAATTGCATCTGCTCCTCCTAAGAAAAGCTTATACCAAATATCCAAAGATTCTAACCAGTGGATCTAAAAAAAAAAGATTTTTAAAGAATATTCCTCATATTGAACTAAGTTATAATTCAGGCTCCCACAGGGAGCCCATATATGAACTCAGGGACTTGGCTTTAACAAACTTGAATCTCACCCCCCTAAGGATGCTGCACACCAAATATCAAAACATTCCGACTGCTGGATCTGAAGAAGAAGATTTTTTAAAGAAAATTCATCATTTTGAACTAAGTTACAATTCGAACTCCCACAGTGAGTCCAAATATGGACCTAGGGACATGGCTTGAACAAACTTGAATCTCACCCCCTAAGGATGCTGCATACCGAATATCAAAAAATTCTGAAGAAGATTTTAAAAGAAAATTCCTCATTTTGAACTAAGTTATAATTCGAGCTACCACAGTGAGCCCAAATATGAACCCAGGGACTTGGCTTGAACAAACTTGAATCTCACCCCCCTAAGCATGGTGCATACCCAATATCAAAAGATTCTGCCTGCTGAATCTTGAGAAGCAGATTTTCAAAGAAATTTGCCTGAAATGCACTAAGTTCAAATTTGGGCTCCTATACTGAGCCCAAATATAAACCCAGGGGGCCGATTTGAATAAACTTGAATCAGCTCCACCCCACAATGTTGCATACCAAATATCAAAAGATTCTGCCTGCTGGATCTGGGTAAGATTTTTGAAGAAATTTGCCTGAAATGCATTAAGTTTGAATTCGAGCTTCAAAAGTGAGCCCAAATATGAATTTAGGGAGCCGATTTGAACAAACTTGAATCAGATCCACCCCACAATGTTGCATACCAAATATCAAAAGATTCTGCCTGCTTGATCTGGAGAAGATTTTTTAAGAAATTTGCCCGAAATGCACTAAGTTCAAAATCGGGCTCCTATACTGAGCCCAAATATGAACCCAGGGGGCCGATTTGAACAAACTTGAATCAGATCCACCCTACAATGTTGCATACCAAATATCAAAATATTCTGCCTGCTGGATCTGGAGAAGAAGATTTTTTAATGTTTTTCCCATTGCCTACAGTGTTAAAAAGTGCTGACTCAGCACTTTTTCAAAAGTCCTGAAAAAAGTACCTTGTAATCAAACCGATAGGGATTTTTTGTAACCATTCGATTCTACTGGATAAAAGTAAGCTTTATACAAAATAAGAATTCTCTGTGCCGTGTAGTTTTGGAGATATGGCAGTTTTAAGGTTTTTCCTATTTTAAGCTCCCGAGGTTCCCACGGGGCAATGAGAAAATTTTTTTTTTCATCAATCAACTACATATGACCCATTATCATCTCATATCAAATTTGGTTCAAATCGACCTCACAGTTCAGAAAATAGAAATTTTAGGCGTGGCCAAAATTTTTGCCCCTCCCATAACGAAGGCAAATAATGCCCGACAAACTTCTCTTGAAGAAACTTGATTCTACACTTCAAAAGGAAGCTGCATACCAAATATCAAGTCTCTGTTACTGCTGGTTCATGAAAAAAAGATTTTCAAAGATTTTGGTGCCCCTTATGGGCGTGGCCCCACCCAGGAGGACAGGGGAACTTCATTTGAACAAATCTGAATTGACATTAGGTAATAAATATTTACCCAACATTTGAAAAATATTGGGCCAGTGGTTTCTTCGGAGAAGTTGGTTTTGTCAAGTTTACGCCGGACGACGACGGATGCCAGACGACGGACGGAAAGCGATTAGTAAAGCTCACCTTGAGCTTCGCTCAGGTGAGCTAAAAATATCAATAGAAAAAGTTCCTGAATAACTAAAAAAAAATCCTTTTTTCTTGGCCTAAAAAAAACTGGGCCTTTGACCTCTAATTGAAACAAGCTCAAAAGCATGTTCCAGTGAGACAATATCGGAAAAAAATACTTAAATTTGGATGGCTGTTCAATTTGTAAATAGCACTGGATGATTATGGCCATCATGTTACAATGTAGGTACATGTAACTACTAAAAACATTTTTATTTAGTTAACCCTTTGATAATGCAGATGATATCAAAATTTATTATTTTAAATATTATTTTTTCAAATTTTTTCCAAAAATTTAAACCAAACCAGGTCATATGACCCCTCATTGGAATGAGCACAATGAGCAGATGTGATCAATTTGTACGGTAAAGAGTTCAAATCTATAATATATTTACATTAAAGGAATAAATCATTTTTTTTCTTCTGGGCTCATCTTTCGTGGGACCAAATATGCAGTCATATGCAGATCATTTTTCTTTTAAATTGGTACATACAGACTAAGATGGGAATAACTAAGTATCAGATGTTATGGTTTGTAAATTTTTACAAAATTGGCAAAAAAATGATAGAAATTACTAGTCCATTAATATCATGTGAATTCACTGCGGGATACCACCGTGTCAACTTGAGTTTGTATCTGGTAAAAAGTGTTTGCAATCTTATACAGTTAATCCCAGAATGTTTGTCATTGGCTATGAGGGGATAGGGGGTGATATCCAATTCATTACATACGATACAAATAGCATCTTTCGAATTTGTAAATAGTTCAATGAAAGTGTCAATGACACTGTAGCTCAACTTGTCAAGACAAAGACATGTACATGTATAGTATGTGACACAGCAATGACAAACATCTAGGTAATGACCTGATAACAAAGGTACATATAAAGTATTGTAACGGTCTGTACATAAATACTGAGCGTTGCCTGTAACAAATGTATAGGTAAAGTATTGTAACGGTGGGTGACAGTCAGATGCTAAACTAGAAAAGAAATCTTTGAGTCCCAGAGTGGGTCTGACTGAACCCCAAAATATTTGTTCTCATAGCACAGTGATAACAAAGGCACCCCAAAACACACTCATTCCTGCCCCAAGGTGAAAACAAAGGTACCCAAGAAGTTTCATGAAGATCAGTTCACAAATATGAGCTGTGTAGAAGATGTGACAAAAAACTGATTGACCTAATTTCGGTACAAAATGGCCACTGGCAGCCATCTTGAATTTTGGACCGCGCCCAGAAACACTCGTTCTCGTCCCGAGGTGATAACAAAGGTACCCAAGAAGTTTTGTGAAGATCGGTTCATAAATACAGCCTCTAACCCGAGCCGTATTGACATGTGCACTTACAGTGTATAAGTAGCACTGAATAAATCAAAGTTCATCTAATTTGCATAATTTCTGCACGAGAAAAAAACCTGTACTATATGTGATGTAATCCATGTTACTAAACATTCATACAAAAATTTATTCAAATCAGAACTTTCATACAGAAGTTCTGTACAAAAGACTGATTGCACTAATTTTGGTACAAAATGGCTGCTGGTGGCCATCTTAAATTTCGGACCACACCCCAAAACACTCGTTCTCATCCCACGGTGATAACAAAGGTACCCAAGAAGTTTCGTAAAGATCGGTTCATAAATACGGCCTCTAGTCTGAGCCGTATAGAAATTGTGTACAAAAAACTGATTAGACCTAATTTCGGTACAAAATGGCTACTGGCAGCCATCTTGAATTTTGGACCGCATCCAGAAACACTCGTTCTCGTCCCAAGGTGATAACAAAGGTATCCAAGACGTTTTGTGAAGATCGGTTCATAAATACAGACTCTAACCCGAGCCGTATTGACATGTGCACTTACAGTGTATAAGTAGCACTGAATAAATCAAAGTTCATCTAATTTGCATAATTTCTGCATGAGAAAAAAACCTGTATTATATGTGATGTATCCCATGGTACTAAACATTCACACAAAAAATTATTCAAATCAGCGCTTTCATATGGAAGTTCTGTGCAAAAATCTGATTGCACCAAATTTTGTACAAAATGGCTGCCATCGGCCATCTTGAATTTCGGACCGGACCCAAAAACACTCGTTCTCGTCCCACGGTGATAACAAAGGTACCCAAGGAGTTTCGTAAAGATCGGTTCATAAATACGGCCTCTAGCCCAAGCCGTATTGGCATTTGCACTTACAGTGCTGAAAGTGACACCAAAAAACATCAAAGTTTGTCTAATTTGCATAATTTACGCACAAGAAAAAAACCCGTATTATATGTGATGTATCCCATGGTACTAAACATTCATACAAAAAATTATTCCAATCAGAGCTTTCATATGGAAGTTCTGTACAAAAAACAGATTTCTGCATCGTCAGTACAAAATGGTGGCTGGCAGCCATCTTGAATTTCGGACCGCACCCAAAAACACTCGTTCTCGTCCCACGGTCATAACAAAGGTACCCAAGAAGTTTCGTAAGGATCGGTTCATAAATACGGGCTCTAGCCCGAGCCGTATCCAATTGTTGACAGACAGACGGACAGACGGACGACGAGCCATGGCATAAGCTCAAATTTGGCTTTGCCAAAGTTGAGCTAAAAATGAAAAAATCTGATGTTTCAGAAAAATAATTTGTACTGTTGGCTTCAACTTGTGTTAGGTAAGGGATTAAAGATGCAGTACATAAAGCAATGTTGGGCTATATGAGTCAATTTTCTTTTTTGCATGTAATAACTCCCAATCCTTCAGAATGCATTTTGGGAATAATTGTTTGTGTGTGTGTGTGTGTGGTGTGTGTGTGTGTGTGTGTGTGTGTGTGTGTGTGTGTGTGTGTGTGTGTGTGTGTGTGTGTGTGTGTGTGTGTGTGTGTGAGAGAGGGGGGGAGGGGGAGTTGTGGAACCTATATTGAAATCTGGCCTGTATTACTAGGTGGAAAATACACAAATCGACTTTGGTTGAAATCAAATAATCCAAACTGGAGTTATCAGTCGGAAACCAATTGTTCACAGACAGATGGATGGGCCGACAGATGGACGGACGAAAGTCATGACTATAGCCCTGACTAACCAGTCAGGCTAAAAATGCATTTTGTACCAACGAAAAAATATTGCATGAATGGCCCTGGGTGAGGAGGAGGTGGGGTGGGGGAGAGTGGGGGTGTGTTAGGGGAGAACATTTTTTTCCCCACATGTGGTCAGTCTAAATCCTTCCGAATGCATTTTGAGCAGAGAAAAAAAAAACCTAACTGGCACCGTGGGGGTGGGGGGTGGGGGTTCAGTGGTGGTGTTTGTCTGGGTTTTTAACCACAAACTTTAACCAAAACTGTAAAAAAGCATTTTTGACAGAAGAAAAAAAAGTGCTTAATTGCCCCCCCCCCCCCAGGAAGTGGGGTGGGGAGGGGGTGGGGGTGGGGCAGGGTGGGAAGGTTACGTGAGTTTAAAAAAAGGTTCCGTAAGTAGTGACTGTAAATAGTTCAAAATGCATATTGGAGGAAATAAGAAAAAAAATGCCTAATTGGGGGGCGGTGGGGGGGGGGGGGGGGGGTGTGTCTGTGTTTTTAACCAAAACTGTAAGCAAGCATTTTTGACGAAAAAAAAAAAAAAGTGCCTAATTGGCCCCTGGGGGGAGGGGGGGGGGGGGGAGGAGGGGGTGCATAAGTTTAAGTGACTGTAAATAGTTCAAAATGCATAATGGAGGAAAGAAGGAAAAAAAAAGCCTAATTGGGGGGGAGATGGGGTGGGGGTAGGGGATGGTGGTGTTTGTCTGGGTTTTTAACCACAAACTTGGAGTCATCCTACCAAGCTACAATGAAATCCCTTCATAATTATTGCCTGTGGAATATTCTAAAGGTTTTCGGGCTTCGGGCCTCTGTTGCCGTCACAGTTGCCCAAAAGGGGACGTTCTCATCTAGACATTATATGAAGTCAACCTATCAAGTTACAATGAAATCCCTCCATAAATATGACATGTAGACTGTGCTAAAGGTTTTTGGGCTTCGGGCTCGGGCAGCCATAATGGTTGAATGATCACAACCAAAAGGGGACATTCTCATCTGGGCATCATGTGGATTGATCCTACAAAGTTACAATGAAATCCCTTCATAAATATGACCTGAAGACTGGGCCGAAGGTTTTTGGGCTTCGGGCACCTGTAGCCCTCACAGTTGCCCAATCACGTCCAAAAGGGGACTTTCTCATGTAAACATTATATGAAGTCAACCTATCAAGTTACAATGAAATCCCTCCATAAATATGACCTGTAGACTGTGCTAAAGGTTTTCGGGTTTTGGGCTCGGGCAGTCGTGATGGTTGATAGGTCACACCGAAATGGGGAAATTCTCATGTAGACATCATACGGAGTCATCGTATCAAGTTACAATGAAATCCGTCCATTATTAAACATGACCTGCAGATTGTGCTATAAGTTTTGGGGTTTCGCGCTTGGGCAGCCATCACGGTTGACAGATCACGCCCAAACGGGGACGTTCTCATCTAGGCATTATACAGAGGCATTCTATGAAGTTGCAATGAAATCCCTTCATAAATACGACCTGTAGACTGTGCTAATGGTTTTCGGGTTTTGGGCTCGGGCAGACATATTGGTTGACCGATCACGACCAAAAGGGGACGTTCTCATGTAGACATGACCTAAAACCTGCATATGAAATTTCGTGACGATCAGATGAGAACTACCGGGTATAGCCTGTACTTGAAGTTTGAATAAAAAACTTTACCCACAAACTTTAACCAAAACTCCAAATGTCAACTAAACAGGAAAAGAAAAAAAAACAAAAAAAAAAACACTTGAACCTTCAGTAAAAAAACTTTAACCACAAACTTTAACCAAAACTCTAAGTGTTAACAGACGGACAGACGGACGGATGGAAAGGACAAAAGTCATTACTATAGCCCTCACTGTAAACAGTCGGGCTAAAAAAGAAAGTGTCAATGACACTGTAGCTTAACTTGTCTGCATGTTGTGTTTGATGAAAAGGATAATGTTCAATGTTTATGAAAGGATTATGAAATAAGACAAGAATTGTGATAATTGGGAATATATTAATTTCTGTTCCCTGTATGTTATGTAATCAATAAAAACTAGAACTATCACTGAAGGTGATTAATACCCCCGCTTTGGGTTTTTAGAGGAATGCACTTCTGATCATGTAGGCGAAGGCCATAAGGAAATGTATACATAAAGATCATTTTTTGTTGTTGAAATTTGTATTTGCATGTGGCCTTCCACAGAACAGCACTGAATACTTAAAGAGCCCACACATATATGGTTTACATTTGGAAAAACACATTTACAATGTGCAACATGTATTCAAAATCGGTTCATTAATGTAGGAGGAGTTGCACACACAAGAATTCCATTTGAAAATCCATAATAAATCTAAGTTAAAGGGAGATAACCTAGTTAAAATTGCCACAGCTCAAAAATTTTGGAATATGCGCATGTTCACTTAGTAGTGATGATGTCTGTAAACTTTCGTCCAAATTGATTGATAAATGTAGGAGGAGTTGCGCACACAAGAATTTCATGCAGAAACCCATATTAAATCAAAGTTCAAGAGAGATAACCTGGTTACAATTGTCGCAGATCAAAAAGTTTGGAATATGCACATGCACATATTCACTTAGTAGAGATGATGTTTGAAAGGTTTCATCAAAATCGGTTCATTAATGTAGGAGGAGTTGCGCACACAAGAATTTGTTCGAACGGAAAGACATAATAAATCTAAGTCAAAGGGAGATAACCTGGTTAAAATTGACGCAGATCAAAAATCTTGGAATATGCGCATGTTCACTTAGTAGTGATGATGTCTGAAAGGTTTGTCCAAATTGATTGATAAATGTAGGAGGAGTTGCACGCACAAGAATTTCATGTAGAAACCCATAATAAATCTAAGTTAAAGGGAGTTAACCTAGTTAAAATTGCCACAGCTCAAAAATTTTGGAATATGCGCATGTTCACTTAGTAGTGATGATGTCTGTAAACTTTCGTCCAATTTGATTGATAAATGTAGGAGGAGTTGCGCACACAAGAATTTCATGCAGAAACCCATATTAAATCAAAGTTCAAGAGAGATAACCTGGTTAAAATTGTCGCAGATCAAAAAGTTCGGAATATGCACATGTTCACTTAGTAGAGATGATATTTGAAAGGTTTCATCAAAATCGGTTCATTAATGTAGAAGGAGTTGCGCACACAAGAATTTGTTCAAACGGAAAGACATAATAAATCTAAGTCAAAGGGAGATAACCTGGTTAAAATTGTCGCAGATCAAAAATCTTGGAATATGCGCATGTTCACTTAGTAGTGATGATGTCTGAAAAGTTTTGTCCAAATTGACTGATAAATGTAGGAGGAGTTGCGCACGCAAGAATTTCATGTAGAAACCCATATTAAATCAAAGTTCAAGAGAGATAACCTGGTTAAAATTGTCGCAGATTAAAAAGTTTGGAATATGCACATGTTCACTTAGTAGAGATGATGTTTGAAAGGTTTCATCAAAATCGGTTCATTAATGTAGGAGGAGTTGCGCACACAAGAATTTGTTCGGATGGAAAGACATAATAAATCTAAGTCAAAGGGAGATAACCTGGTTAAAATTGTCGCAGATCAAAAATCTTAGAATATGCGCATGTTCACTTAGTAGTGATGATGTCTGAAAAGTTTTGTCCAAATTGATTGATAAATGTAGGAGGAGTTGCGCACACAAGAATTTCATATAGAAACCCATATTAAATCAAAGTTCAAGAGATAACCTGGTTAAAATTGTCGCAGATAAAAAAGTTTGGAATATGCACATGTTCACTTAGTAGAGATGAAGGTTTCATCAAAATCGGTTCATTAATGTAGGAGGAGTTGCGCACACAAGAATTTGTCCGGACGGAAAGACGTACGGACGGACGGACGGACGTACAGGGCGATTCCTATATAGCCCCCACTTCTTCGAAGCGGGGGTATAATAATATGAGGTGTAGACTGTACTAAAGAATTGATGGGTGGGTTAATGTGGCCCTCACAGTTAATGTATGTGACCCTCACAGTTAATGTATGTCAACGAAAGTTACCAAGTTACAGTGAAATTATTCTACAACAAGTCATCTTATCAAGTTACAATGACATCCCTTCATAAATATGGCCTGTAGACTGTGCTATAGGTTTTCAGGCTTCGGGCCTGTGTAGCCATCACGCTGACCGATTGCAACCAAAAGGGGATATCCTCATTTGGACATTATACTGAGTCAACCTCCCAAGTTTCGATGAAATCCCTTCATAAATACAACCTATAGTCTGTGTTAAAAGTTTTTCGGGTTTTGGGCTCAGGCAGCCATCACGGTTGAATGATCGCGACCAAAATGGGACATTCTCATCTGGGCATTATCTGGAGTTATCCTACCAAGTTACAATGAAATCCCTTCTTAAATACGACCTGTAGACTGTGCTAAAGGTTTTCGGGTTTTGGGCCCCTGTACCCGTCAGAGTTAACCAATCATGACCAAAAAGGGGCATTATCATCTAGACATTATATGGAGTCAACCTACCAAGTTAAAATGAAATCTCTCCATAAATACAACCTATAGACTGTGCTAAAGGTTTTCGGCTTTTGGGCTTGAGCAGCCATCATGACTGAATGATCGTGACCAAAAGGGGACGTTCTCATCTAGACAATATCTGGAGTCATCCTACCACATTACAATGAAATCACTCCATAAATATGACCTGTAGACTGTGCCGAAGGTTTTTGGGTTTTGGGCATGGGCAGACATCGCGGTTGACAGATCGCAACCAAATAGGGAAGTTCTCATCTAGACACCATACAGAGTCATCCTACCAAGTTACAATGAAATCCCTCCATATTAAATATGACCTGTAGACTGTGCTAAAGGTTTTTGGGTTTTGGGCTTGAGAAGCTGTCACAGAGGACAGATCAGGACCAAAAGGGGACTTCTCATTTAGACATTATACAGTCATCCTACCAAGTTACAATGAAATCCCTTCATAACTACAACCTGTAGACTGTGCGAAAGGTTTTCGGGTTTCGGGCTTGGGCAGCCGTCACTTTTAACAAATCATGACCAAAAGAGGACGTTTTCATCTAGATATTATACATAGGCATCCTACCAAGTTACAATGAAATCCCTTCATATTATTTATTTATTTATTTAGTTATTGGTGTTTAAGGTCACATACTTATGCATAATGGCTAATCGTGACCGTGACAGTTTTACGGGAGGAGGAAGCCGGAGTACCCGGAGAGAACCACCGAGCAACGACGAGCAGCTGTCAGCTCTCCAACATCGTAACTCTGAACTCTGCACCGCAGCACAGGCAGGGTTAGATTGGTTGAAGACATGCGCACCATCGACGTGCAGTACGCCTCAGTACACAGCGTCATCGTGCCCCCATGTAGGCAATCGGGGTGAAGTGTCTTGCCCAAGGACACAACGCGGTTGCCGCAGGTGGAATCCCTTCATAACTACAACCTGTTGACTGTGCTAAAGGTTTTCGGGTTTTGGGCTCAGGCAACCATCACGGTTGACCAATCGCGACCAAAAGGGGACGTTCTCATCTAGACATGACCCCAAACCTGCATATGAAATTTTGTGACGATCCGATAAGAACTACGGGGTGTAGCCTGTGCTAAAGGAAAATGTGAACAGACTTACAGACTAACAGACTTCCGCACTCGTGATGGCAATAGCTTATCTTGACTTTTCAAGTCAGTCCTCGGAATTAGCGACGGCATTCGGCAATGCCGTCGCAAACGCCGCCGCCGCCGTGGGGCATGGCGGCAGCATTTTCTTGCCGTCGCAAATTGGCAGCCGTAATATTTTTTTACTTGTCCCAATCACCTGAAGTCCGTCAGAACTGATCATCCAACCCTACATATGTTTTATAGTCGTAACTGGTGTATAAAATCAATATTTGAGGAAATATCTTATATTAATTGATTTGAAAGTAAGTTTGTACAAAATGTATGTGGTTGAAAAACTGTTCATAACCAGTTGTTTTCCGTTTGTGTTTTTTCGAAAGAACCTCCTTGTTGACTGTGATGCGCGTTTAAAATAACCCAGGAATTCCTGGGCAATTCCCTTTTGACGTCACACCTTACATAAATACAACCAATCAAATTCTTCGTTTCATGAAAGTATGCTAAATTGGTGTACTGGGACAATGCGGCAGTTCTATTGGTCACTGATGTAATCTCAACAGAGCACGTGGTCATGTTCCATTTTAATTTTTGCATTCTCCACTTGTGGCATATGTAAACTGTACAATCTCAAACAAACTGAATTGGAAAACAATCAATCGGTTCAATAAAAAAATAAACGCATTGAGCACAAAACAAGGGTGAGTTGGAAAATAATTCTTGTTGTGTTTATTGGGACAGAGTCAACTCGCCCCGGGTTGATGCGCAATGCAAATATTTCTGTCTCTAACAGTTACTGTCAAAACCGATAGGCTAATAATGCATGGATGCGAGTTACAACCAGCCCCTAAAATTAGGACAACCAGTCAATCAATTGATCATTTAATCAAACTACAGCTTTCCAACTGACCACCCGCCAGTGATCTCTTGTCTATTCGAAGTCAGCTGTTCTGATTAATGATTATGATTCACTTAGTGTCATAATACTGTCATCCAAACAATTCAATTCAAAAGTGTCGTCGCTGATAAAAATTTGCCGTCGCAGAATTTTTGGCGATGTTGTGCCGTCGCAATATTTTCCTAATTCCGAGGACTGTCAAGTTAAGCTAATGAAAGGGGCTGTTTACTACTCTCAAAATAAGTGTTTTCAGCTGTTTAGTGTTTTGTTAACCTCCATCTGATTGCAGTGGCATGTCTACTCATGGCAGCTGATTATTAGGGGCACTAGAGACATAAAAAGAGCAGCAATGTTTGTGTCAGTTTGAATAGACCAATTTGTGGAATTTCCTTAAATACATACATAACTGATGCTTTGTCATCACTTCATTGATGCTTTTAGTGAATAAAACAGGTATGTTCTCAACATCACAGGTGCCTACACCGCATATACAACAGAATTTAAAGACTTTAAGGCAGTTTGACAACTTTTAAGGACCTTTCAAGGCAATTAAACATTGTAGAGCCTTTTTATAGCCAAGGTTGAAAATTCAAGGACTTATTGAGCCTGTAGGAACCCTGTTCTATATCTTACCAAGTAAAATGATGTACACATCACCCCTTTAAATCATTACTGAATAATATAAACTTACCTTGTTGAATCTATCAATCTTGAAAATTTTTTAAACTTTCTAACTGTTAACAAAGATAAGGATAATAATAACTGATATCAACAAATGTTTTTCCCCCCAAAATATACCAATAATTTCCCAATTAAATACTATGGTGGGTGGGGGTGTGGGAGACAGTTTTTTTTTCCCAACACAGCAGCACCAGAATTCTATTTTCTTTTTCCAAATGTTTGGTTATATTATATAGGGCTTGCATTCTAGAAATTTGACTGGGCTGTAAAAACAGCCCTGTGAGAGTCTTCATGGGGCTGTTTTTTTTTACGCAAAGACCGCTTTAATAATTTTATTGCTAAATCCTTGTTTCAGGTTTACAGATTTTCCAAGTGAAGTTCATAGAGAAATTTTACATATTCTTGTAAAATATCCAACAGAAACATAATAAAAATGTTAAAAAATTAGTCTGCCCACAATTTCCATAGATATTTGTGTTCTTGGGCCTACAGCTGAGCGAGCTCATCACAGTTGTCTGAAATAACCCAAATATTTGAAACTCGGCATATAATAAAGTCATATTTTGCCCTTGAAATGGAATTTTTTTTTAAGTTTGTAAGAAATTTTTTTATAACTATGGAATTTGTCCAAAGCTATACTTCACAATCAATTCTTAGACCTGTCAAATTGGGGATGTGTTCTACATAAACGGAGCTTGAGCTGGAAGAATAATATTCTGATACATATTGAGATTAAGTAACAAAATGCACTCTGCTATTTTGAGAGCTTTAAAAATATTGGCGCTTGAATGGTTGAACACTGGAAGCCACTATAGTGGCTTTTGCCACCTGCAGTAGTTTGACAAATGATTTATCAAGGTTAAATACCCTTTGTTAATAAATATTAAATTGTATCATTTTATTGGAGAATGTCTGTAGGCATACTCCAGTAAACTGAAACAACTGAATATTTATTTGCGAAATGACCTCCAAAGTTCAGAATTCTTGCATATATAAAATACATGCAAGCGTAAATTTAGCACTCTACCAGTTAAGTATTTTAGAGGAATATTCACAGGGCTGGTTTTCCGGCACTGTAAAAATGGTTACAGGACTGTTTATGGGGCTGGGACTGATCAGCCCTGCGAAAATGCAAGCCCTGATTATATATTTTTATCACCAATCACATATACATATCATAAAATCCTCCACTACACAAATGAAAGTGTCAATGACACTGTAGCTTAACTTGTCTGTGTGTTGTGTTTGATGAAAAGGATAATGTTCAATGTTTATGAAAGGATTTTGAAATAAGACAAGAATTGTGATAATTGGGAATATGTTAATTTCTGTTCCCTGTATGCTGTGTTTTTAATAAAAATAATATGAGGTATACACTGTACTAAAGGGCGGAGGGGTGGGTTAATATGACCTCACAGTTAATGTATGTGGCCCTCACAGTTAACACATGTCAACAAAAGTTACCAAGTTACAGTGAAATTATTCCAAAACGAGTCAACCTATCAAGTTACATTGAAATATAAATTTTATAGTAAATTTCCTTTCTTATTATACCTACCGCAATTGTTTACTACAGGCTTGCACTACAGTAGAAGACCCTAACTCGGATAAAATACTCTCTATTTTAATCTTTCCCAAGAGATTTGGGAAAGAAAAGTGGAGTAAAAACACCACGAAAAAATAAGCCAAAACTGGGTCGAGCACCATCGGCGCACACCCAGTAAGGGACGCACTTCTCTTAGTACAATTCCACGACTTCCATTAACCAGTGCGCAAGCAGTCATCAAACCATTCTTTTGAGTCCGCCAACATAGGAGGTATGTGATCAGTCACAGGTACTCGGCACAAGCTGGGAAATCGTAAGAAAAATGATATTTGATACCATTTTTGAATCTATGCTGACATGCCCCTGTAATGGTATATAAATATTAACAAGGTAAACAACTCACTTTTCGAAAACGAAAGCACTCATCTTCGTTTTTCCCCCCTCAAATTTGATTCACACAACGTATCCAACAATACCCAGTATCAATGGAAAGGGGAATGAATAAGCTTTACAGTGGTGTATTACATGACCGTTGGGTGTTCTTGGGTTCTTCATGATAACTGGGAGAAGTCGCAGAAAAGGCCGAAAAACATTTAGTCGGACAAGAAAGTGCACAGTGAAATGAGGTTTACGAGCGACAATTATCCGATTTATTATAAATAATTTGAGGTCCCATTGTATATGGAGGGCCGATTCAAATATTAACTGTATACCTTTATCAATTACTAATCTCGGATCCACATTTATTAATTTCTGGAGTTCACATTTGCCGTGGACAAAAGTTCCCGACGTAAACGTCTGAAGGAACTGTGGTTGGAAGAGGCACTCTGGACAGAGTACGATGCCTCCCGAAGGATATTTGCAGCCCGGACAGAAGAACATCTAACACCCAAAGATCGGATGTGATGGTGGCCCAACGGTCTGCAAACTCTGCTATTCTTCCTCCAACCTGGGACGAATAGAGGTGAGGACCTTCATTTTGAGCCCCGACGAGGCCCGCAAGAGGAGAAACCACCTCCTCTACTGAATGATGAATCCTGAGACTTCCCTCTAGCCTCCCGACCTCTTACCTGTACCCCGTAAGTAGAAGCGGTGGCAGAAGGATCAGCCCTTTGCTTTGCAGGGGAAACAGAAGGGTACTTGTTAGGCTTTGAACGGCCCCTGCCTCCCCTAGAAGGCTGATCAAGCTGACGAAGCAGCAGCTGATCTTTGGAATGACATAGGACGTTATCCTGGACCGTCGACACAGAACCATGGAACAGCTGCGGACCTGCCAAAGAAGCAGATCGAAGAGCAGTGCGCTGCCCCCCAAGAAGGGATCAGCATGTGTCCAGCACAGAGTCCCTTCGAACTAGTTCCAAAATAGCCATGTCACAGACATGCATGTGAGTAAGATGCATGAGCGCCTTGGACAGCACACGCAAAGGAGCCTGTACATCGTCAAACTTATCTGGAGGAAGATAAGCAGCTAAGGCAGAGACGACGTGATCGTCGGAGAAAGCATACCCAGAATTTCTCTCCATATGCCCAACATGGACTCCAGAGTCGTCATAGGAATGACAGCAGACTTGGGCTTGGAAAGCCCGAGGGAATTGGAGTCCTGATCCTAAACCGTCAAAGTTTGGCAGACTGACGGATTGGCGGAATTGTAGGAACGATAACACACTGGAGGCAAAAAGGTGTCAAACCTGGTGAAGAACGGAGCCTTCATAGTCTTGGAACTCAGCTTCGAGTCCAAGGCTAAAAATGCTTCAACAACCTGTACTGACAGGCACGGTCTAAGACGCCCAGAAGTAGGTTGCTCCACTGGCTGTAGGCGAGCGACCGATGATCGCGGCCTGGCTGACACTGTCGGCTGGTTTGATGGTTTGAGATCCGCAAGGAACCCAAACACAAAGTCAAGAGCTGCCCCCAAGTCAGAAGACTGCTGGCTCTCGACATCAAGGATGTCTGACTCCTCCCCTGAGTCGGAAGACACATAGCCCATCGTGGGCAAACCAGCCGATGCCTCCCATGGTGTAGGCACACCAGGGGGATCAGAAAGCGGCCTGTTTCCAATCCCGGGAGGCGGCGCCATAGGGGGCACCTGGAAACCACTCGCTGCCTCGCTGGAAGCAACGGGAAGGCTCTTGGATAGAACCTGAGTGAGTAAGGAGAGGGCCTCCCTAAGCTCACTGCCCATACCAGCCAGTTCAACATGGGGATGAACTGGCAAAGTGGCTTCACACCTGACCCTCTTAACCAGCAAAGGGTCACGATCCTCCAATACACCCAAAGCGGGGTGACGGGCGGCAGCCGAAACATCTGAGGGCAGACGTGTATAGGGAAACTCAGGAAAGTCGCCATGGACATCTGCGGGGCAGAAGGTCCAGGCTGCACATAAGGCGTTGGTCCCGCAAAACTGGCCGTGTGACCAGAATGAGTGGACAGAAACGCCACTGAGTTCATAGTGGCCCCACCATGAACATCCGAATCCAATGACAAAACTGTGGTACTCGACGCCGCAGAGACCACCAGGCCAGGCATTTGGAAAAATTTAGGGGGCTAAAAATCGGTCTCCTGAAATAATCTAGGAGAGCCAATGGCTCTCCTAATTGTTTTTGACATGGAAGGCAGTTGGATATATCATATGAATGCAGTTAAACACTGTGACCAGACATGCTCTACTCACAAAGTTGCATTGCGTAATTTGGATAGTTGTAATACATGTTACTTCGAAAGTTACTCAATATTGTGTTGAAGTCGTCGGTCCCGACAACTCACAACTGTCACAAGCCAATCATGGTTCAACTTCATCCCCTTCAAGTTCATCCCATCAGATAAATTTTGAATTTCAGTTCATTGCACCTGAGCCAGCAGTACAATACATAACATACGTATATGTCCGTGTATAAGTCACACTTTTTTTTACCTGAAATGTTATGTCAAAATCGGGGGTGTGTCTTATACATGGGTACGACTTATTTCAGAGAATTTTCAGGGCACTGACTTCTTGGGACAAACGTTGTTCCTACTGTTTGTCAATTGTATAATAGACAGTAGAATCTGAGTGCAGATTCACCAAAATTATTTTCTTTTCAATTTATTTCAGTTTAAATTCTTCAGAAAATAAATTGTCAATAAAATATTATGTGTGTTTTCTGTTACTTTTATCCATAAATAATAATAAAGAAGTATTCTATTTAGTCGTTGTTCAATCGGCCCATGTGTTTACATCAGTGCGTGTACCGGAAATCAACAGGTTTGTGGGGCCAATATGGATGAAACCATAAAAAATACAATATCATCAAAATAACAATGAAAAAATAAATAAAAACACATTAAATGTATGCCAACAATACCTGGAGAGAAGTATTTATTTATTCCATGAACACCAATTCACTGATGTGTAATGTCCGGTTATAAATTACGCACACATGCACCAGGTAAAGTTAGTTTCAATAGCGCCAACAATGCTTACGTGGGACAACAATTTAAAAACAATTTGCGCTGTAACCTGCGCATTTGTTGTATTTTTATTGGTTTTTCCGGAACGTTCTTGCGTTCCGGAAAAAACAACTTAATCACAACAACTGCGCAGGTTACGGCGCAAATGGTGCTCTGATTCTGAAACTATGAAGTTTCAGTCACAAATGAGCGTTGGATTTTCTTGACAGGGATGAAAACATTGGGGTGATAAACAAACAACGAAAAACAAATAAATGCGAAAATTTTTTAATAATAATTTTCCTTTATTCTTTTATATTATTCGCCATGTGGTAACTCGTGAAAACTTACCTATTTCCATTGCATCCCAAACTGCCCCAAATTGGCAAAACGTAACTTGCAACTAATTCTTTTGACTGCATATATTTAAAAATGGGGGTGCGACTGCAGCGACTTATACATGAACTTTAGGCAAAAGGGAGGAATTCCAAGTGTGAGTTTGGGGTGCGACTTATACACGGGGGCGACCCATACATGGACATATACAGGTACTTATCTTTGTGCACCCAGGGGAGCGAAATTTCGTGGACCTTAATGGTTCTAGGCGCACGTTAAGGTGTGCAAAAAAATCGCGCGCCTGAAAACGCCAGGCCAGGACCACAGTAGAGGGTTCGGCCGGCAACCCCTTCCAACTTCGCCGAGTTGACGTCAGGGAAAGCCGAGGCCGATACCCCACGTCTACACTACCAGACACCACTGCAGACCCCTGCAGGAATAAAACTGCTGTGCTCAATGGCTGAGAGGACACAGCAGGGGGTTCAGTCGGCAGCCACTTCCGACTTCGCCGAGTTGAAGTCGGGGAAGGCTGAGACCGATACTCCACAACCACACTACAGACATCACTGCAGACCCCTGCATGGATAAGCCGAGGCCGGCTAAAACGGTGCCCGATGACGTTAGACGGAACAGCAGTAGCAGCAGATATGACGGGAGCTGTTGGAACTGGTGGAAAGGGGAGAGACCCACCTAGCTCGGCCTCCAAAGGAGGAGTCACAACCCTAGTGACAGCCTCAGATGTTGACTGGAGAGGGCGCATAGTCCCGGAACCAGAAATCCAACAGCTCCCGCAGTATCCACCACGGTAAAAAAAAAAGACTGCACATCTCCCACGGATGGGGAATAACTCTCACCAGACATGGTCGAGTCAGGAGGCCCTGAAACGACAGTGTTCCCCACCTCCCGCACGTGCAGGAGGAGCGGCACATCCCCCATGGAGGAGGTGTAACTCTCATCAGACGTGGTAGAGTCGGGAGGCCCCGAAACGACAGCCCCCCCCCCCCCCCCCCCCCGGCAGGTGCAGGAGGAACGGCCACGAGAATGCACCAAAGGCGAGGGCAAAAGGAATTGCCCTAAAGGAACCGAACTGGAAATAACAGAGGTGAGAGCAGTAGAAGAAAAAGGTGAACTCAACAGATACAGAAAGTAGAACACCCTCAACTACGGGAGAAGGTGGCAGAAAAAATAACCAGCGGGTACACGACAGCCCTCAACAGAGTGAAAAAATCGTGTAACTCCAATAACAATAATAAAATTTATCAACCGAAAAATTTCATTGCCGAAGCGCGTTGACACGATGTCGAAAAAACATTCGTGAAAGCGGAATATATAAATAAAATACAATGAGAATGTGGTCGAAAATACTAACGAGAATATATAAAACACAGTCCTGTTATTATACGATCTTCAGATCCATAATCCAGTCACAGGAAAACCATCATCGACGAGTTGAATTATCACTGTATCGTAATGCAAAGATGGCGACACGTCAACCACGTTCGCAGACGAAAAAAAGAATGGTTTGATGACTGCTTGCGCACTGGTTAACGGTAGTCGTGGAATTGTACTATGAGAAGAGTGTCACCGATGGCGCTCGACCCAGTTTTGGCTTATTTTTTCGTGGTGTTTTTACACCACTTTCCTTTCCCAAATCTCTTGGTTAATTAAAATAGAGAGTATTTTATCCGAGTTAGGGTCTTCCACTGTAGTGCAAGCCTGTAGTAAACAATTGTAAGGTAGGTTGATAAGAAATCCCTTCATAAATATGACCTGTAGACTGTGCTAAAGGTTTTCGGGCTTCAGGCCTGTGTAGTCATGATGGTTGACCGATTACTAATAAAAGGGGACGTCCTCATCTCGACATAATACTGAGTCATTCTACTAAGTTACAATGAAATCCCTTCACAAATTCGACCTGTAGTCTGTACTAAAGTTTTTCAGGTTTTGGGCTCGGGAAGCCTTAAAGGTTGAATGATCGCGACCAAAAGGGGACGTTGTTATCTGGGCATCATCTGGCTTCGGGCCTGTGTAGCCATCACGGTTGACCGATTGCAACCAAAAGGGGATATCCTCATTTGGACATTATACTGAGTCATCCTACCAAGTTACGATGAAATCCCTTCATAAATACAACCTGTAGTCTGTGTTAAAAGTTTTTCGGGTTTTGGGCTCAGGCAGCCATCACGGTTGAATGATCGCGACCAAAATGGGACATTCTCATCTGGGCATTATCTGGAGTTATCCTACCAAGTTACAATAAAATCCCTTCATAAATATGACCTGTAGACTGTGCTCAAGGTTTTCGGGCTTCAGAACCCTGAAGCCGTCACAGTTGACCAATCACGACCAAAAGGGGATGTCATCATCAAGGCAATATATGGAGTCAACCTAACAAGATACAATGAAATCCTTCCATAAATACAACCTATATACTATGCTAAAGGTTTTTGGGCTCGGGCAGACATCAAGGCTGAATGACCACGACCAAAAGGGGACGTTCTCATTATTTGGAGTCATCCTACCACCTTACAATGAAATCCCTTCATAAATATGACCTGTAGACTGTGCTCAAGGTTTTGGGGCTTCGGGCCCCTGTAGCCGTCACAGTTGCCCAATCACGTCCAAAAGGGGACGTTCTCATCTAGACATTATATGAAGTCAACCTACCAGGTTACAATGAAATCCCTTTATAAATGACCTGTAGACTGTGCTAAAGGTTTTTGGGCTTTGGGCTCGGTCAACCATCATGGCTGAATGGTAGAAACCAAAAGGGGATGTTCTCATCTGGAGTGATCCTATGAAGTTACAATGAAATCCCTTCATAAATATGAACTGTAGACTGTGCTACTGGTTTTGGGGTTTTGGGCTTGGGCAGCCATACCGGTTGACCGATCGCGACCAAAAGGGGACGTTCTCATCTAGACATGACCCCAAACCTGCATATGAAACTTTGTGACGATCAGACAAGAACTGCAGGGTGTAGCCCGTGCTAAAGAAAAATGTGAAAGACTCACAGATTAACAGACTTCGGCACGTGTGATGGCAATAGCTTATCTTGACTTTGTCAAGTTAAGCTAAAAATGGACAGAATATTTTGACCAGATTACGACTGAGTTGCAATCCAGTTGAAATTCTGTCTCTTTCCTCCTCGCAGCACTATACAATATACAATTTTCTAACCTGTTTATTTATTGGTGTGTAAGGTTACTTTCAGCATGGCTACATGATGACCACAATACAGGAATAATGTCAAGTTTTGCCCATCATTTATACCTATACTGCTGTTATGGCATGTAACAACAATAATGGTAACAGAAAGAAATCTGAGAATGAACAATAACTCTATTTTAACTATTCTGAAATTTAATAAAAAAAAAAATTTTAAAATATGAAAAGAAAATGATGCAATATCTGTTGCACTGTATGGTTTACAGAACAATAAAACAGAAATACTTATCAGTTAGTCTAAAATAAAGTTCAATAAAATCCAGTGATGAAAAACTTTCCAGCTGGTATTATGTTCAAGAATGTGTCCACAGAAACAGCATCCAATAGATTGTAATGAATCCAAGGTTTCCGCTATACCGGCACAGCGGCCGTCAACCGGCTGCATTCCCCCACCAGGGAACCTTCCAACATTAATCAAGATGTTAAAATTCATCTGAGGAATAATTGATTCACAGATTGTAGAAGTGTTATTTCTACACTTCTTTTGATGATTTCCGTACAAACATTTCATACAAAGGTTACTGAAGAAGTGTACTCCGATGACGCGATTGTTCCATGAATCCTGCCAAACTTATCAACCCCAATGAAAAGCTAGACAAACTGTAAGCAATAACATTGAATATTAATTGCATCACGTGATAAAACGGTGTGATTTGTTTGGTCAGTATGTGCACTACATAATGTGAGTTGTAAAACTTCATTCAGTAGTAAATATCATTATGTGAGGTTTTGTTTTCTGACCAATCTAATTACTCCAACATTTACCCAAAACAAGAACATGTTCAAAAAGCATGAACTTCTGTAGATGTACTTCTGCTGTCAGCATTAATTAAAATGACGCAACAGTTTGCAGGTATGCTATTCACAACAGCGCTCCTCAAATTCACAGCACTGATTAACTGGATGAGGGCTAGATTATGTTTGCTGGTCTAACTTTGTTATTCAATATTTGTTTTATTACAAATTATTGGAAAGTGCCCAGAGGCACTCTTCAATAAATTGTAATAAAACAAATTCATATAAATAAAATATTATTTGTATTTCAATTGTCTCTTCGCCAGTTTCTGTGGCTGGTCGTCAAAAAATTACGCCCACGTTCGAACTTGGACCCACAATTGATAAAGTGATCTACTACCCAAATTTCATCGAAATCAACTGACTGTAAGGAAAGTTAGAGTCTGGAAACGAAAAACACGGAAGGTGTGCACTTACTGTGTATTAGTAGTAGCACTGAATAAATCAAAGTTTCCCTAATTTGCATAATTTTTGCACGAGAACAAAACCTGTATTATATGTGATGTATTGCATGTTACTAAAAACATTCATACAAAAATTTATTCAAATCCGAACTTTCATATAGAAGTTCTGTTCAAAAAACTGATTACACCCAATTTCGGAACAAAATGGCCACTGGCAGCCATCTTGAATTTTGGACCAAACCCCAAAACACATATTCTGGTCTCACAATGATAACAAAGATACCCAAGAAGTTTCGTGAAGATCGGTTCATAAATATGGCTTTTAGTCCGAGGTGCGTTGATGCATGGGGCAGACGGACAGGCAGATTTTCGGTACAAAATTTCCCATATTCGAACTTGACCTAGGTATTGATAAAAGTAATACATATATGAAATTTCATCGAAATCGGGTGATTTTAAGGAAAGTTAGATTCTGGAAACCGTCAGCCAATCAAATTTCAGCAACCTTATTAAATATGCACGGAAAATGCTCATATTCGAACTTGGACCCACAATTGATGAAAGTGATCTACTACCCAAATTTCATCGAAATCTGGTCACTGTAAGGAAAGTTAGAGCCTGGAAAGGAAAAACACGGAAGGACAGAAGGATGGAAGGATGGAAGGATGGATGGAAGGACACCCCGAATTTAATATCTCCCGTTTTTTTCAAAAAGTGGGAGATAAAAATGTGATTTCCCATAGGCTTTCCATGGTAACTATGAGCTGCAATTGTGGCCATGTTTGCAACATTACAGCAATATTACATGAGGATCATTGGTACAAGGTGTCCCAGTCCTCAATCATGTGAAGTTTCAAAACATTTGAATCCATCAAACAGAATCATAGAATATCTCTGGTGGCCGTATTTTCCAACCAACAGGAACAAAAAGAGGATCGTTTGTAGAGGGCCACTTATAGACCATTCCTGCCAAGTTTTGGTTCACGTCAGCTCAGTAGTTCCAGAGAGAAGATGAAAATGTGATTTCCCATAGGGTTTTTCTATAGTAACTATAAACTGCAATTGTGGCCATGTTTGCATCACGATCAACATTAAATGAGGAATGTTGGTAGAGGGTGTCCCAGTCATCAACCATGCAACGTTTCAAAACATTTGGCCCTGTGGTTTCAGAGGAGATTTTTCAAAATCCACCATTCAGAACCAAAGAATGCCTCTGGCGGCCATGTTTTCAAACCCATGGGATCAAAATGAGGATATCTGTAGAGGACCTCCCATAGACTATCCCAGCCAGGTTTAGTTCATGTCAACTCAGTAGTTCCAGAGAAGATGATGAAAGTGTGCTTTCTCATAGGGTTTTTACAGTAACTATAACCCACAATTGAGGTCATGTTTGTGTCTCAATCAACATTAAATAAGGATCGTTGGTAGAGAGGGTCCCAGTCAACATTTATCTGAAGTTTCAAAACATTTAGCCTGGCAGTTTCAGAGGAGAAGATTTTTGAAAATCCACCAGCAAGAATCAAAGAATGCCTCTGGAAGCCATGTTTTTCATCTGACAGGAACAAAATGAGGATCATTTGTAGAGGACCTCCCATAGACCATTCCTGCCAAGTTTGGTTCACACCGGCTCAGCGGTTACAGAGAAGAAGATGAAAATAAGAAAAGTTTACGGATGACTGATGCCAAGGTCAGGCGAGCTAAAAAAGGATTTTTAAAGAATATTCCTCATATTGAACTAAGTAATAATTCGAGCTCCCAGAGGGAGCCCAAATATGAACCCAGGGACTTGGCTTGAACAAACTTGAATCTCAACTCCAGTGGGATGCTGCAAACCAAATATCAAAAGATTCTGACTGGTGGATGTGAAGAAGAATATTTTTGAAGAATATTCCTCATATTGAACTAAGTTATAAATCGGGCTCCCACAGGGAGCCCAAATATCAACACAGGGACTTGGCTTGAACAAACTTCAATCTTACCCCCTAAGGATGTTGCATACCAAATATCAAAGCATTCTGACTGCTGGACCTGAAGAAGAAGATTTTTAAAGAAAATTCCTCATTTTGAACTACCGGTAAGTTATAATTCGGGCTCCCACAGTGAGCCCAAATATGAACCCAGGGACTTGGCTTCAACAAACTTGAATCTCAACCCCCTAAGGATGCTGCATACCAAATATCGAAACATTCTGACTGCTGGATCTGAAGAAGAAGATTTTTAAAGAAAATTCCTCATTTTGAACTAAGTTACAATTCGAGCTCCCACAGTGAGCCCAAATATGAATTTGACTTGGCTTCAACAAACTTGAATCTCCCACAGTGAGCCCAAATATGAATTTGACTTGGCATCAACAAACTTGAATCTCAACCCTTTAAGGATGCTGCATACCAAATATCAAAACATTCCGACTGCTGGATCTGAAGAAGATTTTTAAAGAAAAATTCCTCATATTGAACTAAGTTATAATTCGGGCTCCCATAGGGAGCCCAAATATGAACCCAGGGACTTGGCTTCAACAAATTTAAATCTCACCCCCTCCTAAGGATGCTGCATACCAAATATCAAAACATTCCGACTGCTGGATCTGAAGAAGATTTTTAAAGAAATTTCCTCATTTTGAACTAAGTTATAATTCTGGCTCCCACAGAGAGCCCAAATATGAACCCAGGGACTTGGCTTGAACAAACTTGAATCTCACCCCCCTAAGCATGCTGCATACCAAATATCAAAAGATTCTGATTGGTAGATCTGAAGAAGATTTTTGAAGAATATTCTTCATACTGCACAAATTTAAACATTTGGGCTCCCATAGAGAGCCCAAATATGGACCCAGGGATTTGATTTCAATAAACCTGTGAAACAATCTGCCAAAGATGTTATATGTGAAATTTGAAAGCTTTTGGAGCAGTGATTTGGGAGAAAAGTAGACTTAAATATTTTTCCCATTTCCCACAGTGTTAAAAAATGCTGACTCAGCACTTTTTCAAAGTCCCCAAAAAGTACCCCATGATAAAACTGATAGCAATTTTTTGGGGCCATTCCATTCTGTTGGTCCTAAGGAAGCTTCACACCAAATAAGAATTCTCTGTGCCATGTAGTTTTGAAGATATGGCTGTTTTAATTTTTTCTATTTTTAGCTCCTGCGGTTCCCATTGGGCAACGGGAAAAAATTTTTTGGCATAAATTAAGTACTTATGACCCAATAAGCCCTCATATCAAATTTGGTTCAAATCTGCCTCTCTGCTTGGAAAATAGAAATTTTAGGCAGGGCAAAAATTCTTGCCCCTCCCATAACGAAGGCAAATATAGCTCCTCAAACTTCTTTTGAACAAATTTGAGTCTACACCTCAAAAGGAAGCTGCACACCGAATATCAAGTCTCTGCTACTGCTGGTTCATGAGAAGAAGATTCTATAAGATTTAAGCACACTTTTTGGCCGTGGCCCTACCGAAGGGCGAGGCAACTTGATTTGAACAAAATCAAAATGCGATGTCATAACAAACTATTATCTCAAATATCAATTAAATTGCTTCATCAGTTTGGAAGGAGAAGACCATGTCCACGGACAACGGACGGTGAGTGATCACAAAAGCTCCCCTGACTGAAAGTCAGGCATGCTAAAAAAGAGGGGGGGGGGGGGGGGGTCATAGGGTCGTGGTGATTACGTTCAGATTGCTGAACTAATTAACAAATATCTTTAATACATGTTCTACAGTTGTATAAATTCAGTTGGAAAAATTAACTGAACAACCTTTTTTTTGTTTTCATACAAAATCTTTCAACACAGTTCTTGTGAGTACCGTATTTAAATATCTTACACGAAAATCTAATATCTAAATGAAAATCTAATATCTAAATGCGAATGTCTGCATCTATCTCTCTTTTCACCTTTGTGAACTCCTCCGTTTCTTGACCGATCGATCTCAAATTTTGTACATGGGGGTAATTCGTTCCTGCGAGTAACATGGGATGGGAGCCATGCCCATGCAGGGTGACAGTGACCTTGAAATTGATGACCTCGACATATTAATTCAAAAACGGCTGGGCCGATCAGGCTAAAATTTCATGTGCAGGTATATTGACCCATCGATCATTTTGACTTTATCGGGTGTCCATGCGGTGTGACCTTGACCTTCAAACTGGTGACCTTGATATATTCCTCCATTTCTCGACCGATGTGATATAACCATCTCCTCCCATGCAACACAGGGTATTCACCAGGTGGTACAAAATAAATATGTTCATACATGATGCACAGTGAGTGGAAATAACAAGTTCCTTTGTACCATCAGAGGCTTTGTTAAATAGTGTGAAGGTGTTTGAAGAAACTTCTCATCGATCAACTATCATTTATTCAAAAACACAAGTACATTAATATATTCAATCTCACAGAGCACAAAGAATACAACACCAACAGCTAACCTGTCAATCATTAAAAGGGAGTCAATGGGATTATGGAGAAATCTCACCCGAGGGGCAAGATATTTGAACCAAACCCGAGGCTTGCCGAGGGTCTGGTTCAAATATCTTGCCCCGAGGGTGAGATTTCCCCATTCCCACCTTCAGACTCATCGAGGATGATTTTTCTCCCAACACATGAGAATTACGTCATTATAGATAATTGGTGGTCACATGCTGACATACCCAATTTATCAAGTCGTAGTCCTTTCGAAAAACGAACAATTTCATCGGAAAGATCGTACAAAGGTTAGGTATATACCACAGGTATATACTAAACAAGTGGCCCCACGGGGCCTGAAGCGCCCATCTTGAACAGAACACAATATAAACAGAGTCCAAGAATGAATCTACATTAAGCAATCCATCTCCATAGGCTACACTGTCAAGCCCAAATATTACCCTATGGATCCGATTTGAACAAACTTGAATCTGCCCCCCCACCCCCCCTAGAGATGTAGTATACCAAATATGAGAGTATTCTGACAAGTGGATCTGAAGAAGATTTTTGAAGAAAATCCCTCATATTGTACTAAGATAAATTTCAGCTTCCCATATGGAGCCCAAATATTAACCCAGGCTCTTGAATTGCACAAAGTGGAATCTGCCCCCCCCCCCCCCCTCCCCTTTAGAGATGTTGTATACCAAATATGAAAGCATTCCGACTCGTGGATTTGAAGAAGATGATTTTTAAAGAAATTTCCTCATATCGCACTAAGTCAAAATTTGTCTACCATAGCGAGCCCACACATAAACCTAGGGATCTGATTTGAACAAACTTGAATCTGACCCACCCCCCCCCCCCCCTCCCTAGAGATGTTGCATACCAAACATGAAAGCATTCTGCCCGGTGGATCTGAAGAAGAAGATTTTTAAAAATTATCCCCCATATTGAACAAAGTTAAAATTTGGGCTTCCTTAGGAAGCCCAAATATTAACCTAGGGACTTGATTTGAACAATCTTGAATCTGACCCTCATACCAATGATGTATATCAAACATTAAAAGATTCTGACTGGTGGTTCTGAAGAAAAAGATTTTTTTAAATTTTGGCAAATATGCTGACTCAGCAATTTTTTCGATGCCCATTACAGAACCCCCTAACATAACCGATGGCAGTTTTTTTTTACCATTCAAATCTACTGATCATAAGGATACTTCATACCAAATAACAGCTCTCTGTTCCGTGTGGTTTTGGACATGCGGGTGTTTGAAAATATTTCTATTTTTAGCTCCCAGGGTTCCCATGGGGATGTGGGAATTTGGTTCAAACCGGATCATCGGTTCAGAAAATTGAAATTTTGGGCGGGGCCAAAAATCTTACCCCTCCCATTACAAAGCCGAATATTGCTTCACAAACTTCGTTTAAACAAACTTGATTCTACACCTCAAAAGGAAGCTCCATAGCAAATATCAAGTCATTGTGCACACTGGTTCATGAGAAGATTTTAAAACATATTTTTGGAGCATTTTTCACCCACTCCCTCCCTATGGGGCTGAGCATGTTGAGTTGAACAAAAATGCAATGCTCCTTCAGGACCATCACTCACACAAACTTTCACTTGAATTGGCCCAGTGGCTTTGGAGGAGAAGACCAAAACATGGTGTTGATGGACGACGGACGGACGACAGAAGACAGACGGAGAGCGATGAGATTTGCTCAGCTTGACTTTGTCAAGATGAGCTAAAAATATTTCTGAAGGAATTTCATTCTAACTTTGTAGCTTCGGGCCCCTGTAGCCATCACAGTTGCCCAATCATGTCCAAAAGGGGACTTTCTCATCTAGACATTATATGAAGTCAAACCACCAAGTTACAATGAAATTCCTCAATAAATATGGCCTGTAGATTGTGCTAAAGGTTTTTAGGTTTTGGGCTCGGGCAGTCGTCACGGTTGGCAGATCACACCCAAACGGGGAAATTCTCATCTAGACATCATAAAGAGTCATCCTACCAAGTTACACTGAAATCCCTCCATATTAAATATGACCTGCAGACTGTGCTAAAAGTTTTTGGGTTTCGGGCTTGGGCAGCCATTACAATTGACAGATCATGCCCAAAAGAGGACGTTCTCATCTAGGCATTATGCAGAGGCATCCTACCAAGTTACAATGAAATCCCTTCATAAATATGACCTGTAGACTGTGCTAATGGTTTTCGGGTTTTGGGCTCGGGCAGCCATACCGGTTGAGCGATCGCGACTAAAAGGGGATGTTCTCATCTAGACATGACCCCAAACCTGCATATGAAATTTTGTGACGATCTGACAAGAACTGCAGGGTGTAGCCCGTGCTAAAGGAAAATGTGAACAGACTTCCGCACGCGTGATGGCAATAGCTTATCTTGACTTTGTCAAGTTAAGCTAAAAATCTGAAACCTTTATGCATTAGTGTTGAAACGGTTATCCGGATATCCGACTACCATCCGGTTACAAACTCAACCACCGACAACCGGTTCAGAATCATCTCAACCGACTAACCGCACTATTTTTAAGGATTTAAAGTATGCATTATTAAGCGTCGCATTTATCGAAAGTTAGGTGGTTAAACTTTCATTAAATGATTTCAGAACTAATCATAATCGAAACAGCAAAGCTATTGGCACATTTTCATCTCATACAGTGCAATCTCTGAACAAGTCAGTGGCCTTAAATATCGCGCAAACGGAAAACACGTGGGGTCTATTTTGACTCGTCGTAAGTGAACATCAAAGAACGGTTCGCCTAATGTTGTCAATTTCTTAGACACACCAAACGCAACCATTCATTTGTTACCTGCTCTCCAAAACAGTTACATACCATATATATTTGTCCAGTATGGAAAAACGCAAATCAGAAGTTTGGAAACACTTCATGCTAGTTTCTGCTGACGGTGAAAAATCTAAAATAGAATGCAAGCTATGTCACGCAACTTTCATGTATTCGGCATTGACTTCGAACATGAAATTTCATTTAGCAAAGAAACATGTCGTCGACACGGTACTGACCAAAGAACCAAAAGCTTCCAGTAAAACTTCCGGCGACGTGGCTCCGAAACAAATTCAATCCAAAATAAATTTCCAGGTGCTGAAACCATTATGTAAAGCGAAGTGGCAAGAAATAACAGACGTCATTGTTGAGTGGTGCGCAGTGGACAAGAGACCCATAAGCATAGTCAATGGATGTGGTTTCGGAAAATTAATGAAGCTGCTCAATCAAGCATATGAGGTTCCTTGCCATACGACAGTTAAAAAGTACCTATGACATGTTTATGAAAATGCCTAATCTCAACTGTTGAAAGAGATTGTTTGTACCCAGAAAGTTGCGATTACAACTGATTGCTGGACCAGTTGTGCAACTGAGAGCTACATAACTGTGACTGTTCACTACATCGACGCTAATTGGAATTTCCGACATTGTGTTCTGTGTACCCGAGAGATAGAAGATCATCATACAGCCCAAAATTTGACCGAAGAACTACTCTCAATTATTGAAAAGTTTGGTCTTAAAGACAAGGTTTCCGCCATAACATCGGATAATGCATCCAACATAGTTGCTGGTATACGTGAAATGAACTGTGATTCAATAGCGCACATTAGATCTTTTGGACACACCCTACAATTAGGGGGAATGCTGGGTTGAACATTTCATCTACTAAAATGGCCAGCGGGGCAGCGCGGCGATTAGTGACTCACTTCAGAAAATCGAATGTCGCTACCGCCGAGTTGAAAAGAAGACAAGAAAATGGGACTCTCTGAGAAACACCTACTCCAAGATGAATCTACGAGATGGAACTCTACATTCATGATGTTTGAGAGATTATTAGTGCAACGTTTACCAGTACTTGCCGTCATCTTAGATCCTGAGGTGACTACTGTTTCTGATGGGCGCATTCTTGAACTTGGTGATGACGTATGGCGAACGATGGAGATAATCACCCCTACATTGAAACCCTTACAGATGGCTACTTCCGTATTGTGCTCTGAAGATTACCCTACCTTAAGTGTGATAGTTTCAGTTATGTCTGGCTTGTTGGATAACCATTTAGAAGATAAGCCAAATGATGCAAAGATTTTAAAAGACTTCAAACAGGCTGTACCTAAGGACTTGACAAAAAGGTTCGATTCACCTGAACAGTGTCCGGAAAACCCGATATTTGTGGCTGCTGCTCTTGACCCGCAGTATAAAACAATGCCCTTCATGAACGATAAAAGTCCCAAAGCTGTGTCTGATAGTGTTATTTCAAAGCAAAAAGGGGAGTCTATGAAGTCTGACACGAGAGATAATTCATGTTCTCAGCAAAAAGATTCTGAATGTACTGAAATGCAAACTGACGAAAATGATCCTGGTACCAGCACTTCTGATGATTGCTGGGCTGTGTCAAGTCAAACACTAGCGAATACCACTGAGCAAAAGAAAGAATTTTGCGTTAAACCCAAGAAAAACAAACAGGATGCCACAAATTCTGCAATGAAGTTCCTGTTAGGAGATTATTTTATAGAAGCACAGAGGGCAAGTGACTCCAGCATGATCCCCGACATTTGCAAGCAATATAGACAGTTTGCTGATGTAAGAGCAACATCAGTGCAGTGGCCTACTGACTGGTGGCGATGGAATGAACATCAGTTTCCAAATGTCTCGGCTTTGGCTAAGGAATATTTAGGAGTTCCTGGAACTTCAGTTCCATCTGAGCAGATTTTTTCAGCTACTGGAAATACCGTGACCAAAAAGCGAGCTAATCTGGATCCTGAGACTGTTGATGCACTTATATTTGTGCGCGAATTCTACAGGAAACGTTTGCATCTGGTTACTGATGCAGCAGACACTTTAGTTTCTGTGAGCGACGATGAGCTATGAAGTTTCGAACTTTTCCCCATCTGAACATCTGAAGTCGGCAAACTACAACTCATGTATTCAATTTCAACATTGGGAATATTCACAATGACAAATTTCTTGCTTTAAATAATCATTTCGCTCTAGGACTGAATGTGAAGTCGCAGTGGAATGTGAATATTCATACTGGATTAGAAATATTCACATTGCATTGCAAATATTTGAATCACATTCATCAAGAATGATGAAGTACCATAACGTACAGAAGCCCATTGTGACCAACATGTATAGCAGGTGATTTTGTGATTATCACAACATCACCCGTTATACATGTTGGTCACAATGGGCTTCCGTACGCTATGTTACTTCGTCATACTAGATGACGGAAACAGATCATGAACTCAAATGATGATAGCCATTAATTGTTTTTATTTCAAGTGTTGTGTCTCCTATCAAAGTATGATACAAATAAAACTTTATTTTCCACATAAATACATTGTAATGCAGTTGTGTATACAAAACATGCCGATTGATAGTCAAGTAATTGCATGTATTTTCTGTTCTGTGGGATTATCTGGTAAATGCCTAAATGGTAATTTTAACTATGCACATTACATATTTCGATCGGAAATAAGGTAAGGTACCGGTATTTACTGTATTACTACAATGTAGCTCTTTGTCGTGTTCGTGACTTGATATACAAAATATATACATTATCGTGACCATGTGTATGTCCTGTAATTTGTATCAGTTCAAGGTCGGGATTACAATCCGGGTCACAGTGAAATTGTCGGGCGAGTTGTGATCCAGATTGTAAACAGCAATCTGATGCAAATTACAGGACATGCACATGTTCACGATTATACATTTATTTTACAATTCCATGACATGAACACCATACACCCCCACCCCATTTCATTTTAAAATTGGATCAACTTGATCTAAATTTTCAGGAACTGCACAGCAATTATACAGCGGTACTGTTTACCAGAAGTTCAGTCTGTTTGATACGGATTCAGAACGGGTGTCCTTATACAAATGGGTTTTCTTTCGAGTTTTTCGGTGCAAATGAACTTGATTGTTAGATAAAAATTGATGAGGTTGAAAATTGTGGTTATCCGGTTATAACCGGTTGAAGCCGGCAGTTAGTCGTTTGAAAAAAAGGTCAACCGTTTCAACACTATTATACACATCTAGAGACCTTACCAGAACCTTACCAGAACATATGAACAGCTTTTCAAATTAAACCCTAGGAGTCTTCCACCAGAAACCGTTTCTCTAACCAAAAAATGGAGCCGAATCAAAAATCCGAAACCTTTATGCACATCTAGAGACCCTACTGGAACATATGAACACACTTTCAGCATTTCGAATGAAAACCCCTAGGAGCCTTTTGCCAGGAAACTATTTCTCTAACAACAAAAGTGGTGCTAAAGGCACCACATGAGGCCGAATCAAAAATCAGAAACCTTTTTGCACATCTAGAGACCCTAACGGAACATATGAACACACTTTCAGCACTTCAGATTAAAACCCCCAGGAGCCTTTCACTGGAAACCGATTCTATCACGACAAAAGTGGCACTACAGGTGCCACATGGAGCCAAATCCCAAACCTTTATGCACATCTAGACACCCTACCAGAACAAATAAACACACTTTAAACAACCAAAATTACATACCCTAGGAGCCTTTCGTCGAAAGCAGTATTTTAACTCAGCCTTTAAGTGGCACCACCTGGTGACAAAAATTCAAATTAAACCTATTTTGTCATCTCTGTACCCTACTTAATAAGTATGGTAAGTTTCAAAACTATAGCTCCAAAAACAGATGGAGATCATCACTATATCCCCGCATTTTTGAAAATGCGGGGATAAAAAGCAAACATGTGATTTTAACAATTTGTTTAATAAATAGCCTATTGCTGAAATTTAAAGTCTGTAAATATAATTATTATATATTTTGTGGTGAGTGATTAAATATGTGTAATTTGGAAATATTTCATGTTCAGTGAGTATATCAAAGCATTATAACAATTTACAAATTTTCAACACACTCAGAAAATTTTGAAAATTGAATTACTGATGATAAATAATAAATATTGAGTGGTGTGATAGGTGCGACATTCAATATTTCTTCAATTATTGTTAATTTGATAAAATACCGTAATTCACAGTGTACGGTACTTTCAAAATGATACTGATATTGGACAAGACCCATATTCTAAGTTCGAACCTGGCCTACATTATTAGCTTGGAAATACCCATACCAACTTTGGTTGAGATCAAATGATCCAAACTGGAGTATTCAGTCAGAAACCAAAAATGTTAATAAGGAGGGAAGGGGCTTGGGGGGGGGGGGGGGGGGGGGAGGAGTGGGGGGGGGGGGGGGGGGGCACTAAAAATTTGCAAGACGTGACGTCCTATTTTTTATTCGGCTCCTTTTTACACCCACCCACCCAATACGTGCAAATTTTCTACTACCGTTCTCAGACACCCACCCCCCACTCTGCCATTAAAATCCAAAATAAACTTATAAACTTAGTAGGCACAGCTGTCTTTAAGGGGTTTTCATAATGTTCTTTAACTAATTGGTACCACCAATTTAAACCTCTGTGGGCTGCCGTGGGCCCCAATCTACAAATGACAAGCTGTTCATTATCAGGCTTGGCCAGACCAGGTGTACATATACGGGAACAAATTTTCATTTGAATTGTTCCCAAAATATTGTCTGCACATTTTCTACATTTTGAACAAGACACCCACCCCCTACTAACGTGTGACATTTTCCCAGATTAAGCCCACTATTCTCACATATAAAGCCTCCTGATGTTGTATTTATGTTAAGAGTGTGATGTACAACATCATCTTTAAGGTTTGAAACATAAATGATGGTATATATTAGCTGATAAATTGATATATTTTTAAAAAATTCAAAAAATTGCACAAGTTGGAAATGCACATTTTTGGCGCACTCAAGAGATCCACCCATCTCCACGTCACGTCTTGCAAATTTTTGGTGGTCCCCCTCTGGTAACTCAAGTAAAAATAATTGGACTGAACCCATATTCAAACTTGACTTGTATTACTAACTGGGTAATGCACATACCAACTTTGGTTGAGATCAAATAATCCAAACTGGAGTTATCAGTCAGAAACCCAAAATGTTAACAGGTGGAGAGACTGATTCATAATACAACCATTTTTCAAACAGGTGTATAAAAAACGGTAAATATTAAATTACCGGTATACCAAGCAGCCTTATAAACTGTCACCACCCAAACTAAGTCCAACTTTTTTATCAAAATCATCCACAGATATTGGAAACAATTTATTTATTGGTGTTTTAAGGTCACATATTTCTGCACAATGGCTAATCATGACCACAACAGTTTTACGGATGGAGGAAGCCGTCAGCTCCCCAACATACCAACTCCACACAAGCAGGGCTAGCATTGGTTGAAGACAGGTGCACCATTGATGTGCAGCATGCCTTAGTACACTACGTCACAGCGCCCCCACATGGGCAATGGGATGAAGGGTCTTGCCCATGGACACAACGTGGCTGTCACAGGTGTGAATCGAACTGAGGACCTCTTGGCTTGCAGTCCAAACCTTTACATACTGAGCCCCTCCCCCATCGCACACAAAATGACTCTGCTAGCTACATGGTGGCCCACAAATGTCCTACAAACTGACTGACCCATGTCCTGGATATTTTGCCCTAACTTGGATTCATGGTGTTTGGTGTGCATGTTCATTTTATTCTTAAAAACTGGACTTAATTGCATTAACTTTTACACATGTTCTTGGATTCAGATTACAAGGTAAGTTTTTTTTCAACTTTTTAAAAATGAAATATTCATACAGAAAGAGTAACGATAAATGATCAATAAAAATGTCAAAAATAATAGAGATGAATTTGAATGAGGGAAAGTCTGGGTCAGTAACTTAAGGATGGGTTGGGTCAAATAACTGGGTTAATTTTCGGGTAAAATCATCTCTGAAAAAAAAACACAGACTACCAATTATATCTGGCCTGTCATTTCAAAATTGAAGGCGGGCTATAACCACCCTCCTTAATTAGGAGGACTATTTTTGGCCTACCTTAACTGAGCAGAGGAGGGCTATTCTATTGTATCTTTTACAGCAACAACAGCCATTGTTTACATTTTAAACATGCTGTCTACATGAGCAAAGAAATCGGTAGACGTATATTGAGTATGAAAGTGTCAGTGACACTGAAGCTTAACTTGACTGTGTGTTGTATTTGATGAAAAGGATAATGTTCAATGTTTATGAAAGGATTATGAAATACAAGAATTTTGATAATGAGAATATGTTAATTTCTGTTCCCTATATGCTATGTTTTCAATAAAAATAATTTGAGGTGTAGTCTTTATTAAAGAACTGAGGGGTGGGTTAATGTGGCCCTCACAGTTAATGTATGTCAACCAAGTTACCAAGTTACAGTAAAATTATTCCAAAATGAGTCATCCTATCAAGTTACAATGAAATCCTTTCATAAATATGGCCTGTAGACTGTGCTAAAGGTTTTCGGGCTTTAGGCCTGTGTAGCTATCACGGATGACACATCGCAACCAAAAGGGGACGTCCTCATCTAGACACTATACTGAGTTATAATACAAAGTTACAATGAAATCCTTTCATAAATATGACCTGTAGTCTGTGCTAAAGGGTTTTGGGCTTGGGCAGCCATCACGGTTGAATGATCGCGATCAAAAGGGGACGTTCTCATCTAGACATTATACAGAGTCATCCTACCAAGTTACAATGAAATCCCTTCATGACATTGACCTATAGACTGTGCTAAAGGTTTTCGGGCTTCGGGCCCCTGTAGCCATCACAGTTGACAGTTGACCTATTGCAACCAAAAGGGGACATTCTCATCTAGACATTATATGAGTAATCCTACTAAGCTACAATGAAATCCCTCCATAAATAAGACTTGTAGACTGTGCTAAAGGTTTTCAGATTCGGGCAGCCTTCATGGCTGACAGATTGTGACCAAATGGGGAAGTTCTCATCTAGACATGACCTCAAACCTGCATATGAAATATTTTTCCACTATACCAATGGCTCAGACTAGCTGGTGCAACCCAATTTATTACCAGGGCCAAACACAAATTTTGAATCCCCCAAACCCCCAAAAATTTGCCAAAAAACGCAAAAACGAGAAGACCAGTATGGTCCTCCATACTTTTGCGCAATGCACAACTTGTTGTCAAGGACAACAATAGGCTACCGCCATCATGTCATTCTGTTGTTTGGCCCATGTCAGATCAACACGTATCCTGACTTTTGTGCTATAAAATCCTACAGTATAATGTAGCCAGACACGATTTTGAAGTGGAATGGTGGAATAATTGCAGCAGAATGCAGCTGAATATAGACATTGAGTTTTTGAACATCAGGGCTATAACTTTATTGAAATTAAAATAATATTTCTTGTTCTTCCCGTTTTCGGGATATGCACCCGATTTGTTCATTCTTTGTTTATCATATGTGTGTGTTCAATGTTCATCTTTTTTCCCCTTGAATCCTCTCATTACATTTTTAAGAACTAATTGCTGTTAGCGAATTTGTTATTAATTAAAATTCTTCTTAAAATCTTAGATAATTTATGGAATGTGGATTATTTGTACCCCCTTTGTCGCGTACCGATTATTTTTGACTTAGTCGGACGTGTCTGTTTGCCATTACCCTTCTCTGTGGGGAATCTTCTATAAAGTTTCTCTATTGTTAAGGGTATTATTGGGATACCGGTTGTCTGACCTGGGCCTTTGTTGTGCCTGTTTTGGACTTGGTTATCGGCTCCTATTCAGTTTAAATTTTTGCCTCGGGTGTGTGGGTATTATGAAGTCCTCATGTTCGAAATGTAAGAGGAAGAAGTCCTCTCTTGATTCTCATTCTTCATGTTTAGCTTGCACTCGTTGCTCGAAAGATGTTACCTGTGTAACTTGCTGTTCTTGGGATTCCAAGCAATGGAATTCTCTCTCTACTTATGTATGTGTTGGCGAAGTGCCGATTTCGGTGCTTTCGCCTAAGGTAACTAATCAAAATTTAGTTTCCATTTCAGAGGAACAAGAACATGGTATTGGTCATGGTATAACATCAAGTTCTGTGCTGCCGTCGTCTTCAGATACAGAGCATGTTGACTTACGAGGTATCGCAGAATACTCGGTACCTCAGGCAAGCAGATGGTCAACTAGCTCGACCGGTGTAACGGAGCCTTTAATTAGTGCTTCAATACCGGGAAAGTTAAAAAATTTATAGTAATTTATATATTTTTTATACTTACCAATGACCCAGACATAGCTGGTGCTAACTCTTAAAATATAGGGCCAAACACAAATTTTGCCCCCCAATCCCCAAAATTTGCATCTAAAACTAAAGAAAACATGTCCTGAGAGGCCCTCCACACTTCGCCCCTACTGCGCATGCGCAGTGTCAAGGACGTTCCGAAATTGGCGCCATTTATCATTCTAATAACCAGTGCCTGGTAAGCGCTATGTACTCAGCGGGGAGGCAAGAGTTCCCAACTCCTGGGAGGGCCATCCCCGTCTGGGTCATTGGTAAGTATAAAAAATATATAAATTACTATAAATTTTTTAACATTTTTATACTGTACCAATGACCCAGACATAGCTGAATAGTAAAAAGGCTGGAGGGCCAAGGACATAGAGCAAAATGGAATACGCTCAATAAAATAAAATAGAGTCATCCCCTGTAGGGAAAAGAAGTAATAGGCCTTACATGTATCTTTCTTATTTATGATAAATTAGAAAGATACAACACCTTCCAAAAATTGAGCTTCATACATCCATGTACTCTATTAATATCCAATAATCCTTATACTAATAATTTTTAAAGTAAGCCAATAATAAAGTAAGTCTAGAGAATAGAGACTCTTATACTCCTAAAAGTGTGTGAGAATTGCATAATCATGTCCGTTGACATATGCAATATTCAAAAGCTATACTTTAAAAACTAAGACTTGAATGAATTTTATAAACTTAAACTTCTCACTAACAACCATCCCAATAACAGCTCAGAATTACTAACTCCGGAGGAGGTATCCCCTTGTTTTCATAGTAAAAACAGGTGACCCAAGGGAACACCCTCCCCCCCCCCCCTTTTTCTTGCCCTGGGTCAAATAGCCCAGAGCGAAGAGGGCAGCCGAACGGAGACACTGCCGAAACAGACAGCCTACCTAGCTATAGTAGCAACTGTTAAGTGAATGACATTCTGAGCAGTAGATAATAGACCTAACAATAGAGGCCTCCAGAAATGGACTCGATATTTCTGAGATAAAATTCATGAATGGATGGCTGAGCGCAATGAGCAGCCTTCAAAAATCTATAATAGCCACACTATTAATGTAAGCCCAAGAAGTAGAAGAACTCTTACTTCATGAGCCGAAATCTTAAGCACAACTGCTAAGCCAATGATATACCATAAGCAGTACGCTAGTTAATAGAATCCATTAACAATAAAATGGAGCGTAACGTCCTTCTACTAGACATCAAAGACAGAAGAAGCTTACGCCCTTGTAATAAACAGATATCTGTTTATAAATACATAAACTGTACCCGGAAAGAGTAAAGGCCTATGCCCATACGAAGACGGAAGGACCTTAAAATAATAGGTTCCGGATAATAGGAGCCTAACTCTTATGCAACAATCCAACCTAAATAGTAACGGAAGTATTGATTCCGAAACTATGAAAGTGAAAATCATCCATCGATAGTGCATGAAACTCACTGACTCTACAGAAAAAGAGAAACCAACAGAATTACTGTCTAAAAGGTCAGAATTTGAAAACTACTGTTTCCAGAGGCTCAAATGATTACTTAGCTAAATAAGAACCTGAAGTTAAAATCCGTATAGGAATTTAATCTAAAGATTCTAAGTCTATTTATCAAAAAGTTACTAATTGACTTAGATAAAGAGACAAAAGACTCAATTGTAAACTATCGTAGAGTGCATAGGTATGAGGTAACATAAACCTATAACCTAAATAACAACAGGCTGCAGTAGATCTTGTGAAACAAGTATACTAAAAAATAGCAATGAGTAGTATGGAGGGATCAACCATATGAACATAATGATCCCTACACCACGACGGAAGAGCCTCCACTCTAGTCGCATAGAATAGCGAAGAAGAGGATCTCCTATAGTAAGAAATCGCGTCCAAAGCTCGTCCAGTACAGTGCTTACAATGCAATACGGACCACACAACGGAATACATGAAGGTTGCGACCTTGCTGGTTGTGATAAAGATGACACGATTTACCCAGTGAAAAAAGATCCTCACATAGAGGAAGATTTCACGTTAAGATCCACAGTAGACAAGAGAGTAAATTACTCATGATCTCTGTGAAGATAGAGATGCTATCAACAGAAATGTATTGTGGTTGTTTATCTTAGCAATACCTGCTAAAAACAACAGCGCCGGAGGATACGCGTATCCTATCATTCCATCCTATAGATCAATAGAGCGTTAACAGTATTAGCTCAGAGATCTGGACAAGCCAACACATACGTCTGCAATTGATTAGCCAGCTGTGTCATAAATAAAACATCATTGGGCGCTCCCAAAGATAGCAAATCTGATTGAATACTTGTTTGTTGAGAGTCCATTCTGACAGCAACAAGCGACCCGTAAGAGAATGGGAGTCCGATAAAACAATCAGACGACCCGGAATATGACGGACCAAAACTGAACTTGGTGTACTATAACCAACAGACGGATTCTTTCCATTAAATTGAATAACGGAAACGAAAGAGTGCTTCCCTGGTTCCGGAGATACGCCACTACTGTCGAATTAAAGGACAGGAATTTGGGCATGCGTTTCTGAATAATGTTCATGCAATGACATAAAGCAAGCCTAAAAAACATTATTCCGCGGAAGTTAACTGATAGCTAAAAGACTGCGGAACCCAAAGACCCCGGCACTTCGAATCCGTAGGGATCAGTATATATCCCAATCTGTTTGACTGGCAACCGTCATAACAGCCACACTCGGGTCCGGCAACTGCGGCGGCACTCTCTGAGTCAACCACCGAATGTTTGCCCCAGTCTGAATCTCTTGTAACACTAGATAGACAAGAGAATGTATAAATCAAGCAATTCATGGATTGCCGGAAGTTGCCGTCGAAGAGAAGCTCCTCCGAGAACGAAGCGACTCTGAGAGAGTTCTTAACCTACTATCCACGCGTGGATGTAGCTAGGGCTGCCTCACGTCTAACCAACTCCAATCAGCCACTGAAGGGCGGAGTTATACGTGAACAAACTACTGCCCTCAAAAGAAATTACATTGAGAATAATATCCCGTAAATCTTTTCTTGAAGACGTAATGATAACGCCTCAGTAAGGCGGATTACGTATAATAAAGCGTCTAAGTTAAGTCTACTATACATAATGTCGTTCCCAACATTGAAATTGGAAAAGACATAAACGGTGAAAAAGAATATATGCAGTCTTTAATCACACCGTCTAGACGCATATGAACTCTCGGTATGCCCTGCTCTGCCAAAATAAACTATATGTAAAAAAGATAAAATGGCAGAAATGAGCCACGCGGACAAGAAACTAAACTATCATGCTTAGTAGCAGGCTTGTATATATATATAAATATATAGCGTCGAAAAATAAAACACATGTTGTAATTACAATATTGGACTGCGTCGGTAAGTCAGGGACAAAGTCCCTGTACCGATCGAAAAATCCGAGTCCAATGACGCTATAAGTCTCTTATCCAAGATCGCAGCAATGAAATCCGAAAAATAATCACTGGAAGAAATGCCAGAAGATATGAAAGGCATCTTCCGATACTACTAAAGGGAAAACTCGAAATCTTTCGAATCCCTTTTGCCATCCTGTCGGACCCTATAAAGCGTTCGGTCGTCCGTAGCTTGATGCAACCGCGGACCGCACCGACCCAGCGCCGTCGGATAATTCCTGATTCGACCGAGAAACCGTCAATTGCTGGGATGCTGCGAAACAACTGTGCTAACTCGGATAGCACGTCCGTCACTGAGGCCTGAGGAGCAGCGGTCTTACGATGCATTGCCGCAGGAAGCTCCGAGATCGTTACCGCGTGCATACTTCCAATAAGCGAGCGAACGGAGTGTATAGGCCTCGTGTCCCTTGGCTACCGGATGGCGCGACCTATTCGCTGTGGAATCACTGAATGCCGAAACTGATCGGATACTCGAGGTCACGTAGCCAATGTGCGGTCGTGTGCCCTGCTGTGAGGATGAGGAAGCATTAAAGACAGTCTCTCGGACTGTCAATATAACGGAGCGTCCCGAGCAACGGACATATGCTCCGAATGTAAAATATCTGAACCACAACATGCGGTCCCCTATGTTGTTGGCTTCCTCCGATCTGTCCTCAATCTGCCGTCACTGGGTGAGTACTAAAGTAATTAAAGTGCTCGCATCACCCAAATCTCCTTCCTAGACCGCAACGGACGAACCCGGCAGCCGAACCATTCGATGAATGTACGCTACACCGGGTGAGCTAGCGAATGTCACTCCGTAAGCGATAGACATATTCCATGAGCACTTATTGCCGCTAACTCTTCATTAACTATGACGACAGAGGCACACTTTTGAAAGACATCTCCATAATTCTTCGAACAAGAAACCAGAAATGCTTGGATAGCAAGCATAAAATAATAATATATATAGCGTCGTTCAATAATTCGAAAGTTTGTGTGACATTATTGGACTATGTCGGAACTGAGGGACGATGTCCCTGAACCGAACCAAAAATTTCTAAGTCCACCGACGCTATCAGTTTCTTATCCGGCATCGCAGCATATGTTGTTCCGAAAGGGAAAGCTTGAAATCCACCGAATCCCTTTCGGTATCCCGTCGGACTGGATGAAACTTTCGGACGTCCGTACCCGCTTCCGCGGAGCGTCCCGACCCAGCATCGTCGGATAAAATATATGCGACAGATTCAGTTGATGCTGGGATGCTGCGATAAACTGTGCTATTAAGGAAAGCACGTCCGTTCCCGAGGCCTGTGCAGTAGCGGACTTACGATGCATTGCCGCTGGAAGCTCCGTGTACGTTGACTCCCGCATACTTCCTATGCGAACGTCCGGAGTCTGCAGGCCTCGGGTCCCCGGCTACCGACCCAGCGCTGTCGGATAATTCTCGATCCGACACCGTTTCTGTCGGCTGCTGGGATGCTGCGATAAGCTGTGCTATGTGCACAAGAATGTCCGGCGTCGAGACCTGCGGAGGCGCAGTCTATCGCTGCTTCGCCGAGGGCAGCTCCGCATCAGATGGCTCCCGCATACTTTTCCTATGCGAACGTCCGGAGTCCATCGGTCTCGAATCCCTGGCTGCCGGATGGTGTGACCTGGTCGCCGAAGAATCCTTGATCGGCGAAGCTGGTAATATATCGGCGGTCACGCAGCCAAGGTGCGGTCGTGTGCGCTGACGAGAAGAGGAAGCCTTAGCAGTCTCAGCGGACTGCCTATACAACGGAGCGTCCCGAGCGACGGACGTATGCTCCGCTAACGACACATTTGTACCACAACATCTGGGGCCAGATGTTGTTGAACGAGAGAGGGGCCTCTCTCGCTTGCCGTCCGGATGGACCGGAACGAGCTATGAACCGGACTAAAAGGCTTCCTCCGTTCTCCCTCCGATCCGCCGTCACTGGGTGTGCATTAAGTTAATTTTATAGTGCTCGCATCACCCCAAAATTCCTTCTAGACCGCAACGGACGAACCCGGCTGCCGAACCATTCGGTGAATGGACGCTACACCGGGCGAGCTAGCGGACGTCAAAGGCCGTCGAACCTACTAGGGTCCTCTTAGGCAATTGGCGTATTACATGAGCACTTTTCCGCTAGCCCTTCATTAATTGTGACGACGGAGGCACACTGTTGGAAGACATCACAGATACATCACCCTAATCTTGATCGTCTGAAATAGAAATTGATAAAGTAGAGTGACCCTGCGGGGAAAGGACCGGAGTGTCCAAATCCCCAACAACATACCGTGACATACGCTTCCCATATTGTCATCGAAATCATACGATACAGAACCGGAGTTAATGCGAGTACACTGACCACATATAGAATGATAATAAGGTCAGAGGAAGACTTCCTCTTAAAACAATTGATCAATATCCTTTCAATGTGAAAAGAAAACAAGTCCTGGTACTCGCACTAATCCCTGGCAATCAAAATACATAATAATAATATGATCCATTAATATAGAAAAAATAATTGAAATCAAAATATTTTGAAAAAATATTTTTTCAGAACAGCCCAAGTTTCTGAAAAGTAACGTTGAGCCCCAATGGATCCCAAGCCTAAGTGTGGACAAAAATTTTAAAAATATTTTAAACAATTTATTCAACACTTACGAACAATAATAATGTATCTAGTTATGATTGAAATAACATAAAGATATTATTATTTAGAAATCCCCCCCTCACACAGAGGGCTGTTGTAAATGTAAACAATGAGTGTAAAAACACTAAAATAAGACTCCAGGCACCCAGGCCCGAAATCAGTTACCAAAAATACACCATCTGATGCAAAACAGAGACTTCCAGGGAAGAAACTGCAGAACATCAGATGGTAGATGCAGAACACAACGCCTAACCACCCGTAGGTGAAGACGTAAACATGGGGAAAGAACAGAATTCATTCTGTTATTCAGCTAAACTCCCAAGAAATTTTAGTAATAATAATTACAGAAATTATGCCAAAAGCATGGGAGAATAGCAAGGGGGAACTTAAAGGACAGGGAGAGAGGAAAAACACTTGAAAAAACAGTGTAACTAAATAATCAGAATGACAACAAAATGGCTGCTGCCTTGAAAATAGGTAACTTAACATAATTTCATTAAAAAATTTTAAGTTACAGCCCTGATAATATTCTGTCACACATTCTTTTCCTCTCCTCCTTTTCTATCCTCCTTAGAATCACCATTTCACTAATATTTATGTGTCTGGCATCATTTAAACTGAGATTTAAAAGCACAAAGATCAGTCAGATGTTAACTGATGAAGGGCCAAACTTAGAAAATGATAAATGGCGCCAATTTCGGAACGTCCTTGACACTGCGCATGCGCAGTAGGGGCGAAGTGTGGAGGGCCTCTCAGGACATGTTTTCTTTAGTTTTAGATGCAAATTTTGGGGATTGGGGGGCAAAATTTGTGTTTGGCCCTATATTTTAAGAGTTAGCACCAGCTATGTCTGGGTCATTGGTACAGTATAAAAATATCCGTAGCGGTCCAGGATACGGAGGATGGAAGACAGTCCTCTGTTCAGACGACGGCACGTAAGGGGAAGAGGCCAGTCAAATTGAAAGGTGCATCAGCAGCGAAGCATTCTTCTGTTTTGGGGACAAAACAGAAAGATTCGACTTTTGTTGCCAGTTCCACTGGTAGTCCGGTAGAAAATGCTTCGGAGCCTGTTGTTTCTGATGTACCTTTCTCTGCCAGTGCGGCTGGCAGTAATTTTGATATAAGAGCCTCTTCTTCGTCCGTTTCCAGGACTCAGCACAGTAGACCGCATGCTAGCCGGCAAGATCCAGAGGTAGAGAGTCTGAGCCAGGATCTGGCTCTCTCTAAGGCTAGCATTTCGAGGCAAACGTCTTTTTCAAAAAGACGGACACAGGGCGCTGTGTCAGATCACCTTCTGGAGCCTAAAAGGCGTAGAACGGGGGTGAACATAGCCTCGAATATGGAATTGCTGGAGCAAATTGCCCAGCTAATTGCAGACTCCCAGCAGCATAATATGCGGCCGTCATCGATCTCCGCTTCGGATGATTCGGACGGTACTGGATCGGCAAAAAGAAGGGTTTCCTCAAATAATCAGTATGCCGATAATAGACCAGACCAGGAACCTCTAGCTGGTAGTGTTAGGGAGTTTGATGAAGAGACTGACACAACACCTTTGGCTGAGCAGCATATGGAAAATATGAGGTTCCTGCAGGATTTTTCACCTGAATTAATTCCTTCTGGTCAGAGTTCTGCGCCTTCTAGAGCCAAGCGCCTGTCTTCTTTAGACAGGAAGGTCATTAAGTCGAAGGAAAGTATCATTCTGTATGCGTCTCAATCAGTCCAAGCGTTAGATGCATTTGATTGTTGTGACGAGGCTATTGCTGACCTGGCTCAGGCTAGAAAAAGTTCTTTCCTTTCGGAAAAGAAGCTTGACCTACCGTTTAGAGGCAATATCTTCTTAAATACGGGAGGCGAGAATAAGATTCCAAGAGCTCCTCTGCGATTGGATGACGGAGCTAAGGACTTGGGTATGTCTCTTCCGTAATCGTGTAGTGTCAGTTCTTTTGTTATACATACTTGCATTGAATCTAGCAGAAGTATTTTGGACGCTATGTCTTATGCAGATCATATTTGCAGGGCACTGGCCGGCAATCTGGAATCTGAGAGCTTACAGGAGTTGTTATCTCCTTTGAGAGTGCTCTCTCACACCATAATGTATACAACATCCCACTCTGCTCTTTCAGTAGCGAATTTAGAGTTGGTCAGGTGCGATGCTGCCCTTAAATCTATGTCATTTATTGACGACAGTGTTAAGAGCTCTCTAAGGGCCGCTCCCGTTTCGGGCACTTCATTATTTAATGATAAGCTAAAAGCTGTATTTGAAGATGCTTCTAAGAAAGCTACAAGTCAGCTTTTGTTGCGCTCAGCTTCGCAACCTCAGCCTTCCACAAGTGGTACTCCTCGGGAGAGGTAAATTTTTCTCCAAGAGAGTGCTGCTTCCAAAGCTAATCGTGGGTGTGGTGGCTCGAAACAGGGGAGCGATTTAAAAAGGGGATGGCGCAGTCGGATAATAACGAAACGCGTAACCCCACACCGACGTCACAGAGGGGTGCGAGAGCTTCACGAGGTTTCTCCTCGTATAAGCCTCGTAAGTCCTACAAATGAAGATTTCAACCTCTACTGTTCTCCGGTTGGCGGAAGGCTTTCAAAATTCGCAAGCAACTGGAACAAAATAACTCAGGATCTTTGGGTTCGAGACGTTGTGAAAAATGGTCTACGTCTTTCAGAGAAAACTTCCATTAATGCGGATTCCATGATTTGTGAGCCTTCCACAAAATATAACAAAGAGAGAGGCTTTGATTTCAGCAGTAGACTCTCTCCTACAAAAGGAGGCAGTAGAGGTCGTAGAGAATCCCAATTCAAAGGGATTCTACAGTCATCTTTTTCTTGTGCCAAAGCCAGATGGCTCGTACAGACCGGTCATCGATCTCAGTTGGATAAACAAGCTAATAATTGCTCCAAGATTTTATATGGAGACAATTCGATCGGTGAGAGGCAGCATCCGAGTGAACGATTACGCCGCAAGTATAGATTTGAAGGACGCGTATTTTCACATCATGATTCATCCGGCGTTTCGCGGTTCAAGAAAAGGTATACCAGTTCGTGGGCGTTCACACGAGTGATGAATGCGGTAATGAGCCATTTCAGAGCACACTCGGCTTCGATGACGTCGGCATATCTGGACGACATACTTCAAAGGTACGAAAATTTTCAGGCTCTCCAAAGCGACGTTCAGAGTCTGCTATCGCTGCTACGATGCCTAGGTTTTATAATCAATGTCGACAAGTCTGGGAACTTCTTTGGGACGTTTCCACGGAAGTTACCACCTCTCTGGGATCTTCTGACGCAGGGGGAACTCCATCTGCTTCATCACAATCCGGAAGGCCTCAACCTTCACGTTTTTACGTTGTGCGGTCCTTCTTGCACGGAAAACAGTTTTCCAAACGAGCAATGGACGCAATTTCTAACTGTAGGAGGACCTCCTCTTCATTAAATTATGAAGCGAAGTGGAAGGTTTTTGTTCGTTGGTGTGAATCACAATTGATTGATTTTTTTAACCCAACTATTCCTCAATTAGCTAACTTTTTTATTTATCTTTTTGATGAAGTTAAGCTACAGCCAGTCACTATTAAGGTCTATAGGTCTATGCTTTCTGACACCTATGCACACCAAGTGAAATTAAACATTGGGTCAGATTTATCTTTAAATAAATTAATGAGGAACTTCTCTGTGAATAGACCTCGCACCTTGAGACTAGTCCCTAAGTGGAATTTAGCTTGAGTTCTTCTGAAACTTCAGGAAGCAAGCACCTTTTGAACCGTTAAATACTGTAGAGTTTAAATTTCTTACTTATAAAACGTTTTTTCTCTTAGCATTTGCGTCAGCTAGAAGAGTTAGTGAGCTTCATGCTTTGTCTGTTGAAGACTCTTATTATCGTAGTGTTGGTAATTCTATCACCCTCACTACGAAAGTGGGATTCTTAGCTAAGAATCAGGTTCCGGACAAACGGCCTAGTCCTATTCTTATTAAAGCATTACCATCTTCAGATGGTCAGAGACCTTTGTTGTGTCCAGTAAGAGCGCTTAGGATGTATAAGGAGCGTTCTAGTTTTATTAGAAGAGGTAGGAAGAGGTTATTTCTTTCTCTTCTTCCTAACAGAAATGATATTTCTGTTCATTCCATATTTAGATGGATTCAATTAGCTATTCGGTCGGCTTATAATGCTTTGTCTGTGAATCAGAGAATAGCTTATAAGATTTCAGCTCACGAAGTTCGAGCTTTAGCTTCTTCTTGGGCTTATGCTAGTAGTACTTTTTTGAAGGATTTGATGCAAGCAGCTTACTGGACACAACAGACGACTTTTACCAAATTTTATCTTCGAGATTTAGAATCAATTAGGATTTTCATTCTGCTCTAGCACTGTCTCCAGTCTGCTACCCTCTTCGTTTTGAAGTGCAGTTACTTTCAAAGCAAGGGGAAGGGGGGGGGGGGGGGGGGGGGGGGGGGGGGGTGAGTGGTATTTCCAAATAGTCATCTGGCTTTATAGTGAAAAGTATGGACATATCTCCTTCAGTGATAGTATCCTGGGGTTGGTGCTATGGTAGTTTTAATGTGTAGCTTGGTATGAAGCAATTTTCAATGTATTATATGCTTTTAATGTGTAGCTCGATGTGAAGCGTTATTGTATATGTCATGTGTCAAGACGAGCTTTACTATACAATACTCGGACACTTTTAATGATTTATAAAGGGTCTCATTTCTCTGGACTTCTTTATATTTTGGCTTCCTTTATCAAATTAGCATAATGGGTTACGCTAAGCCTTAAATAGAGTTACACCTATATTTTCATTGTTTTTTTCTGTAATAAGAGCAATGAATATCAAGTACTGGGCCCGCCTGTCTGTTTACTATTCTCAGCTAGTCTGGGCCATTGGTATAGTGGAAAAATATGAAACATTTATACCAATTTTAATATTTTTAATACTTACCAATGGCCCAGACGGGGATGGCCCTCATTGGAGTAGACACTCCTTCCTCCCCGCTGAGTTATATATTACAGTTCTTAATAACATTTAACAGGCACAACAATAAAGAATGACATGATGGCGGAAGCCTATTGTTGTCTTTGACAACAAGTTGCGCATTGCGCAAAAGTATGTAGGACCATACTGGTCTTCTCGTTTTGGCGTTTTTTGGCAAATTTTGGGGGGTTTGGGGGATTCAAAATTTGTGTTTGGCCCTGGTAATAAATTGGGTTGCACCAGCTAGTCTGGGCCATTGGTAAGTATTAAAAATATTAAAATTGGTATAAATTTTTCATTTTGTGACGATCAGACTAGAACTACAAGGTGTAGCCTGTGCTAAAGGAAAATGTGAACAGACTGTGCTAAAGGTTTTCGGGTGTTGGGTTCGGGCAGCCGATCATGGTTGACCGATCACGACCAAAAGGGGTCGTTCTCATCTAGACATGACCTCAAACCTGCATATGAAATTTTGTGACGATCGGACTAGAACTACAAGGTGTAGCCTGTGCTAAAGAAAAATGTGAACAGACTGACAGACTCGCAGACTCAGAGACTTTGTCAAGTAAAGCTAAAAAATCAGGAATGTGTTATAATCTGTATCAAATAAGCGTGTTTACTCTGCTGTACAGTATGTCTCTCTCTGTTCTCACATTATAATGTTTTCTCTCCGCTGATTCGAAAGCACGACCCCATTCTGTTGCACACACAATATATGGTGAGGTGTGTGATTTGTCCACAGAATTTTCCATTCTGGTGGGCGATAGTAGACGATTGCCCTCCTCAGAATGACAGGCCTGTTATATAATCAACAAATGGTAACATGTCACCTAAACTTTTTTATAGAAAAAAGCATTATTTATTCAAAATTCTATGCGATTTGTTGATATAACATTAATAAGAAATAGAAATGAAATTAGAGAAGCACCAAATGACATGTCAATGATCAGGCCTGGCATTCTAGAATCGAGGAGTGCAAAAAACCTGCCCCCTCAGATTGCCTAGGAGTGCCATTGTACACGCAAATTTCAATGCAAATACAGGAATGCTATTTTGGCTTAAATACTCTTAGAACTTATTACTGAGGTGAGTAGCCATTGTACTAACTTATATGTGTCCAAATAATTACTAATGATTAGTAACTATTTGGACACATACAAGTTATCTCATTATTATTTATGGCCGAATATATGTCATTTAATTAATATGTGACCAGGGGTTCTTTTGGATGTCTATTTATTTATTTATTGGTGTTTATGGTCACATACTTATGCACAATGGCTAATCGATACGGGTGGAGGAAGCTGGAGTACTCAGAGAGAACCACTGAGCATCGATGAGCAACTGTCAGCTCCTCAACATTCTAACTCTATTCAAGCTCCTCTCAAGCAGGGTTACAACCGCTGAAGACATGTGCACCATCGACGTGCAGTACGCCTTAGTACACAGCGTCATCGTGCCCTCATGTAGGCAACCTTTTGGATGTCTATAGGGGCCAAATATGGGCCCCTTTCCCAATGGCATTTTGAGATGATTTTTCCCAATTCAAATCAAAAATTTCCCAATCTCAGTCCTCACTCAAATAAAAATTAAATTCTTCTTTAATTCTTGAAGGTCCAAAAGGCAGTTTTTACATACATTTGGAATTTACATCCAAGGAACATTGTCAGTTGTTTTTAGGCAAGTCTTGGCTGCCTACATTGGCAGACAAGACTTGCCTAGACACAACTGCAAAGCCACAAAATGTAGACTATCGCTTAAATATCTTGATCATTTGATAGTGTAAGAACAATTTATTTAACAGAGATTACAGAGACTGATCATTATTTCATTTGACTGGTTGTTATAAAATGTACTCATGCACTATACATGTAGTAGCTTCTGTATTAAATGTTCTCAGTTCAATATGAAGGTAACATTTCTTATTCTTTGTGTGTTTCTTTTCCCAAACAAATTCCCAATTGAAGCCTTCACGACGTCAATTTTCCCAATTGCATGAGACCCCAGACCCTTTCCCAAAGAGGGCAGAAGAATCCCTGGTGACTGTTTTCAGCACAGTCACTGTGCGGGATATCTTGGAAAAAAATGCAGGCGTGTGAAAAATAACACTCGCAGTCGCAGTTTCCATTTCACGAGTGTGTAAAAATTGTAGGAGTGTGATTTTTCCAATGCCCAGAAATAGACAGTTGCTCACATTCTTTACTTTATTGCCCAATGCTAATCGTAATCAGAAAGAAATAGACTGTCATTTGATAATTTTTCCTTTTGTTTATCCAAAGCCCATGTGTTTGACTTAGAACACGACATGATAGTGCACAAAATACAGATGCCTTAAACAGGCTTATCCATCAAATGCACAGCATGAAGTGAAAAGTTAAAAAATGCCGCTCAGGATCACAGATCCAATGTCGAGTTGTGACCTTGACCTTTGACCTGGCGAGTCCAAGGTCAATAGGGTTCTTCCTCGCACCAAGGCCAACACACCTATGAAGTTTCATGACTCTAGGTTGAACCACTATCAAGTTCTCATCCGGAAACCAATTGTTGCGATATGCTATGTTCAAGGTCACTGTGACCTTGACCTTTGACCTGGTGAGTCAAACATCAATAGGGTTCTTCCTCGCACCAAGGCCAACACACCTGTAAAGTTTCATGGCTCTAGGTTGAACCACTATCAAGTTATCATCCGGAAACCAATTGTTGTGATATACTATGTTCAAGGTCACTGTGACCTTGACCTTTGACCTGGTGAGTCCAAGATCAATAGGGTTCTTCCTCGCACCAAGGCCAACATACCTATGAAGTTTCATGACTCTAGGTTGAACCACTATCAAGTTATCATCCGGAAACCAATTGTTGCGATATACTATGTTCAAGGTCACTGTGACCTTGACCTTTGACCTGGTGAGTCCAAGATCAATAGGGTTCTTCCTCGCACCAAGGCCAACACACCTATAAAGTTTCATGACTCTAGGTTGAACCACTATCAAGTTATCATCCGGAAACCAATTGTTGCGATATACTATGTTCAAGGTCACTGTGACCTTGACCTTTGACCTGGTGAGTCCAAGATCAATAGGGTTCTTCCTCGCACCAAGGCCAACACACCTATGAAGTTTCATGACTCTAGGTTGAACCACTATCAAGTTATCATCCGGAAACCAATTGTTGCGATATACTATGTTAAAGGTCACTGTGACCTTGACCTTGGACGTAGCGAGTCCAAAATCAATAGGGTTCTTCCCCTCACCAAGGCCAATCTACCTATGAAGTTTCATGAATGTGAGTTGAACCATTATCAAGTTATCATCCGGAAACCAATTGTTTAAGATTTACTATGTTCAAGGTCACTGTGACCTTGACCTTCGACGTAGCATGTCCAAAATCAATAGGGTTCTTCCTCCCACCAAGACCAACCTATGTATGAAGTTTAATGAATGTGAGTTGAACCACTATCAAGTTATCATCCGGAAACCAATTGTTTACGCCCACCCGCCCGCCCGCCCGCCCGCCCGCCCAACAGCCCGCCCACCCGCCAGCCCGCCCATCCGCCCGCGCGCCCGCCCGCCCGCCCGCCCGTCCGCCTGCCCGCCATTCACCAAACTATAAGTCGAGTTTGACTTCGTCACAACTCGACTAAAAATTTATAGTAATTTATATATTTTTTATACTTACCAATGACCCAGACTTAGCTGGTGCTAACTCTAACAAAACCAGGGCCAAACACAAATTTTGCCCCTCAATCCCCAAAATTTGCATCCAAAACAAAAAGAAATCATGTCCTAAAGGACCTCCATACTACGCCTCTACTGCGCATGCGCAGTGACGCAGACGTCCCGAAATTGGCGCCAATTATCATTCTTACTGGCAGTGCCTGGTCAGCGCTATGTACTCAGCGGGGAGGCAAGAGTTCCCAACTCCAGGGAGGGCCATCCCCGTCTGGGTCATTGGTAAGTATAAAAAATATATAAATTACTATAAATTTTTTAACATTTTTATACTGTACCAATGACCCAGACTTAGCTGAATAGTAAACAGGCTGGAGGGCCTAGGACATAGAGGAAAATCCAATAAGCTCAACTATATAGTAAAGAGGTAACCCCTTAAGGAGAAAAGGAGTATTAGGCTTTACATGTATCTTTCTTATTTAATATTAAATTAGAAAGATACACTACCCTTAATAATTGAGCACAATAACATTCATGTTCTCTATTAACATCCAGTATAACCCTTATACTAATTATTTTTAAAGCAAGCCAATAAATAAAGTAGTCCAGAGAATTGAGACTCTTTATAGTCATTTAAAAGTGTCCGAGTATTGTATATTAAAGCCCGTTTGACACTTGACATATACAAATGCTTCACACCGAGCTACACTTTAAAAATAAGACATGAATGAATTTAAACATTAATATTACACTTTAAAACCATCCCGGAAGCGACTCAGAAATACTGACTTGGAGGAGGCATTCGCTTGCTTTTCACTATAAAGCAGGTGACCTAAGGGAACACCCGCCCCCCCCCCCCTTCCCCTTGCCCTGGGTCAAATAGCCCAGAGCGAAGAGGGCAGCCGGACGGAGTCACTGCCGGAACAGAAAGCCTGCATAACTATAGTTGCAACTGTTTAGTGGACGACATTCTGAGCAACAGATAACGGACCTAAACAATGCAGGTCTCCAGAAATGGACTCAATATTTCTGAGATAAAAATTCGTAAATGTGGATGGCTGAGACCAATAAGCAGCCTTCATTAAATCTGTAATAGCAACACTATTAGCATAAGCCCAGGAAGTAGAAAGAGCTCTTACTTCATGAGCAGAAATCTTAAGCACAGACTGCTGAGAAGAAGATAAATCTTCATAAGCAGTACGGATAGTTAACTGAATCCATCTAGCAATAGAATTGACTGAAATGTCCTTTCTATTAGGCATCAAAGACAGAAAGAAACGTTTCCGTCCCTTTCTGATAAACTGAGATCTCTGTTTATAGATACGTAGTGCTCTAACAGGACAGAGTAAAGGCCTACGCCCGTCTGAAGACGGAAGAGCCTTAATAACAATAGGTTCCGGATATTTATTAGGAGCCTGATTCTTAACTAAAAAACCCACATTAGTAGTGAAGGTGATAGTGTTCCCAACACTACGATAATGAGAATCATCCACCGATAGTGCATGAAGCTCACTGACTCTTCTGGCAGAAGAGAAAGCTAAGAGAAAAGCTGTCTTATAAGATAAGAATTTGAAATCTACTGTCCCAAGGGGTTCAAATGGCTTTTCCTTCAATTTAAGGAGAACCCAAGCTAAATTCCACTTAGGAATTAATCTAAGAGTTCTGGGTCTATTTATCGAAAAGTTTCTAACCAACTTCGATAAAGAGACATTAGATCCAATTTGTAAACTATCATGATGTGCATAGGTATCAGATAACATAGATCTATAACCCTTTATAGTAACAGGCTGCAGTTTGATTTCGTCAAACAAGTATACTAGAAAGTTTGCAATGTCTGGTATAGAGGGATCGAATATATCTACAGAATGAAACCTACACCAACGACGAAAAACCTTCCACTTAGCCGCATAGTTTAGCGAAGAGGAGGTCCTCCTACAGTTAGAAATCGCGTCCACCGCTCGTCCTGTAAAGTGCTTGCCATGCAAGAAGGACCGCACAACGGAAAAACGTGAAGGTTGAGACCTTGCGGGTTGTGATGGAGTTGGCGCGATTTCCCCTGCGAAAGAAGATCCTCCCGTGGAGGAAGCTTCCGCGGTAGGTCCCACAACAGACACCTGAGTAGATTTATCCACGGTCTCTGTGGCGACAGAGATGCTACCAACAGAATCTTGCATTGAGATTGTTTTATCTTTAGCAATACTTGTTGAATTAACGGCGCTGGAGGATACGCATATCCTATCATTCCGTCCCAAGGGATCGACAGAGCGTCTACTGCAAAAGCTCTTGGATCCGGACACGGAGACACATACGTCTGCAACTGATTGTTGAGATGTGTCGCAAATAAGTCTATCATTGGCCGTTCCCATTGGTAGCAAATCTGATTGAATACTTGTTTGTTGAGAGTCCACTCCGACGGCAACAAGCGACCCTTTCGTGAAAGGGAGTCTGCTAGCACATTCAGACGACCCGGTATGTGACGGACTGAAAGAAGAACGTGATGTTCTAACGCAAACAGAAGGATTCTTTCCGTTAGATTGAACAACGGAACTGAATGAGTGCCTCCCTGATTCCGTATATACGCCACTACTGTCGTATTGTCGGATAGGATTTGGACATGAGCATCGTGAATAATGTCCATCCAGTGACGTAACGCAAGCCAAATTGACATCATTTCCTTGATGTTTATGTGCTTGCACAGGAATTGCGGATCCCAAAGACCCTGGCATCTCGAATCCGTTGGGATTAATGATGCACCCCAACCTGTTTGACTGGCGTCCGTCATAACGGTAAAACTCGGATCCGGCAACTGCAGCGGAACTCCTTGAGTTAACCACTGAATGTTTGCCCAAGTCTGTATCTCTTGTTTCACTTGATCTGACAAGAGAACGTCTACATCGAGCGAATGAATTTTCACACTCCAATTCTGAGTCAGGAAAATTTGAAGAGGACGTGTGCGTAACCGCCCCATCAGAATGAGATCCGCGGCGGCTCCGCACAGACCTATCAGTCTCAAAAATTCTCTCGCCGTGACTTTGTCTGCGTGCAGACAATAGCGAGCGCAACAACTGACTAATTTCGCTCTGGTTAACGGCAGACGAACAAGATTGTTGTGCGTCTCGAAGCTCATTCCCAGATGAGTGAATGACTTGGACGGCACCAGATCCGACTTCTCCTCGTTTACTATAAAACCGAGACGTCGGAGCAATAGAAGAAGATTCTGAACATCGTTCTGAAGCGTTAACTCGTTGCCGTACCTCTGAAGAATGTCGTCCAGGTAGGCCGACGTTACCGCAGACGAATGAGCTCGGAAGTAGATCATTACCGAGTTCATTACCCGAGTGAAAGCCCAGGGTGCTAGATTCAATCCGAAGCACATCGCCCGGAATTGATACACCACTCCTAGGACTGCGAAGCGTAGATACTTTCGGAATGTCGGATGTACCATGACGTGAAAGTACGCATCTTTGAGATCTATGCTCGTTGCATAATCGTTCACCCGAATACTCGCTCTAACCGATCGAATCGTCTCCATATAAAACTTCGGAGCGACGATCAGCTTGTTTATCCAGCTCAAATCTATGACTGGACGGAACGAGCCGTCTGGTTTCGGAACCAGAAACAGATGGCTGTAGAATCCCGGAGATTCCTGGTTTTCTATGACCTCTACCGCGTTCTTCATTAAAAGAGACTGCACCTCTGATAACAGAGCGTCTCTTTTCTGTGGATTTGACGGAAGATGAGTCCACTTTGGACTTCGAGTTAATGGAGGCTTTCGTTTGAAGGATATCTTTAGACCTTCCGAAGTCACTCCTCTCACCCAAGGGTCGTCCGTAATCGACGCCCACTCTTGTGAAAAGCTCGACAACCTTCCGCCAACCGGAACGCGATAGAGGTTTAAGCCATCACCTCCTGGACCTGCGAGGCCTGCGGTAGGAGAAACCACGTCTTCCACGACCCGCACCTCGCCTCGTCGACCTCGGGGCGTCCGACCGATTGTCCCGGCCTGAAGGACGTCCCGAACGAGAGTCGCTATCCTGACGGTCTCTCGAATAAGACCAAGAGGACGCACCGGAACCTCTATAGGAACCTCTCTTGGGCGCATTAGACCCAGAAGTGCCTGTCTTATTCGTGTCTGCTGTATCCGACTTCTTAGGAGCAGATCTGAACAACAGAGAATCATTAGCTTTCTTTTTAATTTTATCATAAATAGCGGAAAGCTTGCCGTCAAAGAGAAGTTCTCCTGAGACCGAAGCGACTCTAAGAGAGTTCTTCACCTTAGAATCCACTAGTGTGGATGTAGCTAGGGCTGCGTCACGTCTAACCAACTCCAGATTTGCCACTGAAAGGGCGGAGTTACACGTGGAATAAGCTACTGCCCTTGAAAGAAGTCTTAAAGAGGATTGTATATCCGGAAACTCTTTCCCCTGAAGGCGCAGTGATAACGCCTTAGTAAGGTGATCTGCGTAAGATAAGGCATCTAAATTGGCTCTGTTAGACGCAATAGCTGTTTCCAACACCGCGGTTGGAATAGAAGCTGACGACGGTAATGATAGCTCTAAGTCTTCCGCCTCGTCGTCCATACGCAGAGGAACTCTCGGTATACCCTGTCCTGCCGTATCGAATTTATTCCTTGTATTAATGAAAGGCAGGTTGAGAGTATTAGCGGACAAGAAACCTGCTTTCCCCGTCCTGGAAGCAAGTTTAAATATAGCGTCGTTCAATAATTCAAATGTTCTTGCAACATTATTGGACTGCGACGGAAACTCGGGAGCGATGTCCCTGAACCGCTCAAAAAATTCAGAGTCCAATGACGCTATAATTCTCTTGTCCGGAAGCGCAGCAGTCTGGCCCGACGGAACAACTTGAGGGAGAAAGTGCCGGATGAAGTCCACGGCAGCTTTATGTTGTTCCGAAAGGGATAGCTCCAAGTCATCCGTATCCCTTTCACCATCCGGTCGGACCTCATGATGTTCCCGGTCGTCCGCCCCGATGCTTCGGCGGAGCGTACCGACCCAGCGCCGTCGGATAATTCTCGATCCGACACCGTTTCTGTCGGCTGCTGGGATGCTGCGATAAGCTGTGCTATCTGCACAAGAATGTCCGGCGTCGAGACCTGCGGAGGCACAGTCTTTCGCTGCTTCGCCGAGGGCAGCTCCGCATCAGATGGCTCCCGCATACTTTTCCTATGCGAACGTCCAGAGTCCATCGGTCTCGAATCCCTGGCTGCCGGATGGTGTGACCTGGTCGCCGAAGAATCCTTCATCGGCGCAGCTGGTAATATATCGGCGGTCACGCAGCCTGGTGCGGTCGTGTGCGCTGACGAGAAGAGGAAGCCTTAACAGTCTCTGCGGACTGCTTATACAACGGAGCGTCCCGAGCGACGGACGTATGCTCCGCTAAAGACACATTTTGTACCACAACATCTGGTCCCAGATGTTGTTGTACGAGAGAGGGGCCTCTCTCGCTCGCGGCCCGGCTGAACCTGGACGAGCTAGGAACCGGACTCAAAGGCTTCCTCCGTTCTCGCTTACTATCCGCCGTCACTGGGTGTGCATCTATTATGTTTATAGTGCTCGCATCACCCAAAATTTCCTCTTGGACCGCATCGGACGAACCCGGCTGCCGAACCATTCGGTGAATGGACGCTACACCGGGCGAGCTAGCGGACGACATTCGTCTAATCTCCATGAGCACTTTTGCCGCTAGCTCTGAATTCATTTGTGACGACGGACGCACACTTGAAGAAGATAACATGGAAACATCACCCTGTTCTGGTTCCTCTGAAATAGAAACTGAGAGAGTGGAGTGACCTTGCGGAGAAAGAGCCGGAATCGCTCTTTCTCCAGAAACAACATATCGTGACACACGTTTCCAATGTTTCTCATCCCAATGTTCACATATAGGACAGGGATTAATGCGAGAACACTGACTACAATTAATACAATGATCATGAAAGTCAGAGGAAGATTTCTTCCTATTACAATTTGAACAATGTCCCTTCATTGTGAAAGAACAACAATAAGTCCTAGTTACTCGCAAAAACCCCTGACACAAAGATACATAATAACATGATCCATTAATAAATGAAAAAACAATTGCAAATCAAAATAATTTTGAAAAAATATTTTTTCAGCGAAGCCCAAGTTGCTGAAAAGTAACGTTGAGCCCCGATGGATCCGATGGCAAAGTGTGGTCAAAAATTTTAAATTTATATTAAATAATTAATGAGACACTTTCGGATAATATAAATGTATCTTATAGTGAGATAAACTACAGCAAAGGCAAACAGCCCCCCTCAAAAAAGGCTGTTGCTAATGAAAACAAACAGTGTAAAAACACCAGAAAACATGACTCCAGGCACTGAAAAAACTGGCCCGGAATCAGTCATCAATTACACTCTATCTGATGCAAAACAGAGACTCCCAGGGGAGAATCTGTAGAACATCAGATGGAAGATGCAGAACACAAACGTTATACACCCATGGGTGAAAACGTAACTATGGGGAAAATATCAGAAAACATTCTGTAACCAAGCAACTCTCCCAGGAAATTTTAGAAATGAAATTTCTCAAAAATATGCCAAAAGCATGGGAGAATTGCAAGGGGGGACTTTAGAAGGCTAGGGGAGAGGAAACACTGAATAAGCAGTGCAACAATTAGCAAGAATGACAACAAGAGGCCCATGCCTCGAAAATAGGCAACTTAACATAATTTCATCAAAAAATTTTAAGTACAGCCCTGATTATTTTTTGTCACTTCTTTTTCCTCTCCTCCTTCTATCCTCCTTAGAATCACATTTTCTCCAAAAATTACGTGTCTGGCATCCTTTAAACTGAGATTTACAAGCACAAAGATCAGTGAGATGTTGACTGATGAAGGGCCAAACACAGAATGATAATTGGCGCCAATTTCGGGACGTCTGAGTCACTGCGCATGCGCAGTAGAGGCGTAGTATGGAGGTCCTTTAGGGCATGATTTCTTTTTGTTTTGGATGCAAATTTTGGGGATTGGGGGGCAAAATTTGTGTTTGGCCCTGGTTTTGTTAGAGTTAGCACCAGCTAAGTCTGGGTCATTGGTACAGTATAAAAATATAAACAACCTTTAAAACTGATCCATATCAAAATAAGTTCTGGTCAGTAGGCTGCAGTGTGCATGGATTCCCAAGTGTTAACTTCCAAACTGGAACTTTTATTCTCGGAATCAATACGAGGTTCTGAGGAGAGCACCATTTAGCAGTGTTGTTTTTCTTGCGAGAAAAAATCACCGTTGAAATAGGTTTCGGAAAACACACTGCAGTATTCATGGATTGACTTCAGTTCAGTGGCAAGCGGACCTTTTTTTGTTATGTCAATGAGTGATAAAGGGGGCACCGTTTTACATGGGTGTGCTTGATTATGTTTGGCCGAAATGGATTTCATAATTCATAAGAAGCTGACTGTTTCCAATAATAATATGCGATGTCAACTCATCAGATTGTATGACAATCTTGGAGGCGTGCATTTTTTTCAGGCGTGCGGCACACCTAAAGAATGCCAAGCCTGGAAGATATTATTCAAACTCAGGGAATTTCTCCTAATGCATTTTTTTAAAAATATGCCTTCTTACACCAATTTTCAATCGCAGTCTTAACAGGTCAAACCCAAATAGTAAATCTGGAAAGATATTACAGTGTAGATTACATTTCCGATTTTATGAAACCAAGTGCAACTTTTTTTGTAAGGTTGATTTTGTGGGAAAATAATTCACTCAAAACCTTTAATCAATAAACATAACAAAAAAAACCCCAAAAGTTAACCAAAAAGTTGAACCCTTCCTTTAAAGGTTCAGCTTCCATAGTGGGCGAATCCTGAATTCATTTTTAGCTTTAAGCTGAATGATCCTTTGAAAATTCAATTAAAACATAAGAGGGGACCAGCATTGTGTAATTTGTAAACAACGTGGCTGCCTGCTTTAAACAACAATTACGTAGTAAATATTGATCCACATCCATCCATGCTTCACAGATATGTTTATAGTAACCAAGTGAATGATTGAGATATCAAAAAAATATGACTTATAAAATATTTTCAGAATATTTTATGAGTGAATGTAAAAACCACTGAAAACAGCAAAATGACAACAGATGACCTCATGTCATGGAACTCCTTGATATAAAGATACAGAGCATATGGACCCTTATATTTCACTCACTACTGTAGTCAAAGAGTCAAATAGAACTACGCTAATTAACAAGTCACAATGTGATTAACAATTCACACTATCACTTACAGAGATCACTTAGCGAAGTGTAGCCGCTGTAAGTACTAATTACAAAGCTACCGACTAAATACCGAGGGGAAGATTTTTCTGCAAATGCTATTACTTTAGCACCCATAATTCTCAAATATGGCATTAAAACCAATGTCACTAAATACCGAATCTGACTTGAAATACCGAATCTGACCCCAAAAGATTAATTAAAGATACTTTTTATTTACTTTCTTACTATTCTGTGATCTAGTGGATATAAAAAATCATTTTAAATGAAAAAGTCACGGTAAATATTTTGCAAATTTTGTGTTTTGGAGTCAATAGTGAGGTGTCGTAAGTGAATGAGTTCCATTATCCAATTTATTGGGCCGATTCAAAAAGCCTTTTCATTAATCGCCGATGTGTGACTTGTTTTAGCGTACATCAGATTATCACCGATTAGTGTGTGTTCAACAGTAGGGTTGCATCAAGTTGTTTCAACAGTCAACAGCTACACTTCAACGTATTGTCAACTGTTTTCTGAGCAGTATTGAGTTTGTTTTCTAAATTTCTTAGAAAATTAGAGAGAGAAGGAAAGAGAGAGAAAGAGGGGGGAAGAGAGAGAGAAGGGATGAATGTATGCTGGATGGATGAATTACGAAAATCTTCAACTCGTTCACTGTTTATAGTGAAATTTATGAAATGCGTCCCGTAAAATAGGTCTGGATCTCGCTAAAGACTCAGACCAGAGTCACCAGACCTAATTTACTGAACTCATTCTGTAACTTTCACTATAAACTGGGAACTCACTGAAGATAGTTAACTTACGGCCTTACTGCCACAGTTTGCATTACGGCACAATGACATTTATTGTTCCAGAGTATTTTCAACTCAAATACAGGCCTGGCAATCTAGAAAATCAAGGAGTGCAAAACAGTTGCCCTCCTCAGATTGCTTGGGCATGCAATTGCAACTGAAATTTTCAATGCAAAAACTTTGTATGCTATTTTGGTTATATTCACGTCAAGGTATTAATATTGTGACTGAAAAATTAAACTACATTCAGCTACATAGTGGAAAATTTGGCACACACATCTCATTATTCAAAATGTTGCATTCAATTCTAATGTGACATTGACAATTTGTCCCCTGAATTCCAATGTGTTCTCTGTGCCAGTTGGCAGAGAACACATTGGAACTTGGGGACAAAATGATAATAGATTTTAAAGGCAGCCTCAAACAGATCTGGCATTACAGAAAATCAAGGTGTGCAAAATATTGCCCTCCTCAGTTTTTTCTAGGCGTGCAGCACTCCTGAAGAATGCCAGGTCTGCAAATACCAAGACACAGTGACGAATGGAAGCAAAATGGAGGTGAGTGGAAAATCGCTCACCTCAAATAAAGTTTGCGAGAGTGAAAACTGTGAGGAGAGTGAATTTGACTGAGTGTTGATTTCAATGTTTAACTTCAACTGACAAGCGTCCTTCGAAACGAATGCATGAATACAACTGAACACGGATGGAAATTTTGACGGTGAAAATATATGTAACCCACTAAAATTAGTTCTGGATTTTAAATGGCAGATTATTAAAATCATGGAAAATGCAGTGACGAATTGGAGCAAAATGGAGGCGAGTGGAAAATCACTCACCTCAAATAAAGTTTGCGAGAGTGAAAAATGTGAGGAGAGTCATTTTGATTCAATGTTTCACTTCATTTTTTAATACTGTTGAATTGTACATTCAAAGTGTATGTTTTTCTAAATTTATTAAGTTAATGTTATTGTTTGCCTGTGGTTCAGAATAAAATTGCAAGCTTGAAATCTAGTGTTTGTTTATTAAATGTATTACCAGAATTCCTGAAATAAACTTTCAACTTGTAAGATCTAGATAATCTGAAGTGAACCATATATTATGGCATGCACAAAAATTTATTTCGCAGTTTCCATTGACAAGCATCCTTCGAAACGAATGTATGAATACAACTGAACACAGATGGAAATTTTGACGGTGAAAATATATGTGAAAATATATGTAACCTACTAAAATTAGTTGTGGATTTTAAATGGCAGATTATTAAAATCGTGGAAAATGGATGCGTAAATTCCAAATCAGGCACATTAATTCGTGTCACTGGTGAATTGGACCGACAGGTGTTATGAATGTATAAATGAAAATAAGGAACGGGGCAACATTCCGCATGTCTTTGATAAAAAAAAAAATACGGAAGTATTAAAACTTTTCTCAGATCTCAGAATGACCACCGTCTTTTTTTATATCTGAACATGCGTGTTCATTTTGTGGCAGGAGTAAGGTCTGGGCGAGTTGTCAATGTACAACCCTCTTACTGTTAATGTGTTGTGTGTGGATGTATAAGAGAACAACTACTGTGTGTCATGTTCATAACGATGAAAAGGAAATTGTTTGGAATTGTACTTTAAACGCATCAAATTGTGAGTGATTCTTAAAAATTTCCCCACATCAAAACTTAACTGAATCTTCTGTTGATGCAACTCAAAAGAATGAAAAAACACCCAAGAACAGGGGTGAGCAATTATCCGTACACCTTGGACACTTTTTGCGTGAGCAATGGTGCGCGAGAGCGATCACGCACCTTCCCCATGCGTCACTGAAAATGGATGCATAAATTCCAAATCGGGCACATTAATTCGTGTCACTGGTGAATTGGAGCGACAGGTGTCACGTGTATAAAAGAAAACAAGGAATGTGGTAACATTCCGCGTGTCTTTGATAAAAAAAAAAATATGTTAGTATTAAAACGTTTCTCAGATCTCAGAAAGGCCTCCGTTTTTTTTTATCTGAACATTCGTGTTCGTTTGTGGCGGGATTAAGCTCTGGGTGAGTTGTCAATGTACAATCCTCTTACTGTTGGCATGTCATGTGTGGATGTATAAGCAAACTACTGGGTGACATGTTCATAATGACGGAAAAGAAATTGTTTGGAATTGTACTTGAAACACATCGAATTGTGAGTGATTGTTAAAAATTTCCTAACATCAAAACTTTATTGAATGTTTCTGTTGAAGCAACTCAAAAGGATGAAAACACAACCAAGAATAGAGGCGAACAATTATTCATGCACCTTGGACAATTTTTGAGTGAGCGATGGTGCGCGAGAGCGATCGTGCGCCTTCACCATGAGTCACTGAAGACAGGGTGGATGGTCCAAGTGAGTGAGTTAATAGTGAACTAGTCAATGGAGATCACAGACCTAGATGTTGGGGCAACCTAGGGATGGCATGCGTGATAAAGAGACGCCTGGTTTTGAAGAGCACCTCCAAGTACGTCTCCGAGTGTTGGGAGGAGAGAAGAAGCGTGGGAATAGGGAGGCACTTGGGAGTACAAAATGAACATTAGAACAACCCCAATAATGGAACTTATTACCTAAAAACAATTTTTTTCCGGAACTTTTTAATTTTTTTTTCATTTAAAATATTTTTTTATCATTACTAGTGTTGTGCGGTTTTATTTTTCTTGTTTTGGTTCAGTTTTGGTTCGGTTTTTTAAAAAAAAATTGGTTTATAGGTCGGTTTTTGTTTTTTTTATAGTAAGACATCTGCAGTTTCAAACAGAAACTATGTAGTGTCAATATAATGCCCATACTGTCATATTTTCAATGATGATTTAATTGGCAGTGACAAGCATTGGCCATTGGTACTAAGTGTATAAATGGCAGGCATTATCAAAACAAACAAAAATGAAAGTGTCAACAGAGACCAGCCTGGGGGCTAAATTTAGGGAGAAGTCACTTCTCCCTCCCAAGGTTTTAAGGAGAAGTGAGGTGAAAATAGGGAGAAGTGAGCAAAAAATATTATTTCTCAAAAAAGCTTTGTCAAGTGAAAGGTTAAATTCAGTTTATCAAATTACTTTAGACAACCAAATATGCTCAAGAACATGTGTTAGGTAAAGGGTTAAATTCAGTTTATCAAATTTACTTTTGCCAACCAAATGTTATTTCTCAAAAAACTGCTTTAGGTAAAGGGTTAAATTCCATTTAGCAAATTATTTTTTTGTCAACCAAATATTATTCTCAAAAAACTGTGTTAGGTAAAGGGTTGAATTCAATTTAGCAAATTATATTTGACAACCAAATGTTTCTTAAAAAGCTGTGTTAGGTAAAGGGTTACATTCAGTTTAGCAAATTGTTTTTGCTAACCAAATATTATTTCACAAAAAGCTGTTTTGGTAAGGGTTCAGTTCAGTTTAAAAGCTATTAGTGGGGGGTTAAATTCCGTTTAGTGAATTATTTTTGCCAACCTAATATCATTTCAATTAAGTTTAGAGAATCATTTCTTCCAGGCAAATGTTCTCTTATCAAGGAAAATAACTGAATTTGTCAGTTTGCTTCTTACACCATTTATTTCTGTAACTTACTACTTTTTGGTAATTTAGTGGGACCCTCATTGTGACTGCCACAAATGGAACACACCCAACACCCAACAATAATTTTTAAAAATCACATGCTTCAAACTCACAAGTGCAAACTAAAAACTAAACATTTTTATCATTACCAAAAATGTTGTTTTTAAATAAATAATCTGTATAGCGAAGTTTGATGGTGGAAATCACTTTTGAAATGAAACATTAAAAAAGAACTTGAGCATTTTTCGTCTTGTCATCTAACTTCACTCTAGTGAAGACTTGAATTGTCATGATGAAATTGTGCCATGGTTGGTATTATTTTGGGGTTTTATGGGAAGTAAAATCAATATATTTAGTAATTCTTTAACCTGCCCAATTAATTGCTTTCACTACTCTTATTTTTTTCTATTTTTTCCAAGCGAAGTTAGCAACGGAATCGCCGGAAATAACTTTTCTCAGCGACTTTTCAAAACTGTAAGGCGACTTCAACTTTGCCCAGAGAAAGAAATTGGGCAAAGACCTGGTGTTAAAGGCCTATATATCGCCTACTTCGCTTTGGAGGCTGGTCCCCGAATGTCAATGACACTGTAGCTCAACTTGTCAAGACAAAGACATGTACATGTATAGTATGTGACACAGCAATGACAAACATCTAGGTAATGACCTGATAACAAAGGTACATATAAAGTATTGTAACGATCTGTACATAAATACTGACCGTTGCCTGTAACAAATGTATAGGTAAAGTATTGTAAAGGTGGGTGACAGTCAGATGCTAAACTAGACAAGAAACCTTTGAGTCCCAGAGTGGGTCTGACTGACCCCCAAAATATTTGTTCTCATAGCACAGTGATAACAAAGGCACCCCAAAACACACTCATTCCTGTCCCAAGGTGAAAACAAAGGTACCCAAGAAGTTTCGTGAAGATCAGTTCACAAATATGAGCTGTGTAGAAGTTGTGGCAAAAAACTGATTGGACCTAATTTCGGTACAAAATGGCCACTGGCAGCCATCTTGAATTTTGGACCGCACCCAGAAACACTCGTTCTCATCCCAAGGTGATAACAAAGGTACCCAAGAAGTTTTGTGAAGATCGGTTCATAAATACAGCCTCTAGCCCGAGCCATATTGACATGTGCACTTACAGTGTATAAGTAGCACTGAATAAATCAAAGTTCATCTAATTTGCATAATGTCTGCACGAGAAAAAACCCTGTACTATATGTGATGTATTCCATGTTACTAAACATTCATACAAAAATTTATTCAAATCAGAACTTTCATACAGAAGTTCTGTACAAAAGACTGATTGCACTAATTTTGGTACAAAATGGCTGCTGGTGGCCATCTTGAATGGACCACACCCAAAAACACTTGTTCTCATCCCACGGTGATAACAAAGGTACCCAAGAAGTTTCGTAAAGATCGGTTCATAAATACGGCCTCTAGCCGGAGCCGTATAGAAGTTGTGTACAAAAAACTGATTGGACCTAATTTCGGTACAAAATGGCCACTGGCAGCCATCTTGAATTTTGGACCGCACCCAGAAACACTCGTTCTCGTCCCAAGGTGATAACAAAGGTACCCAAGTCGTTTCGTGAAGATTGGTTCATAAATACAGACTCTAGCCCGAGCCGTATTGACATGTGTACTTACTGTGTGTAAGTTGCACTGAAAAAATCAAAGTTCATCTAATTTGCATAATTTGTGCACGAGAAAAAAACCCGTATTATATGTGATGTATCCCATGGTACTAAACATTCACACAAAAAATTATTCAAATCAGCGCTTTCATATGGAAGTTCTGTGCAAAAATCTGATTGCACCAAATGGCCGCCATCGGCCATCTTGAATTTCGGACCGGATCCCACGGTGATAACAAAGGTACCGAAGGAGTTTCGTAAAGATCAATTCATAAATACGGCCTCTAGCCCGAGGCGTATTGGCATTTGCACTAACAGTGCTGAAAGTAACACCACCCCCCCTACTCACAGTGGTGGCTAATGTCACCACCCGCACTAGTAAGATAATCAGCAATCATTTCATGTCAGTATAGAATGGGAAAATCATATTGTTTGTAGCTGGGTGGGCTTCAAAACGAACCACTTTACCAAATACCTACATGTATTGTCTATCTACTCCCCCACCCCCCACCCCACCTCAAGCACGCAATGGTTTTAGCTCAACGGAATTGATTTTACAAATTCACTGGTGTACTGTTTTATATTGTAACTTTTTGCGCTTGCCTCTTGCCATTCCACTTTCTATTTCTACCGCTGAGGTGTTCCTTTGGTTGGCCCCCTTAAAATTAATTGTGTGGGAATGCAACTGCTGCACTTTGACAGAGCAATATTACGGAACGCAGCTTTTCCCGTGGATATGGACGATTCGGTCTTGGGACGTTTCGGCCCCGGGACATTTCGGCCTTCATATATTGAACTAAATAGAATAAGAACTTAGGGTGTCATGTTTTTAGTGGGCCGAAACGTTTGGGACAAAACATTTTGGGTCGGAACGTCCCAAGACTGAATCGCAGTAAAACCTCTTCCCGGATAAGCACATTATGGGAGGCAACAGATTTACATCCGAAACACGTAGTGGGGCAACCTGTGACAAATGTTATTTTCGAATACGACAATGAAATACCAAGACCTTTTTCTGATATGATATTATTTACTGTCCAGCAGATTGTAGATAAGTAATTTTAATTAAACTGATTGACTACTAGTAAATATTTCAGACAAACCTGTTTAAAAACGAAGCCAATTTGCGCAAGGTATTTCCTGTAATCAGTGAAATGTAGGCGTGTCGGCTGCCTGTTTTGTCATTCTCACAGAAAACACAATCCATTTTTACGTCAACGATGTATGATTGACAACTTGCCAAACATCATTCTGGAGTGATCTGGACATGCTGCAGTGACCCCTTTACACCCAGAATGTGGTGTGCATTGACGACACTGTCATTTCCTGACAAAGCTTGACATTTCAGACGTTGTTAGTGCAAACTGAATAATGAAAACAGCTCTTTCCCGACGTTTTTTGAAAAAAACCGAAACCGCACTCATTTTATCAGTTACACGGTTTCGGTTTTAAAGCAAAACCGAAACCGACTTATAAAACTGGTAAACCGTACAACACTAATCATTACTGAATACCCATAACCAGGGACTGATATAAGCTTCATACACCGTAACCTTAAAATAGGTTACGGTGTGCCTAGCATACCATAACCTGTAGGTTTCCGTAGTATAGATATGAGGTAAATTATTAAGGTAATCAGTTTCCCCTCGTAACCTAATAATAGGCCTCGAGTTTATAGAAACAAGTAACCTAACCTATAGGTTACAGCTTATGTCGGACCCTGCATAACAGCAAGAAATTAAGTGAGAAATATATATAATTACATTTGGGAACGGGCCAAGTCGCCACCGGGCCAGCTTGTCACCAAGCACCCGGGCCAAGTCGCCATCAGAAGGTAAGAGGATGACATGCAGTGATCAAGGTGATAATTACTTGCACCACACCAACGCAGAGAATATCCCTAATCTCTGATTCGGTGTGGGCTTCATTAATTGATTGAGATTAGGGCTGGCATATATTATTGACAGAGAAAGCCACATCAAAACGGAGAATATTTCTAATCTCTGATTTGGTGTGGGTTTCTTTGTTTCAACTGGAATTGAAATAGAAGCATGTGGGCGAGATATAACTTGGTGATGGGACACGGGGCGATGGCAAATTGGGTAAAAAAGAGAATACCAAAACAAATCTATCAATGTTCAAATCCCAACAAAACTGAAAGTATGTGTATATCACGTAAAAGCAATCCTAACTCTCACCCACCCTTGTATTTAGGTGGCTCACAAGTATCAGAAGTTTCTGACCATAAACACCTAGAACTCATACTAAATAATACATGTACATGGAACAATCACATTGACCACATTTGCTCCAAAGCCTGGTCTCGTCTAGACTTGCTGAGGAGACATAAATTTAACCTTGATCGCAGTGTCCTGGAAAAAAATATATTTCGCCTTTATTATGCCACTTCTTGAATACGCAGACACTGTCTGGGATAATTGTTCAGTGACAAATGTCGCGGAACTCGAAAAAATAAAATTGCAGCAGCAAGAATCATCACCGGAGTAGTGTTGTACGGTTAACCGGTTTTATAAGTTGGTTTCGGTTTTGCTTGAAAACTGAAACCGAAACCGTGTAACTGGTAAATGAGTACGGTTTCGGTTTTTTCCTAAAATGTCTGGAAGAGATGTTTTCTTTATTCAGTTTGCACAAACAATGTCTGAAATGTCGAGCTTTGTCAGGAAATAACAGTGTCATCAATGCACGCCACATTCTGGGTGTAAAGGGGTCACTCCAGCATGTCCAGATCACTTGAGAATGATGTATGACAAGTTGTCAATCACACATCGTTGACGTAAAAATGGGTTGTGTTTTCTGTGAGAATGACAAAACAGACAGCCAACACGCCTACATTTCACTGATTACAGGAAATACCTTGTGCAATTGGCTTCGTTTTTGAATAGGTTTGTCTGACATAGTCAATCAGTTTAATTAAAATTACTTATCTACAATCTGTTGGACAGTGAATAATATCATATCAGAAAAAGGTCTTGGCATTTCATTGTCGTATTCGAAAATAGCATTTGTCACGTATTTCCCACCACGTGTTTCGGATGTTAGTCCAGGCACATTAGACATAAAAATGAGAAAGTAAGGAAAAAATCGGAGAAAGCTGATTTTTTTATATGTTTCCGGGACACATTGCGGATAAAGTGTGAAAAATCCCCGCGAATCCGAGTTGAGCTTTTTTAGTTATAGCGTTTTTTTGATGAAAAAAAAAAATTTTTTTAAAATTCGACCCAGCTCCATATTTCTCATTCTTATTCGCCTTAGTAGGGTGAGAATCATAAATATCGTGCTGAATTATATTGAGAATACATATCCCCAACAGAAAATGCCAACTTTGTACCAATCCTCACACTCAATGGTGAAATATTCACGAAAATGTACAAAATTACGGAAAAAAATTTATTGTTTTCATACACACAACGGTACACAACGTCCATTAAATCAAATCTACGACTACTTTGGGAGTTAAATTATATATCAAAAATTGCAGAAAAGCAGTGGCTTTATAATGATATATAACAATAGTCATTTATTCCATAATGAACTGGTGAAACGTGTGAAATATTAACCATACCCCCTAAACTCAAATTCAAACGGCATCGACTTTTCTCATTCAAATACCGTATTATAGCATCATTGTTTCAATTTCCATGTTCGATTAAATCACATAATGTGGTGTTCACAGGCGACTGGGAACTCCACACATATTGTGTTCGCAATATGATTCCAGTATTTCACGCAGATGGTCATTTTGCATACGCAAAAAAGTTCTCATCTCTATTTGCAGCAGATGAATGAGCTAACAGAAATAATGCAACAGCATGATTTGAAGTTGTTCACTGAGAAAGGTTACTTTACCATAAGGCGCTCAGATAAATTCTGGGACGGGATATATTCTGATCAGACCATAGAGCAGTGTTTAATGAGAATGTTCAAGCTCCCTGGTGGTCTCACACATGGCAGGGGAATAACCGATAGCACTGTTGCGAAATGGGTACATGGACTACCTCTTTGCCTTCCGATATGTAATGCTCTCGAAAATTTTGTTCATGTTCACACTGGTCATGGCGAACAACATCAGGATCTCCGTCAAAGTTCACAATTGACTGATGCCAATGATATCACCAAATTATTGAACTGGCTCAGAGTGCATTCCCCCTTTCAGAATAGAGATCCACTACAATTAGTCTCTACAGCGACCGGGCTTGTGGCCGACGAAACTGTGAACTGTGACCAAGTTCGCAAAATTGGTGAATGTTGAGTATCGAATGTTGTAAGCAAAACGTTCAACAGCATCAAACTACGATGTGTTGACACTGTGAAGTCTTTCGCATCGATGGCAAATAGCATCAAAGTCCGTGGAAGTAAGGTAGTGATTGACCCCACAATTCTGTTCAACCGCATCACATGTGTTATTCAGTCACAAGCAGAGATGGAAGAGTATCTCAAATATGAACTCGCCCCAAAACCACCAGCATTGTTTGATTCTGCTGGAATGAGGAAGACACAGAAAAGCACGCTCAGTAAGATCCTCAAAACATACGGTTCCGAGCAAACTAAAATCCCAGAACATTCTCTGTTTGTTGTAGATGGTGGATTTTTATTGAGGGCAGGTGTATGGCCTAAACAGTCATCATATAAGGACATATGTACATCATATTCCAATTATCTAGTGAGACATTTTGGGGCGAACGTCGTGGTTGTTTTTGATGGTAATGCTTGTACAATGTCGACAAAGGGCATGGAACAAGCCCGTAGATCTAAAGACGGGTATTCCATTGATATCAATATCTCACCCGAGTTACCAGCCACCACACCCCAATCCGATTTCCTTGCAAATGCCAAGAACAAAACCCAACTGATCGATCTTCTAATGCAGGAGCTATCTGCTATCAATATTCAGTCCAAGCAGGCCGAGGCTGATGCTGATGTACTGATAGCCGAAACTGCACTTGACATCGCTCAAGATGACAACAATGTTGTCGTTGTGGGAACAGACACAGACTTGTTAGTCATTCTTACCTCTCGAGTTCAACCGGGATGTAATATTCACATGATGTATTCCATTACCCCAAACTTACTAGTTTCAGTTAGTGAAATAGCAACCAAAATGGGTGACCATAGAAGCAACCTCCTTGTAGCACATTCTATAAGTGGTTGTGACACTACTTCTGCACTCTTTCGAGTTGGTAAGAAGAAAGTATTCAGTACAATTGTCTCCGATGTTACTAGCGACTCACAACAGTATGTCAACACAATTTTGGCGGATGACAGTACACCAAGTGCAGTAGCCGCTGCCGGGGAACAACTTCTCCTGATCTTATACGGGAGTAAAACTGTTTCCTCTCTCGACCAATATAGATATGTCACTTACAAGCGTTATGTAGCAAAATCTAAACTGAATAAACCCATCGACCTAGCCTCACTCCCACCAAGCAGCGATGCTGCACAACAACATGTCTACAGATGTTATCTCCAGGTCCAACAATGGCTGGGCACTTCGCTTCCTCCGACGGATTGGGGGTGGTCGCTAGACAATGGACTTCTTGTACCGACTGCAGCCACAAAGCCATGTGCCCCCGATAACCTACTGAATCTGATCAGTTGTGGTTGCAAGAGTGCTTGTACAAAAAGGTGTGGGTGTAAGAAGGCAGGACTCTCTTGCTCAGGTTTGTGTAATTGCAGTTCGGATTCTTGTAACAACCACAGAAACACTGTCCTGTCGGAAATTTCTGAGTTTGATGAATAATATGTATATAGGTCATGTCATTTCTGTATATAGCGTTGATAATAGTCAATGTAACTTAATCCATGTTGATTGATTTGTACATTCTGTAAATATTATTTATTGATTTTTGTACATTCTGTAAATATTATTTATTGATCTAATGCTGCCAGGCACAGACGTGTCTGTTCGGTCCCAAGCCCGAAAATAGTTGAGTTCTCATGCTGACGAATTTTATGCCAAAAGGGGAACTCGGCCAGAAGCAGAGAGGGTCTTCCATAATGTCTATTTTGTAAGCAATGATAAAAGTCTTCAAATGGTGGTGGATTTTTTATCGTCTGTCCAACTAACATCCCGTTCTGTACTACGACCCTTTGGGCAAATCCGTCAGGAAAATCGTCATTTTTTGCATAAATCCGATACTTTTTTGTGAATTTTCAATAATTTTTCGCAGAAATTGTCACAGAATGCACATTTTCCTCTAGGTAAATGTATATTATACATTATGTAGCTCGAAATACGCGTAAACAAAAAATACAGTTGGATCAATTCGAGGTTACAAAGTTCGTGCGATTTTTTTTTGATTTTTTTCAAACGCGTTTTCGAAAAAAGGCTGTAGAAAAAAAAGCTCAACTGGGATTTTAGGGGACTTTTGTCTAATCGTTCAGTGACATGTACTCGACATTCCCTGAAAAAATCAGCTTTCTCTGATTTCTTTCCCTAGTGAAACCTAATGTTCTTGGGCTATGTAGTCTGTTGCCTCCCTTGATGTGCTTATCCGGGAAGAGGTTTCCTTGCGGTTCAAACTTGGGACGTTCTGACCTGAGACAATTTGTCCTGAAGGTTTCAGCCAACTAAAAACACGAAACCGCAAGTTCTTATTCTATTTAGTTCAATACACGAAGGCCAAAATGTCTTGAACTGAAACGTCCCGAGGCCGAAACGTCCCAAGACCGAATCGTCCATATCCACGGGAAAAAGCTTCATTCCATAATTTCGCTATCAACGTGCCACGGTCAAAACTAACTTTAAGGGGGGCAACCAAAGGAACAAATCAGCGGTAGAAATAGAAAGTGGAATGGCAAGAAGCAAACGCAAAAAAGTTGCAATATATAATAGTACACCAGTGAATTTGTGAAATCAATTCCGTTGAGCTAATACCATTGCGTGCGCGAGTTGTATGTGTGTGTGTGTGTGGGGGGGGGGGGGGTACATAGGCAATAGGTATTTGGTAAAGTGGTTCGTTTTGAAGACCACCCAGCTACAAACAATATGATTTTCCCATTCCAAGCTGACATGAAATGATGGAAAATGTATGGAAAAGAGTCCATACATCAGTTCATTGTCAGGTATGTTAGGATGGGTGTCTAGGTGACCCACTTGGCAACACTGGTTATTATTTGCAATGCCTGGTAGGGTCACTTTGTTTGGCCGCCCAGGGCCCCACCCAGGAGTGAGCACTGAACAGAGCCCTGGGAAATTGTGAATTAGCTGGTTTCACACCCATGTTTTAATATCAATTCACCATAGACTCGCTTATGCCTGAACTTAAAGACCAGAGGTGAGGGGGGGGGGGGGGGGGGGGGGGGGGGGGGCATGTGCCTAGAATTGGTGAGTGGTGATATTCTACAAACACTGTTACATTTTATTTTCTTTTATATTCTTTTGTTTTGATAATGCCTGCCATTTATACACTTGGCACAAATGCTAGTCACTGCCAATTAAATCATCATTGAAAAGATGACAGTATGGGCATTATATTGACACTACATAGTTTCTGTTGGAAACTGCAGATGTCTTCCTATAAAAAACCGAAAACCGACCTATAAACTGAGTTTTTTTTAAAAAACCGAACCAAAACCGAACCGAAACAAGAAAAATAAAACCGCACAACACTACCCCGGAGCAATAGTTAGTGCCAGTAAATCGTTTTTATATTCAGAAACCCGGTGGGAATCCTTGCAAGAAAGACGCCACAAACATAAACTAATTCAGTTCTTCAAAATGTATCATCACATGTCACCTCCATACATTTCCAACAAAAGTTCCACCACTTATCTCCTTGATGAATTCATCATGCAGTCTCCGATCCAGTGAAAACCACCGAGTTCTTTTTTGCCGAACGCAGTTGTATCAGTCTTGTTTCATCCCCAGCATTACGGACCAGTGGAATAAGTTGCCGTTACCTGTCCGCGAGAACTCATCATTGATTAACTTTAAAACGTTTCTCAGTAAGGGTAACCAAAGACCACCAAAGTTCTATAGTAATGTGAAATCTTGCAGGTCTCAAATATACCATTGTAGGCTGCGGTTGCACTGTAGCAGTCTTAATTCCCCCCTTTTCGATAATCACCTATCACCCAGTCCCTTCTGCCAGTGTGGTGAACGTGAAACTACTGATCACTTTTTCTTTCATTGTCCTTTGTTCTCAAACGCTCGTAATTATATGATTAATCTACTCCCATATGTAGCAGATACATCCACGCTTCTATTTGGCTAAGAATTCTTGAATAACGATGAAAACCGTCTTATTTCCAAAGTTGTACATGACTTCATTTTATCAAGCAAGCAATTCCAATAGTTGAAACCCAACACTATGCTCCCACTCCCATTCCAAGTGGGAAAGTCTAACGCCTGTTGTGGAATGCCCTCTCACGCCTTCCAACTTCTAGCGCCTTGAAGTTTACTTACACCTAATTCGCTACTAAATGAACTAGAAGTTAATAAGTTGCCTACTTACGATTCTCATGTGTGTAAATTTTACTTAACATACCTTCAACATGTACTTGGTCTGTATTAACTCAGACTTATTCCCAAGATATTGCCTGATAAATACATCATTATCATCTGTTGCATGTGCAAAGTATGCGTCGGAGTCTTGTACCAGTCTCTGGGGATAGATCGCGACTGGTCCTCGACTCGTCATGTGCTGTCAGTGGAGGTCCCATGCTCCTTTGCATCCGCATAATGGTGATAATCTCTATGTTTCATGTATTCAAGCTGATTGCATCATATTAGTTCCTTTCCTCTTCCTTCGATCAACCAGTGCTTCTGTTCTTTCTTCTGTTTTTCCCTTCATTTCACACTGAAGTTTAAACAATCCCACACGTCATTGCCTGGCAGTCGAGGCACCTTCCTCTGCTCCGTATCTATTCTGATGTGACACTTAACCCGCTTGATCTCCAATCGTAGCAACTAACGTTGTAAATTTACAATGAAGGGAGGATATCGGCCTTCATGCAACGACATTTGGGCTCTTCCATTCATCTGTACCACCTACAGGAGTAAGTTATACGTTGACAGGGAGACGACCTACATAAGCTTTAGCTTTCTGTCGAATCCCTCTAAAACACAACAATATGCTTTCTTGTTTTGTGTATACTTTTTGTATCTAGTGTTGTTGATTTTTTGTTAGTCAAATGTTATTGTGAAATGTATACACATGTCAATTATTGAATAAATACTGTTTAAACTAAATCTATCAATGTTTATTGGTATAGTAACATATAACAGCATAGCACAGAATGTACATACAAAACGCACATCTTAACACATACAATACGCACCGATTAACAAAATAAATGTATAATAAAACAGTCATGATAACAATATAGTCAAAAATGAATAAGTTTTGAATGAATATCCATGTTTGTATGGTTTTATTGGAAATTTAATATTTTTTCTCAAAAGCTGTGATGGGTAAAGGGTTAAACAGCAAACTAGTAACACACATATAGCAACGACAACGAATGGAAATAATGTCACTATTTAATAACATATATCTAGCACATGTTATGCCCCCTTATATTTCCATCCCAAACATAATACCACCAGATAAAGTAACACACTGATACCTAATTCTGTGATAGAACCTCACATGGTGCTGTTTGTACAGTATACAGTACAAACAAACACACTTCAAAGACATTCACTCTAAAATTCTAGTAACAACAAATAGAAAAATACCATTTTTGTCTGTGATCAGGTAGTGATGAGACGTACAGAGTTTTTGTGTAAAGCTATTCGAAATCGTATTTGAGGATTTTGAACGGATTCTTCATTCTGTAAATATTTTTTTCGGCTTATTTATAAAAAACAAAAAACATGAGTACTAAACCCATAATAGTGGTCACCAAAGTGGGCCAAGTCGCCGCCAGAAATCGGGCCAACTTGCCACTGGTGGCAAGTTGGCCCGGTGATGACTGGACCCGTACCCTTACATTTTGAGGGGCAGATTCAGTATTTTAAGTCAGATTCAGTATTTAGTGGGACCCCATTAAAACCATGCACATACAGTGCCTACATCTCTTTTATACACTCATAATACACTACCCCCATACCCTTTTCACCACATTCCCACCACTATTTTCCTTCACCTGGGTATCCCTCAGTACTGAGTATACCTGGGTACCCCTTGTTGTTTAGTATGACCGGTCCTGGGACTCTCACCCATTGGGACAATCTACCAGACCGCAAAATTATATATTACGTCACTTAAGTCCAAGTTTGGTCCAGATAGCACATCTTTCGTATTACTTTCAATCAACAGCAAATAACAAGTGAGTAATATTTCGGTATTTCGATTTTAATGAGAGATAAATGTTTCAGGATACGTTCATGCTGAAGTTGAAAGGTTGTTTTCCGAGACTGTTCTGCAGCCACATTGTCTCCGGTTTCTTCGTCTTGGAAAGGAGAATTTTGCCCATTTCCCGAATCAGCATCAGATGTATTGAATTCTTTGTGTGAAGACAAACTGTTCTTAGAAAAAATATTTGCATTTTCGTGACTTTCGGTTTCATTTTTGCGTTCTGCACTGTCATTATCATTTACATCAACTGATGAGTCGGAATCATCTCCGCCTAGTGTGAAAACAATTTTACTTCGATCTTCGGCACCGAAGTTATCGGTATTGTATGAAATAAAAGTTGTTTCAGAAGACCTATCACGCTCGAACTCTGCAAACAGAGCGAGGTCTCCAAATATATCCGCCATATTTTTAAAAGTGGCGGAAGGACGGGAACGGGACCATCGCCACAGGGAAACCCGCCCCTAACCAGGTGGGACAATCCGCCCCAGGATTTTCACGCGCCGCAGTTATCAACTATTTGACTATGATATTGGACTATGATTGGATTAGGAGTAATAACAAATGAACTATTCAGCTGTTATTACTTATAAAATAATCATTATTAATTAACGGTTAACGGACAATATATATATGTTGCTATTATAAGTAATAACATATGAATAATTCCGAATGAATTATTCACCTGTTATTACTTATAATATGATCATAATAATAATTACGCGCCGGGATATAAGGGACAATGGATTAAGGTCTCTGGGTGTTATAATAAACAACAACAACTTTAAAACAATTAATGATTTAATTAATTAACATCTAAGAAAAACCAAAATACACCATCAAAAAAAATAACAATACAACAATATGTTTGAATATAAAATGAAGGAACATTAAGCTTTTTATTCGCTACCAGTTTCCGTTGTACTCTGGCTTCGTGGATTGGGTACGCGCCTCTTTGTTGTGTATAGAACCCCACATTTTTCAAGAAGTTGGTGGTTGACATTCTTGGTAGATTGGCCATGTGGCCATCCCAGTACTTTTGGATTTTCTTTGCTTGCACTACTGCCATCCGGTATGATTCAAAGAGAAGCAACATGATTGTTAACAGCTAAAAAAACACATTTATTGTCTTAGTCTTAGATAAAGGAAAGGAGATCAGCGCTGTGATGAGAAAGAAGAACAAAAGAAGAAAGAAGAGACCGTCCACCAAGCGGAGGGATGCCCGCCGCATGGAGACTTTTCTGGAGAAGAAGAGAGAGAAGGGTGAGGAAAAGGAAGAGCAGGAGACAGCCACCATTTCCGCTCCCACTCCCACTCCCACAGAGGCACCCATCTGCCCCCAGCCCCACAGCTGGAGACGCCGGATGTGGAAACCTCAGTGGAGACAGAGATGGAGATGGAAGCAGCCTTCTCGCCACTCCCCACTCACCTCTCCCTTCAAGACCAACAAGTCTGGGCGAAGCGAAAAGAGAGACACAAGAACTCCTAGCAACCGCCAGAAAAATGACCGCCGACTGGGATGAATCCATCGAAAAACTAAAAAAAAATAAAAGAACAAGACCCGAAAACATTCGAAAACATCCGACCAGGACTTTTGGCACTCAGAGAAAGCATGAAAGACACCTACGTCCCTCCAACATCTCCAACAAAAACACTAACTACGGCCGAAGCTCCATCACCGTCACAGCCACCTCCTAGTAAGAAAAAGAAGACGAAGAAACACAAACGCCGTTAGCTCCATCTCCTTCCTTTTCCTCCTTTAACACGCTCGGACATGATGAAGTACAAAAAGTAACAGGAAAACTAGTAAACAGTAATTGAGGGTCGAAAGGGTATGCACCAAATCGTCCCAGCGCGCCTTCGGCGCGCGAAACCATTCTTCATTCATTCGCTGTGATGAATCCATATCACGCTAAAACATATCTTGTCATTTGATTTTTGCGCATCAAACAAATATCATTCCTCTTAGAGGGAACCCGACTGAAACAAATTACTAAAACAACACGCCACTTCTGACTGGTCTCTACTCGCTTTCAATTCAGTTTAAAACTATTATTAGTTTAATTCAGTCATTATGGGATGTGTTAATAGGATCAATGTGGATTGTGGATAATTTTCGATAAAATTGGATAATTTTAGATAAAAGAGTGAGTAAAAATCTTTTTTATATATTACTATCCCTCCCCCAATTTTTTTTTTTCAAATATCAGAAAAAAATCGGGACAACCCGCCCCAAAAAAGTGGGACAACCCGCTCCAAAAATAGGTCTGGGGCGGGTTGTCCCTGGGGCGGGTTGTCCCTGATGCGGGGTACCACTATTTGCAATAACAGACAAAACCCCCTTAAGACAACTTGGACCAAGACAAGTCGGACCACTCTTGAGGTCTCTGGGGCAATATCTTATCAAGTCAGTTGGTAATCAGTTAAAGCTGAGTTTCATTCATAATCAAGTCAATTTGTACTCAAACTTAGGGTCAATTCATAATCAGGCCATGGTCCATTCGTAATCAACCATAGCGTGAAAAGATGGCCAGTGACTCTTCTTAATTACCTTCCTGAAGCCATTCTGAATCTCTCCCAAAAAACCCTTCGCCTCGATCATCTCCTCTAATCTCCTACACAGGACTTTACAGAAAACTTTTCCAACGTTGCTACTGACAGAAATCCCTCGATAATTATCTAAAACGTCCTTTTTCTCCTTTTTATGAATAAATGTCAGCTTGATTTCTCTCCATTCTTTTGTGACCTCTTGTTTTTCTATGGCTAAATTGAATGGTATTCAGCACATTGGGATGTTGGCTCATGGGACCTTGTATTTTTGGGACCTCGGCTCATTAGGACCTTTGCTCATTGGGACCTCAGCTCATTGGGACCTTAATTAAAAGTTGAATGGAATCTAATTTATTGTAATATTTTTTTCTCATTTTTGGATGTTAATTTGTTAACAATTCTTTCATACAATTCCTCAAAAGTTAATAAATTTTACCTATTAATACGACTTGTTTTATTTAGCAAATTCTTATTTGCTCTACTCTCAACATCTATGATCAATGAACAGTGTAAACTTCAGTATGCTGAATTATTGTGATTTCAGGTGATTTCTTGTTACTTATTGCAGTGGTCTGCTGTGTTTTATTGCAGCTAGAAATTGGCTTCAGCTTTCACACGTGCTAATTAGGTGATGATGAATGAATGAAAAATTTCAGCGCACCGAAGGCGCACAGGGGCGATGTGGGATTGAAAAGACCCGAATAACTGTATTTGCTTTGTGGTGGTTTCGTACGTATGTTAACAGGGTATCAAGACGTTTTGTAGAAAAACCATTTCGTAGAAGACGTTTCGTAGACATTTATTGGTCGTTTAGTAGAAAAACAATGGACGTTTCGTAGACATCTTCTGGCGGGGTGAGGTGAGGGCAATTGCTTTGGGTTCCAATCAGAGAAGGTAAGAGAACAGGCTTTCTCTTGGACAGTTTTTTGGACAGTTCGGCTAGCACCTACCTCACAACGTTCAGATTCAATTTGTGCAGAAAAGTTCGAGTATCTCCGGGATTTGGACATTGGCCTATCTCCCAGTCAAATCCCCGGGAAATATTCCAACTTGTTTGCACAACTGGAATTTGAACGTAGTGGGCAGCTATATAGTGCCGTGGCGTATGTATTTTTTGGAATAAAAATAGAAAAACAAAACGCATTGAGAAGCACCAAATTTATTTCAGACTTAAAAAATCAAGTATCCATAAAATTAACAAAAGTGTAGCTCATGTGTAAAAAATTTTAATTAACAAGTTTCACAGCTCCAATCTACATGTACCAATTGCTGGATAAATTATTAACAACTTGCTTGATTTCTTTTTTTGCGGGGGTGGGGGGGATGCGTGGAACATAGCTCTTGATTCATCACTGGAACGACATCAATTGAGTTCGCTTCAATGAGGGAGCATGAGCTCTGTTTTGAGACAACACCCTGAAGATAAAATAGTATGAAATTTACAATTTAACCTTTACCGCACACATCTATAAAAATTACGGAACATCGAATTTTGAGGGTTTTTTTACTCTAAACGTAGCTCATGATCATCACTGAAACGACATCAATTGAGTTCGTTTCGTCTAAATCAGTTTCAACTGGCAATGGATGTTCAGGTAATGAATTTTCAAGCACGTCTAGTGGCATGGCAACATCTCTGCCACTAACATCAAAGTAGGATGGCGATTCTTCAACTTCCATTTTGACATCATTTTCACCTGCGATGGCATTGCATGCTTCGCATGTGAAGTCAATATCAGACCGTACTCACAATTAATTATCAGACTTGATGAATACAGTGTTGCTCCAAAGCAACAAACACTGAATGAATGGGCGGAGACACAAACAACTAATTAAATTGAAATAAAATATTCTGTGAAATGTCCATTGTTTTTCTACGAAACGACCAGTACATGTCTACGAAATGGTCAGGTTGTTTCAATTTCGCTTCGTCTACTGCTTCCATGCGTCTTTTGGAAGGCGGGAGAGTTGCAAGAAAATTAGAGAGTGTTCAGTTAGAAAAGTTATAGATAGAGAGAGACAGGAATCCGGTATTGTATATTATGACTGTTGTGTGATTGTTGCTATGGATGGGACGAGGGATGGGTTTCTTTGGAGCCCACTCCCCACGCACAGAGTTGCGAAGCAGTTCCCACATACTCGATCCTAGATTTCTTAATGAATAGCGAGGCAATCCTCACTGACTTCACACCTCCATATCATTATTAGACAAAGATAGAACTCCGCTATTGTATATTTTAGCTGTTGTGTGATTGTTGCGATTGATGGGGCAAGTGGCGGGTTTCTCAATCCTAAAGTTCTTAATGAGTAGCGAGAGGCAATCCTCAATGACTCCACACAATTTAATTCTAATGAATCATTTTAATTGTCTGTGACTTATTCGTTTTTCTGTTAGGGGTTCGGTGTTCGTTCAGCTCTACCATTAATTCCCCATCTTGGAGTCTGTTGAGGGTTTTGTCAAGTGGGTCTTTTAATCACGTTAAATCGCGCTTCTGCAGAGTTGGGGGGGGGGGGGGGGGGGGCACACAGACTCAACCCTAAAGTTCTCATGCAATAAGTACCGAGGCAATCCTCACTGACTCCACGCAATTTAATTTTATCGTATAATTTTAATTTTCTGAAACTTATTTTGTTTTTCCGTTAAATTAAGGGTTCGGTGTTCGTTCAGCTCAACCATTAGTTCACTACCTTAGAGTCTGTTGAGGGCTTTGTTTTGTGGGTGTTTTATTCACGTTTCGGTAGTTTCTATTTTGCTAGCTCATGAAGTTCCTGTATTGGTGTCCACATGGCATGATTTTGAATACTTTGTAGCCTCTGAATGTTGGTTTTGATCAGGTCACTTGTTATTATGGCACCATATTCTAGTACAGGGCATATAAATGATTTGTAAAGCTTGAGAAGCACGTCTTTGTTTGCTCCCCAATTTTTACCTCTGATCATCTTCAGAAAATTGATACGTTTTGTGGCTCTAACCGCAACTGGGTTTACGTAACTGTTTAGATCGGGGTTGCTATCCAGTATAAATACCCCAAATTTGGCCTCGTTGCTTGCTTCTAATTTATGATCGTATAACTGGAGATCAATACCGGGGACTGTTTTTTTTTATCTTTTCTTTTCAAAGAACTAACTCTGAGTTTTGGCGGCATTGAGCTTTATGCGCCATAGGGCGCACCAGCTCTCAAGTTCACGAAAGGTATCCTGCGGGAGATTTTTGATTATGTTTCGGAACTTACTGGCCGTCCACGTGCCTTATCGTCTGAGAACTGCGATAGTTCTACACAGTTTTTCCCTACTTTGTCTATGTCATTCACATATATTATGAAAAGAAGAGGGCTTAGAACCGATCCCTGTAGTGTGTCCGCTTCGAGTATTACTTCCTCTGACACCTCGCGGTTAACAGTCACCTTGATTCATCGGTCAGTTAGAAATGATGATATGGTCCTCAGATTTTAGTGGGTAATCCCATTTTCGATAGTTTATATCTCATTTCATTGTGCTATACCAAGTCGAACGCTTTTTCTACATCCAAGAAAAGCGCTGTTCGTATTTCGTTTTGACTCAACTCTGTTTTCATGTAATCGAACAGTCTATATACATGTTCGATTCCCTCTTTCTGACTCTTGTACGCTCTTTGCCATTTGTTAAAAAAATTGATTGATTCGAGATAGCTGAGAGTCTCAGGGTGAGCTTCCGCTCAAATATTCTTCCAACACAGCTGAGCAAGCTAATTGGGCGGTAGTTAGAAGGGTTGGTAAGGTCTTTGTCAGGTTTAGGTATCATGACTCCTGTGGCCACTTTCCAGCATCTGTGTGACAAGTGCCCAAATTTCTGACACTTGTGACACTTGTCGGGTTACAGAAGTACACGATGTTCCTATGTTTCGTAATTTTTGCCGCTGATGTTTACCCCTTTGCTTATTAATTTCAATTTCGTTACTTTATTAGAGCATTTGACTTTGATCTTCCAAGCTGGGTTGCCCGTGGCTTTGGATATTAATTTCCCATGAGCATCATAGAAAGGCTTTTTCAATCGAATTTCTTCCGTTTTCATATGTAATCGCGAAATTACGACACATGCAGGGACAACAAAGGGGTTTGGTTGCGGATGGCTCTGTGTTTGTGCCTTGTTGTTTTTAGTGATAACTTTAGAGGATGTTTTAGCCCTTACTTGATCTGCGGTCCCATTCACAATTCCTGATGGTACTGATTCTGCTGTGTTAACAGAGTCCCAGTTTTCTGGAGTGACTTCCGAGACTTTTTCTTTGTCGGCATCCAGCGGATGTTGGGGGTGTTTTTGTTTTCTTGACCAACCGTTCAATAGTCGTAGAGAAACCCTGTTCGTCTTCGACATCAACGGTTTCCTCGTCATCACGGAACTCATTGGAGAGTTTCCTTTTCGATCGATTTTTGTTTGGTGTTGTATCTTTCTGACTGAAAGGTTTTCACCGAATCTGAGTCGGATTGAATTTCGATTGCGTCCGCAGTGGGGGCTGCAGCTACGTTAGCTGCTTCCCCCACTATGGAATGTAACCAGTTATCCTGGCTTGGAGTGATTAGTTCTGAGCCTTTGCTAGATATGTTACCCAGCGAGATGGCGGACGGAGGTCTTCTTGTTTCAGTGGCAACACCAATAAAAGTTGAGCCTGTTTAGGAGGGATGTTGCCCCCTTTACAAGGCTTATCTCCCAGAAGAGCCTTTTTCAGTTGCTTTTTTAACTTGAGCTTTTCTTTATCGGCCTGTGAGTAGGTGATAATTGAGAGTTCACGACCACTTTGTACATGTACGTGTACAAAATACGTACATGATGCGTTTACCAACGTGGGATTCAGTGTTAAATCGCACGCTTGTTCACAAAAATGTTCAGTGGTCTTGAATCCCCATGTTTTTTTGTGACTCCTAGATCGCACTTTTAACGTTCAAATACTCGTGGTGAACGTTGGATGTCACACGTTTTTAAAAAAAAGGTGAAATTGTACATTTTCCCTTTTTTTTTTTTACTTTAAAAATTTTTGTCAACGTTCCCATCGCAGATCAGACCATCGATCCATCGTTGGTGAACGCGAGCAAAAATTCTGGGCTAGCATAAAAATAAACGGTTTGCGGATTCTGGACCAGTGGTCCAGAATGCTCAATTGTTTTGAGGCGGTGGGTTTTTCCCATTTATGACGTCATTAGGGGAATTCCCATAGTGGGAATTTCCAAACTCAGCTAATCAACCAATCAGATTGCTTGATTCTCCGCTAATTGACCAATCGGATTGCTCGATTCTCATAAACTCGATCATACAGAGTTATCTCCCCTCGTCGTGAGGTGGGGGGAATACCCGGATTTTTTCCAAAAAAACTTGACAACTGTTGAACGCTTCCATTTCTGATGTGAGCGGGGGGAATACCCTAGGAAATAAAAAAAAGTGATCGATATATATAGGAGAGAGAAAAAAAACATAAACATAAAAATAATTATACATTTAATTTTGAAAATAATAAAATAACTCGCATTAGCATACTTAAAGGAACATTAACAATTAAAAACAAAAGATGTTTTTACAGATGGATTGTAGACACCGAGATCGAATTTTAGAAGAGTTTGAGCGTGCTAAGAAGGGCATTCAGTCGGCTGACAGAAGCAGACGTCTTGGTGAGATGGAACTCAAACGCGAAGCCACAAAAATATTTAAACCCATGACGGAGGGTCAAGAGCGAAGCAGGAAGGAGATAGTCGAAGAATTGAGACCCATAAAGGAGAGTTCTTTGAGAATGGGTTCGTTGCCCGGTAGTTTTGGAAATCGGTATTCCGTTCAATCTACACCGGATTACGTTCCCACGGGAATTCAAACAGAGAGCGAGTCTGATGATACAGCTTCGACTATCACCACTAGTAGCGTCGCATCGCCTGATGATGATGGCGGTAAGAGAGATCAGTTGTATGGATTTTATAAGGATTCGGAGGGAAGGATTTTTGTAGGAGACACAGAAGTAGATATTGGCGATGATGAATTGATCGAGGGTTCGAACAGATACGAATTGACTGATGGACTGTGCAGATTGCTCCTTTACGACAAGCCTAGCAATTACATGGATCAGGATTTCGACAATTACGGCGACATTCTGGTTCAGACCCACGCCATGAAGAGAAATAACAATGCCAGAGAGACGAGACCCAAAGCCAACAGAGGTTACAAGTGGACGAAAGTGGTGAAACCCATATGGGATATGAACAAGAAGTTCGTCGAATCGGTGACTGGCAAAGGGGTGAAAACCACTTTTCTTCCGAGCGATTCTGACGCTCTGTCTCAGAGATTGAGTTTGTTGATGGCGAGCAGAAGGGCTGGTAACAAAGGATTAGATAATCAGATAGTTACTATATCTGACGAATTGTTAAGACAGAAGGTTTTGAATAAAAACCACTATAAAAGGCTGATGAACGAATTGAAGGATTGATGTGTATATAATAAGTAGAGAGAAACAAACAAACAAACAAAAATAAAACAGTAAATTTTTACACTAGAATAATAAAGTATTTAAAACAACAAAACGATTTACCAGTGAAAAAAACAAAAAATATATTATAAAAATAAAATATGTTGGTGATAAAGAAAAGGGGATACGTCAGGACTTACGTTCAAGGCGGTTCTGGCATCGTCGATTCTATAATGCGAGCGTTCATGAGCGATGCGGGTAGAAAACTCGCATCAACCGCATTTGAGGTCGGTAAGAAGACGGCTTTGGATGCTGGTAAGAAAGCTGCTTCCAAAGCCAGTGGTAGGATAGCTTCTATGGCTGGCAAGAGGGCAGCCGATGCGTTGATCGACAAGTTGATCAGTCCGCCGGCGAAGCGAGCTGTGTTAGAGTGAATGCCGAAAAGTTGGAAAGATTTTAAGGATGCTGTGGTACCCATACAAGATTTAGCCAAAATGACGAGTGGATCTGGATTGAAGAGAACTCGCGACGGTGTGATATAAATAAATAATAACATTAAAAACTGAGTTTGAAAAACATAAAAAATTTGCGTTTGAAAAAAATCTAAAATAACAAACGAAAAAAAATAAAACAAAGATGAACATTAAAGATATGTCTTGGAACGACGCCGCGACCAAGAGGTCGAATAACGAGTTCTTTCCCAAAAGCATAAGAGGCTTGATAGTGGGAAAATCGAATTGTGGAAAGACTAATCTGTTGATGAATCTGTTGTCCCGACCCGACTGGTTGGATTACGACAGATTGTTCGTGTTTGGCAAGAGCTTGTTTCAAACCGAATACAGATTGCTTCGAGAGTGCATGGATCGTAGATTGCCCAAGGACGTCATAGCCAGAATCTTTGACAGTAGGGAGGAATTCGACAAGAGTGAAGCTCCACTTCGACCATTTTGGACGGTGCGGCAATGGAGCTGACGAAGAGAAATGCATCTTCGAACGTTGAGTGTCGATTTTATGAGAACGCTAGCGACGTTCCGGATCCTAGAGAACTGAAATCGGAAGATAAGAATCTCATGATTTTCGACGATCTGCTTTTGGAGAGACAGAACCGATGCGAATCATATTACGTTAGGGGTCGACACAGCAACGTGGACTGCTTCTACCTGTCGCAGAATTATTTTCGATTGCCCAGACAGACGATAAGGGAGAACGCTAATTTTCTATGTCTCTTTCGCCAAGATCTCAAGAATCTCAATCATATCTACGGTGATCACATCGCAAACGACATGAGCGTGGCGGAATTCAGGAGATTCTGCAAGAAGGTTTGGGATGGTGGACTTTACAATTTCGTCGTGATCGATTTGACAAGCGAATTTAATCGTGGAAAATATCAGTGCGGATTCGACAAGTTTTATGTTTCTGATGATAATAAGATAGAGCGTGAAAATAAAATTTAGAAAATAATAAATCTTCAAATAATTAGTTTTGAATAAAAAAAAATAAAATTAAATATAATGTTCGAACATGGAGAATTGTTAGGATGGATAGCCGAGAATACGGCTGCAAAACAATCCATTCAAATCGTGGTGAGTGACGATTCGACTCGATTCGCTACGAAATTCGAACCTTCCATCGAATTGAATAGAGAGAAAAGATACGAGATGGCGTTGGTGAATCTGGAGACTTATTATTCCTTTCCCAACGTCACCGAAAAGAATAACTCGTTCAAGTATTCCGACAGAGTGGATTGGTTGGAGATTCGAATTCCCAAAGGGAGTTACGACATAGACGATTTGAATAATTACATTCAGACGCGAATGAAGACGGATGGAAAGGGAAGCAACAAGATCAGACTCGCTCCCAATCCTAATACCTTACAGACGATGTTGGAATTGGAAGATAATTTTCGAGTGGATTTCAACACGGACGATTCTATAGGCAAGATGTTAGGATTCAATCGAAAGATGTATCGAAGCCACGCGGCATCTGAAAATACGGTCGACATTCTCGCAGTCAATAGCATTCTGGTGAATGTGGACGTGATTGCTGGAAGCTACGTGAATGGTAGCACTCAACCGACGATCTATTCCTTCTTTCCAAACGTGTCGCCGGGTTATAAGATCATGGAGCGACCTCGAAATTTAGTTTATCTACCAGTGATTTTAGACACGTTGTATAGTCTCAAAACCACATTGACGGATCAAAATGGTGAACTGTTAGATCTTCGCAGAGAGAGGGTGACGATACGATTTCACATAAGAGAAATATAAAAGCAAAAAAAAAAAAAAAATATATTGTGTATATATATAGATAACAAAAATAAAATAAACGCAATATTAATTTTACAAAATTATTTTAATATAAATAATTATTATTAAACAAGAAACAATTGAAGTAAATATATTAAAAAAAAAACAGAATTATGACAGAATACGTGATAAAAAATGTGAACATATCCGCAGGACAGAGGAAGAAACTTAAGAGAGCGTTAACAACTCGAGGCGAGGCGGTGAGATTCAAATTCACTCACGAAAATCTGACGAGAGGTGGTCAGGATTCGATCGCCTGGACCAGAAGTCAAATCAAAAGGATGGAGAAAGCGATTCGCGATTGAAGAGGGTTGACGGTGAGAATGAGTCCCGCTCAATTGAGATACAGTTTGAAAATGAAAGGTGGTTTCCTACCGCTATTGGCAGGAATAGCCGCAAAAGCATTACCCTTCGCCGCAAAGGCACTACCCTTTCTCGGAAAGACTCTCGGCGTGGGAGCTCTCACAGGACTCGCTAGTTCGGCAGTTGAGAAATTAATGGGTGGCAGCAGACTGTTTTTGAAGAAGGGAGGAGCCGTGTGTCGCGTCCACGTAGACAACAGCGGTAAAGGATTGTATCTAGAACCCGTTAGAGGTGGCAACTCTCTGAGAGGAAACGGTCTCTATCTGAAGAGTGGACAGAACATTGAGCGACTCGGCAAGGGTTTGTTGCTTGGTGAGAATTCGCCGTTTAAGAATATACTGATTTTGAATATGTTATTATAATATGAAATTATATAATTATATAAATCATAGAAAGTATAAAATAATATATTTAAAATGGATAAAAAGGTGGAGAAACAATTAGACGATAATGGCGAATATCGCGAGACAGAGTGCGAAGAAACAAAAAAAAAGTGAAAAAATGGTTAGACACTAATGATGGATATATGAGGAAAGAACTGATGAAAGAGATAGATAAAGCGCGGGATAGACGGTTGGAAATGAAAAGAATGAGACGCTTTCCACTGTCACCACTATCTTCTAAAGAGAATGGTAATGATGCGAGTGTTACCAAGAGATGCACAACATTCGTTCATAATTATGATTTGGATAAACAAAAATGTTGGTATAAACGTATCATATCACAAAAAAAAGAAAAAAAGAAAAAGAAGAATCGACACTGAAAATTGAGAAAAAAGGAAACGTTATTATAATATATGGTAATAGTGAAGAAGAAGGAAAACAAAAAAAAAATGAGATCTAAAGATGATCTCATTACTTTTTTTTTGTTTTCCTTCTTCTTCGCTAAAAAATCAATCTCTCTATTGTTTATATTTCCAAGTCTGTTATTAACATCTTGACACTCGTGTTTTCTCCTTTTTCGAAAATGTGTTGAATGTTTATCTTTACTCTTTTGAGTTTTTTTTACATCAGTCAACTCGATCTCACCACCCGATTTCTCCACGAGTTCACGTGAGATGTTTGGAAATATGTAATTTCCATAGGGCAACGACGAATCGTCCTTGTTGAATTCTCTATCTTCGGTGATGACGATGTTCTGCAGATCACTTTGGTACTCGTAAATCAAATCGAGCGCGGCTTCGTCCAATTTCAAAGGCATCTTATATCTGTCGTATTTATGCTCTAAGCCCTTCGTCTCGACCTCGTTCAATTCGATGGGATCGTGTCGTTGTAATCTATAGATTTTATGACCTAATTTCTTATTCGTTTCGACTCTTTTCAATTTCTATTCGCATCTTTTAGGTGTTGCTGTCTTCATGATCGATTATTTAGTTTTTTTGTTTTACGAATTCTTGCAAATAATGTATATTTTAAATTTTGTATTTTAATAATTTGTTTAAAAAAAAGTTTTGTTTTTTTTGCTCCTTATATATATATAAAAAAAAGTTTTTTTAAATTTTAATTTTCTTTAATGTGAAAATTTTTTTTGTAAAAAGTAATGAGATCATCTTTAGATCTCATTACTTTTTTTTTCCTTCTTCTTTGCTAAAAATCAATCTCTCTATTGTTTATATTTCCAAGTCCGTTATTAACATGTTGACATTCGTCATTTTTCCACTTATGAAAATGTTTTGAATGTTTATCTTTACTCTTTTGAGTTTTTTTACATCGGTGAATGCGCTCTCACCACCTGATTTGTCCACAAGTTCGAGTGAGATTATTGGATATATGTAACTTCCATAGAACAACAACAAATCGCCCTTGTCGAATTCTCTGTCTTCGGCAATGATGATATTATTCAGCAGATCGCTTTGGTACTCGTAAAACAAATCGAGCAATTCGTCCAATTTCAAACACATCCGATATTTGTTGTAGTAGCGCTCTAACTCCTCCATCTCAACCTCATTCAATTCGATGTGATCGTGTTGTTGTAATGTATAGATATTAAAACCGAATTTCTTATACGCTTCGTCTCGTTTCAATTTTAATTCGCATCTTTTAGGTGTTGTTGTCATGATCGATTATTTGGTTTTTATGAATTCTTGCAAATAATGTATATTTTAAATTTTGTATTAAAGAAAAAAAAGATGTTAAAATTTAACTTTTTTATATATATATAAAAAGAGTAAAAAAGCAAAATTTTTTAACAAATTATTTAATACAAAATTCAAAAAAAATATTCTTACAAATGAAGCAAACAGATAAAACAATGGTAAATTTAAATGAGAAAACAGTACCTCAGTTAAACGAGATTTGTAAACTATTACAAATTTCACATTTCAGAAATCATAGAACTAAATCAAAAAAAATTGAAGTCATACAAGAATATTTGCGAAACGCTAGAAAGGCAAACGAAATGTCGATAGCAACGACGTCAAAAGATGCATCGGTTGTGAAAAACGAGAAGATAGTAAAAGGAATCGAAATGCCGACGTCGAAAAAAACCAAAAACGTTTCGATTGTGAAAAATAAGAAGACGACTAAACGAAAAGCCATTGAAGAACATCAAGTTTCCAAAGAAAAGAAAAGAAAAACTAAAACGAAAACGAGTGATGCACTTCAGATTCTAGACAAACGAGATATATCAAGCGAAATTCAACGAGCAATCAACGAAGGGAAAGGAGAAGAATATGTAACACGACTCGTTGTGGAACTATTCCAATCGAAAACCGTAGAACGGGAGAGTGCGATCAAAGGTGTTTTTAAAACTTTCGACGTGGTTCCCTCGTTTAAGAAAATCGATCCGAAATTGTTCATGGAACGGGTGAAGAAAAAAGTATTGGATTTATTTCATGAATACATGAACATGGGACTAAAAATTAAGATGATACTCCATTGCGTGATGAATAAAATCGATGTGAAGTCTGGCGAGAGCATCGTGAAAAATGCATATTTCAGATCTAACGTCGAACCCGTATTTCGCGGTTCAGATTTATCGGACATTTTTGAAAAGATGAAAGACAAGATGTTGACGTCTCTCACGAATTATCAACATGAAGGTAGTAATTGGACGTTCGATGAGGTGTTGAAACTCGAAATTCACATAAATAAAAACGAACCATTGAAAGGATTTTCCTACTTGGAATTACCGTATTCCTTGACTAAGAAACACGCCGTGGTCAACGTGAGAAATAAAGATGATCAGTGTTTTAAATGGGCAGTCACCTCCGCTTTATACCCTGTCGAAATACACACCGATAGAGTTTCTCGTTACAAGGAAACTTCTAAAAATCTCGATTGGACCGGAGTGACTTTTCCAACAGAGTTAAAACACATCAAACATTTCGAGGTTCAAAATCCCACCGTAGCGGTGAACATCTTGGGATACGACAAGAAAAAACGAATGATCTATCCTCTCAGAAGACTTCATATCTCGGAAGAGAAAAGACGATTATTTTATTATTGATTTCAAATGGTGACAATCGTCATTATTGTTGGGTTAAACATCCGACCCAATTACTGTCGAAACAAAATAATAATCATAACGGAAAGATATCTTTATGTTACAATTGCATGAACGTGTTTCACAGCGAAGACTCATCAGGAATATTGCAACAAAAATCAAGGTGTCGCTGTCGAAATGCCCAAACCCAACACCATCGTGAAGTTTGAAAATCACAATAGAAGGTTAAAAGTACCATTCGTCATGTACGCCGATTTTGAATGTTTCACCGCGCAAATGAGTTCCTGTCAATCCAACGCTCTTCAAAGTTACGTCAAAAGATATCAAAAACACATACCTTCGGGCTATTGCATTTATGTGAAATGCGCTTTCGACTCGCAAAACGACATGGGTCCCTTCACCTACACGAAACAGTATGAAGACGACGACGTGGCTCAAAGGTTCGTGGAAGAGTTAGAATCGAAAATTCAAATGTTATATGACAAATTTAAAACTCCGGCAAAAATGATCATCATGCGAGAGCAGCAGGATGAAAATAACAGAGCCATCGAATGTCACATATGCAGGCAATCGTTTGATGAGAATTCGAAGGAAAATAAGAAGGTCAGAGACCACGATCATTACACGGGTCTGTATCGCGGTCCGGCTCACAGCAAGTGTAATTTAAAATATCGAGACGCCATTTTCTATCTGGTGATGTTTCACAATCTCTCGGGTTATGACAGTCATCTGTTCGTGAAAAATCTCGGCACCTCACACGAAGAATTAAATTGCATTGCGAACAGCGAAGAAAGATACATTTCCTTCACAAAATGGAAGCTCATGGAGAAGAAAAGAGTAATCGACAGAGAGACGTTGAAAGAAAAAACGAAACTCATTCGTAGAGCAATACGTTTCATCGACAGTTTTAAATTCATGTTGACCGCTCTAGAAAAATTAGTCGATAACATGAGCAAGGATAAATTTAAAATCACGAGCGAACATTTCGGAGAACGAGTAGACGTCATGTTGAGGAAAGGAGTCTATCCTTACGATTACATGAACGATCTAAAGAGATTCGAAGACACCGCACTACCTTCGAAAGAAGATTTTTATTCGAAATTATACGAATCCGACATTTCCGATGAGAATTACGAACATGCTAAAAACGTGTGGAAATCATTCGATATGAAAACCATGAGAGATTATCACGATCTCTATCTGAAGACTGACGTTCTGCTCTTGGCAGACGTGTTCAAAAATTTTCGAGACGTCTGTCGTTGAAATTATGATCTGGATCCCGCTTGGTATTTCACCGCACCCGGTCTAGCGTGGGACACTCTGTTGAAGACCACCGAAGTCCAATTGGAATTATTATCTGACGTGGACATGTTGCTCATGTTCGAAAGGGCTGCGAGAGGTGGCATCTCGATGATCTCTCACAGATATTCTGAAGCTAACAATCCCTACATGAAAGAAGGTTTCGATTCGAAACTGTCAAATAAATACATACAGTATTGGGACGCTAATAATCTGTATGGTTGGGCTATGAGTCATCCTTTACCGATTGGAAATTTCGAATGGGTGACGGAACCGGAAGAGATGCAAAAATGGAGAGACTATCCTTGCATTTTAGAAGTCGATTTGAACTATCCGGAAGAATTACACGATCTACACAACGATTATCCACTGGCTCCCGAACGAATGGAACTGAATGAAGGAGACGAGGAAAAACTCATTCCAAATTTATTTAACAAACGTAACTACGTCGTCTACAGCGAGAATTTGAAACAATACCTCGATTACGGGATGAAATTAGTCGACATACATCGCATCATTCGATTTGACGAAGAGCCTTGGATGAAAAAATACATCGATCTCAACACGAATCTCAGAATTCGAGCCGAGAACGATTTCGAAAAAGATTTCTTCAAACTCATGAACAACTGCGTGTACAGTAAATCGATGGAAAACATCAGGAAGAGAACCGACGTTCGACTCATCACGTCTGAGAAAAGAGCTAAAACATTAGTGGCGAAACCTAATTACAAACACCGAACCATATTCGACGAAAATCTAGTGACCGTTCACATGCAAAAGACGTACCTGAAGTTAAACAAACCATATTATCTCGGACCGATCATCTTAGATGTTAGCAAGCGATTGATGTACGAGTTTCACTACGATTACGTCAAATGAAAATTTGGTGATAAAGCCAAACTACTGTTCACCAACACGGACAGTTTAGTTTATGAGATAGAGACGAAAGACTTCTCAGGATGTGGCCGAGTGGTTCGACACGAGCAATTATCCCATCGATCACCTGTCCAATATTCAATCGAACGACAACAAGAAGGTGTTGGGTAAATTTAAGGACGAGAGCGGTGGTAAACAAATCATCAAATTCGTGGGCTTGAGACCCAAACTGTATGCTTATCGTCTAGAAGATGAAGAGATCAAGAAGTGCAAAGGAGTTAAAGCGTGCGTGGTGAAGAAAAACATCTCTTTCCAAGAGTATAAAGATTGTCTGTTAGGAAGTGGTCCGGTGTATAAGACTATGAAATCGATTCGAAGCGAAAATCACGACTTGTATACCGAAATAGTCAACAAGATTTCACTGACGGCCGACGACGATAAGAGATTCGTGTTAGACGATAAAATAAGCACTTTGGCACTCGGACATTGGACTGTGGATCTAATTAGAGACGATATGAATGTGGATGATTGGATTCCAGATACAATTGTGGATGATAAGATTCCAGATATAATTGTGGATGATAGGATTCCAGAAAATCAAGAAGAATTAGATGGACTCAAAATTATAGAAATCGATAGTGACATCGAGAAAGTTAGTTTAAAAAGAAAAAGAAAAAAAGAAAAAAAAACCCTAACGAACTCCAATTCTTAATTCCGAAAACGTTCGAGCTAAGAGAGACAAACTACGTTTGATATCTCTTTTTGCGTCATCTTTTTTCGCAGGTAGCGAAAAAGACGTATTTGAATATAATAGATATTTGCAGTTGTTCTTCCTGTTCAAAAAATTGTCAAAAGATCAAGAGAAATACATTTACGACACAGTGTCTAAAAAATTTCATTCGTTAAATCACCACAAAACGATCGAATCTGTTCTACTAAAAGATGGTAATATCAGGATTTCAGAAAATCAAGAAGAATTAGATGGAATCAAAATTATGGAAAACGATAGAGACATCGAGAATGTTAGTTTAAAAAAAAGAGAAAAAAAACAAAAAAAATAACGTCATTTTTTAGTGAATTATAATAAAATAAATAAAAAAAAATATATACGCATTATGAATAAGAAAATAAAGATATCCGTAGAAGGTGTTGTCTTACCTAACGAACCCCTATCCAACATCGATCTGTTGAATGTGGCAAAGGATTTGAAAATCAAAGATTTTCTAGGCATGTTTTCCAGAGATGCCTTGCCGAAGAGAAGACCTCGACAATCGGAATGCGGAATTTTAAATCTAGACGATTCATCGGGTGAAGGCACTCACTGGGTGGCGTGGATCAAGAACGGGAAGAAGAAAAATTATTATTTCGACAGCTATGGAATCTCGCCGCCAAAAGAAATAAAGAACTATTTCAACAAATCGATGGTTCGTTACAACATGGAACAAGTGCAATCACCAGATCAAGTGTTTTGCGGTCACCTGTGTCTCTACGTTCTCAAGAGATGGTCTGAAGGAGATCGATTTCAAGACATTCTCAATGATTTACATTAGAGAGAGATTTTTTTTTTATAGTATATATAAAGATAAAAAATTATTTTAAAAAAATTTTAATCGAATAAAAACGAAAAATAAAATAACATAGTTCATTTTTAATAAACTGCGTTTTGAATATATTTTTTCTAAAAACAAAAAATCTCACAACAACATGCCAGTCGATAAATTTGGTAGAAGTGACGATGAAAAAGTCAACCCAAGAAAGAAGAGGAAGACGTTCGAAGTCGACGATGGTTACGATATTGCCAACTTGGACGAACGTTATGTTCGGAGATATGAATCTCAAGAAGAACCTTTGAACATGAACGATAAGAGACTCTACAATCTTCCTGAGCCGATAGATCTCGCAGATGCTGCGACTAAAAAATACGTTTACAGGGGGAACGCCGATTTTGAACGAATCCTGCTAGATAATTATGTGGATAAAACCATGACCGACGATCTCGATCTGAAATCCAAACGTTTGGTGAACGTCGCGAATCCCATAGATCCCACCGATGCTGCAACCAAGAAATACGTGGACGACTCTCACGCAAGATTCAGCGAACACCTGAGAAATAGATACGTTCAGAAAACGATGCACTCGGAATTGAATGCCAATTCTAACAAGATAATGAATGTGGCCACTCCCACGAATCCCAAGGATGTGGCGACCAAACACTACGTAGATCTGGAACAGAGAAAGTCTGACAGACGAGAAATGAAATTGGATCTGAATGCGGGATTCAACAAGATATTGAATCTGTCGAAGATCGACGACACGGATGCAGACTCAACCACGGTCAACAAGGGCTACATAGATTCTGCCGTGATACAATCACAAGAATACCTAGAATCGCAAGTGGACGATCTCTACCTGAACAAAGAATCTGGCGGAAACATGGAGGGTGGCATCAACATGAACGGTCACAATTTATTCGGTCTTGATCACGATCCCGAATTCGATTCCAGCGTGGTCAGCAGAAAGTACGTGGATGACAACTCGGTCTGGAGAAAGGGTGACATCATGGAAGGTAAACTAGACATGGGTGGACACGCACTCACGAATCTACCAGATCCCGTGAACATGACGGATGCCTGCACCCTGATTTTGGTGGTGGAGAAAGTCAAATATGCTAGACAATTGATCACTGTGTGGGCCGAAGAGGCCGGCACCTTAGATGAGGGAAAAGCTGAGTGGTCTTTTGGAAATGGTGGTAGCGGATCGAAACATGGTCAGGTGGGATATCCCATGCTGCTGGGAGGTGAAATCCTTCGAATGAGTCTGGCTTCCTCGGATTTGAATAACAGAGCGGTCGTCAATCTCATGGTGAATGGTGTAGAGAGCGATAAGAGATACAGCGTCGAAAAGACTGAGAATCAACACGCGAATGTTAGCACGTTCGGCACGCCTCTCAAAGTGAACGCCAGTGACAGGATTAATTTCATTACGAAAACCAATAATCCCGAAGCCGCCACTTCCGTGGTGAGTCTACTGATCGAACTAGTTCCTTTGAACAAACAGTGAATGCGCAAAAATAATGAATTAAAAAAATAATGTGTGATTATTAAAAACAAAATAAACAAAAAAAAAAGTAATGAGATTTAGAAAGATGTTCAATCTCTCTAGATCACAATACTTTTTTTTTGTTTTTTTTGTTTTTAATAATTACTCATTACTTTTTATTTTTTTTTTGTTTTTTATTTTTTTTCACACTCGTCTCTCATCAAATGATCGACATCTTATTTCTGTCCGATTCGTATTGTAATTCTCTGTCCGACAGGACCAGGGCGAAGGCTTCGGTTTTTCTCGGGACGTTCCTATCGAATTGCATCTTGATCTGAATGTCTAAGATGCTACTCTTGAGTCATTCACTCTGTTTACTGATGTCGAATACAAACATGGGGTACATCGACTTGTATTCGCCGGGAGACATGTTGGGGTTGCTCATCAATTCGTCTAGACCGTGATACTTCTTTCTAAAATCAGCGGCATCGCCGTACAGTCTGCAGAAATCGTTCTTGTCGAACAACGCATTGTAATCGATTGCTGGATATCTCGTGGCGTTCAGAAACACTTGCATGTTTCTCAAATGGCAGTGATTGAACAGCGATGCATTCTTTTCCTGAGACCCGTTCCTAACGGTCTGAAACGCAACCACGATGAAATGCAGTCTCTCGGAAGTGGATTTCACCGTCAATCTCCAATCGAAGTGATTCGTGGAGGGAGGAATGCTTGCCGTGTTGCACTGTCTCATTCTAAATCCCACGGGTAATTTACTCTTGGATTCTATGATCTTGTAGAGACGCGCTTTCTCCACGATCGAAGGCTCCATGTGCAGAACGAACCACGATATCTTGTGTAGAGTTATCTTACCCGCATCGGTCGCAGTGAGTCTCACTATTGCATCATCGTTTCCTTTTCGAATCAACGTCAGATTGTGTTTGAATCCGTACATGATCTTGTTGTAATCATCCGCAAATCCAAGATGTGTTTCAAAGGTATCCTGATCGAAAACGTTCCTTTAGGTCTGGACGTCTTGATGATGTAGTCGAATATCAAGGCGGTGCCTGCGCTAGCAGGGCCTATGGTGTCTTTCACCCACAACTGATCAAGTCCTCTGGATTTCGAAAAATCATCAGGATATGTCAAGAGTCCGAATATCATGGTGGCCTGACCGGGATGAAAAACAAATTCTATCTCTTGTCCGGATAGCATGTATTTTATGTTACTGAATAGATGCATGATGCCATTATTGGCTAGAGTATAGCGGGGGAGGAATTCGCTAGAATTGTGCACTTGGTGATACCTTCCTGAAATTTGGCATGATGTAAGGGTAGGCATCAGAGATTTCAAAATCGATCGGCTACAAGTTGGCACCATCCTCTAGCCACCACTAGCAGCGAAATCCAAAATGGCCGCCAAGCGGATCGAAAAAAAGCTATTTTCGCCGATCGCACAACTGAAGCTCCAAACCTAACACCATACATGTGCTGTAATTGATGTGAATGATGGAGTGAAGCCCTTGGAACAAGTTGGGGGGAAGATTAATGGATAATGGGATCAGAATTTCCGTCGATGTGTGCGTCTGTGTGTCTGACTGTCAGTATGATCGTCCGTCCGTAGATAAATTAGTGTTGAATGTTTCTCGGGAATGCAATGGTCAAATGAACATGGTATGAGAGATTCCTGTCAACACATGAACAAGGGTACTCGATAGTATGCAGCAGTGGGGATACTTGGACATTTGATAATCCAATTAAAGTGACAGTCTATTCTCAACTTCCGGCATTTTCGATAGATTTATTTTCTAAGAAAATAAAACTATCAAATTTCTAGAGGAGTTCTGGTTCAATCTCAACACCATAGCGACACGTCTGCCAGCAAGGGCAGTGCTGGAATGAACTCGGGATGCATTAGTTCCCGTTGTTAATTATACAATGTTATCTTGCCAGTATAGAACATTGGCAAAATGGGACTAGAAGGGGTGAGTGTATGTTTGCAGTCATTCGAGGTACAGGAATATTTTTTGACTACAAGTAGTATTCTTCATTTTCGGCCAGTTAAGATGTGGTGTGTTCCAAGTCAGGATTAATGTTGCCGACACTTAATGCCCATCCCTCATGGTATGCTACTTTACCAGGGATATAGAGATATAGCCACCACTGGGAGCCAAAACATGACCTTTGATGTCGATGAGTGGTCGAAATGTTTTAGCGAATAACTTATCGAAATATGATCCGGTATGGCAATTTGATACCTTACGTTAGATTTATTAGATCAACTCAGGTATGGATTCATTGAGACATGAGTGCGCTACAAGATGAAGGATTTCCAAGTTGATTTGCTATGGAGTAGGAACTGACTAGTCACATGTGGCCTATGGCCAGAGAAAGACAAGGATACCATAGATGAACACACGGGTGAACGAAGGTATCAACTGTTGTACAGAGGCAAAATAGTTGGGGATATTGTATCATGCTATGCATGAATTAACACCGTCTTGTGCAGTAAATAACAGACTATTTTCCGAAATCTAAAACTGTATTCCTATACCCCGGACAATGTAGCAAGCCACATGGGATGAACATTTGTTAGCAAAATCAACTCAACTAGAAACATGACATGTGTTAACTGGCCGAAAATGGAAAAAAAAATACCAGAATAGGAGATGACTGGTCCTAACATGACAGTATACTACTCAATATTGTTACAACAGCCACCTTCACACTTACACAAAGGTGTGCACCTTAATCCAGCTTTCAAGCATTTGCAATTGCCCTTGCAGGCCTTGGCACAACTACAGTGGAGCATCAGTGCACATGCAGCACTTGCGTCTCCTAGGTGAGTCCAAAATGGGACCAGAATATTGAGACGTGGATTCCACTCCCATCCGTACTGTGATGGGTCTGGCACACATAAGTGTTTCTGCAGAGCACGATGCCAAATGAAAGATGACACAAGAATTACCCTTTTTACATGTTGATACAGAGCTGCTTTGGTGGGCGGGATGTTTTCCATAGACTTAAGGCCATGTGTGAACATATGCCGTCTCGCATCATTGACACGTGTACTGACACAACTGTTACTGTACATCTGTATGGTGAGTTTTTCGATATGCTGCATATGAGGGGAATCCTCTGAAAAGACTTGCGGATTCTCAGTCAATTCTATCATCATTTCAGTTGATGCGGGAAAATTCATCCATGCATTCCATCCTGTCTTCTTCCCAATGCCGAGCATGCTGGATGTTACATCACAACCTGTGAAGGCGTGGAAGAAAGTCAGGGCCTTACAGTAATCAGGTCCAAGTTGTGAAGCTATCTCATGAATTGGCATATCTTTATATGCCTTTCCAATTCCAAACCCAATCCACAGCTCACTGAGTCCAAGGTCACGGAATGTTGCGAAATGGTGCAAAGACAGAATGACGACATCAGAATCAACCGTGCGAAGAAAAGCTATTTTGTGACCTTGTGAGACTGCATGGTTGAGATGAAGCATCATGCGCGTGTCTGCTTCCTCGTGGTTCGATGGAGATATGTCACATAAGCTAACATCCTTATTGCATAGTACATATTCTCCTGATGTCGTTAACAACTGGTACTCGGATGTTGATGTTAATTTCAGCAGTTCAGCAGACAGGAACTTGAAAAATTCGTCTTTATTCTCACTAACTTTCAAGAATGCCTGCCAATTCTTCCCTTTAGGTAAAGGGACGTTCTCGGACACCCGTATCAACCTAACTGCTGTCTCACCGAGGCGTTTTGCTCGCGTCTGATTCTTCAAACTGCCTTCGGGGTAACAGTCATAGATCGCATCAACCCTTGTGGTGTTCGTGTTAATCAGAGATTCGATGTATGGCAATAATTGCAATCGAGCATATTCTCCAAACAGATCCGCTTTCTGTGGTTTGATTACATGGACTACAGCAGGCATATCCAAGATGACAACTGAAGCTTGTCTAGCTGCTGAATTCTTCCCTTGTGCAGGAATAGCTGGTAAACAATTGAGAATTTGAGATTTTGTCCCACTCCGTAGCTTACCTCTATCGGATAATGCTGGCGGATCACGTGCATTCTCGTGCATGAAAAACTCATCCATGTTTGAATCAGGCCGGGCTTGCAGTGAAACGAACATCTGGGTAACTATTGCGGCAGTTGCTTTACTTGACATGAGTTTGTCTCGGCCTTTGTCCAGGTTGGCTGGGGGTGGGTTAAGGAAGGTATATATATTTGCCTTGGGAATAACATCATTCAGGGGTACGGTGCATTCCACAAGCCTTTCCTTCAAGAAAGTGGAATATAAATGCTTGCCCCTTTCGGGTAATGACCGTAAACTCTTACTAACTTCGGGGTCCATATATTCACCAGTATCTAATGTCACCAGCTGACCACTAGTTTCATCATAAGGGTTGATAATGAGTCCCTGATTCACCAGATCGAGGAGAGATTTCAATTGATTCAGAAATTTTTTCTGCTCTGATACCGAACTTTCCGGGTGTTCCGTGTTATCTGATGATGTTGTGTGGAAACTTGCATATTCATACTCATCTATAACACGCAGAACTTCTGACCTTGAAAGCTCAATAACGACTTTCTCTTCAGCCTGGCCATAGAGACCTTTTGGACCACTGTCTTCTTTGAGTAGTTGGATACTATGTTCTTGGCTCTGATCTAAACCCATCATACTGAACTTCCTCTCACTACGCTGGACCACAAAATGGCCTTCCATGAATTTGTTGTGGATTGAAGGATGCCGCCTGGGTAGCTGAGACATGTCTCTCAGAAATACGGGGACCCACCGACAATAATTTGTATGTCCTAGGGCAAAAAAGTAACTGCACAACTCATCGATAGAACACAGTGTACCAGGCCAGTTACCGATTCGTTGGTTCCGAACGAATTGACAGCTTGTCAAGAGAAAGTTCCGAACGATTTCACCCCAATAGCGCGCAGTTGGAGATTGTGAAAGAATCCTCTGTTCCCACATTTCAAATGACTCATGGGGCCCAGTCTGCTGACAGTAAATCTCATAAGCATTCTTTCTGAGGATCTCAAGCCAAGCTAGAGTGAGAAGATATGCCTGTCGCGTCCTCTTGACATGTTTCCCACCAAGTAGGGATGATGCTACACCGGGTGTGAATATCTTTGCGAGGTGAAACATTCGCTCCCAACCAGAACCACCCATAAGCTTACCACCAGCTTCTTGGGTGCACATTTCAAGATGCAGGAATCCAATCATACACACCATTCGATCCTCACCTATCTCCTCTGGGAACAGCCATTGACATTTTTTCTGCCTGGCATACAACGGACAGTCACCTTCAATGACAGGTATCTGGCCGGGGTTTACGAAAGCAGTAGCTTCCCTGACCACATACATAGCATGCTTCTGCATACTGAGTGAGTCCGCTTTCTGCTCACTGAAAACAGGGAATACCCCAATAACTGCACGAGGTTTGACATTGTCTTGATCTTCATGTTTTGAAAAGAAGCCTGAAAAGGTCACAGGGACTTCATCAAGCTGCCAGCTGCCATCAACCTTCCCTTTATTGCTGATCTGTGACACATGAGACAACCAGTCATTCTCTCCCACGTTCAAATCTGCATATTCATTGGGCCGTACATTACATTCATCTGGAGATTCAAGCCTGATGTCCCCACCAAAGTCTTCAACGAAAGGAACAAATGCATAGTCGTCTGGGAGTTCAATTTGTGTGTCTTCTGGAACATCTAAACTCAGTGGTGGGGGATCAGTACCCACATTGTCCCTGCTCAGTTGACCAATGAGTGTGATGGACGTACCATGCATATCAGATCTACCAGATACATCAATGTTATCAGTGGTTCCTATCGAGAAAACATTACGTTTGCAGTTAGCTGGGACTACAACACCTTCGTTCTTGAACCGCAGTGAAACAGCTCTCGCGAAACTCCTGCGAACATCCATTACGCGATCATAAGAGACAGAGAGTCCCATTTGATGAAAATCTCTGATAAGATTTTTCATACGATCATGGGCATGCAACTTCAAACCCACATAAAGAGGCATTGGAGTTTCTCTGTCACGTCTCTGGTGAACATTTTGTGCATGTTCGGAGCGTTTCGCTGAATTGCTGATCAACATCTGTGAAATAGTACAAGCCACTCGAGTCTTGGCATTAACAGTCTCATCATCGCCTAAGTTCTGTATACTACATGTGCCCTCAAGTAGAACTCTAAGAAGAGTCAGGAGTGAGTTGGGTACAGGCTCGCTCAAGCAATAAGATGAAAATGATCCCGTGAAAGGAGCTTGAGATATGAGTATGTGTTTACGCAGAAGAAGACCCACATCAACTATCTTTTTTGCCTCTTCCTCAGACACTATACGAGTTAAAGATTCGGACAACAAGGAGCCAACTCGAAACCTACTTGAAATAAACACATCTCTACCCTGTGTGAAAGCGTCCCAGCCATCGCCCAATTTCTGCAACAAATGTTCTTTGAATCGAGTGGAATGTATTTCTTCACTAAGCCAATCAGAACCGACTTGCTTCAACCTCCGACTGTACAGATTCTTGAGATCGACAAGCTTCATCGCGGAATCGTTGTGTTCAACAAATGTTATGAGCTCTGCCATAACGAGAGGGTCATAGGGCAGGCCTGACGCGGAATGTTCGGCGTTCTTCGACTTTTTAGATTTAGCCGCTCGTGCTTCATTGGCAAGCTTACAATAACAGGTTTTGTGATAGTAAAGATCACTAGCAGCGGAATCAAATGCTGCATTGACCCGAGAAAAAACAACCCAGTTCTCGGCTTCCTTTGCCATAATTTTGAGTTTATTGTTATCAGACATTGATCTGCAAATAGGCTCACTGCTGTCACCTTCGCGTTTGTGACAATAAACACACTGGGGCAGTTTCCTGTCACAGCCAGATTCAAAACTTGTCCGTGTTCTTTTAGGACTCAGCGTGGAGCAGGATGCCACTGCCTCATTTCGCTCTCGCTTGTGTAGCACGCGCTGTACGATGTGAGTCCGAATACTGTCACGGCATGTCTTATGATATATTGCCTTATTCGTCAACAGTGACATCGACATACACTCATCACTCTCTCTCATCAAACAATCAATGGTCAAATTATATGGAAGCTCAACGCCATTATCTAGGAAGCGCGTTATGTCTTCCTCAATAGCTTTATAGGCGTCATGAAAACGAGATTCTCTATACGGACGCATCAATTTCTTGGAACTGTCTTGCTGGCAAAAGCAACAACGTTCCCAGTCAGTACTAGTCCGTACACGAAGAGGATTCTCACTCATTCTGTGAATGATTTTTGTGAACAATCGCGTTCTCGAATTAATTTCGACAGACAAATCAGAATTGCTTGCGGAATTACGCCAAACAAGAGATTGTATGGCAAAGAGACTGCTTCATAAAGAGCGTTGTTTCTCCGGGATCAGCGTCATTCAGGTTTGCCTGAATGACGCTGATCCCGGAGAAACAACGCTCTTTTCAAGTTCCAAGAAATTGATGCGTCCGTATAGAGAATCTCGTTTTATTCTACATCATCTCCCACGTCTGTTTCCAACACGTGCGTGGATCAGAGTTCACTTTCGCGCCCTTACAATCGGATGTATAGTCGGTAGACCGTCGAAAAGGAGGTTCCCTTCAGCCGCTGGCGGCCATTTTGGATTGTGCCGCTACTGGTCGCCACCGGTCGGTGTCAACTTGTAGCCGATCGTTTTTGAGAACCTCATAGCCTACACTAACAGTGTGCCAAATTTCAAGAAGGTATCACCAAGTGCACAATTCACCTGTATGTGACGAATTCCTCCCCCGCTAAGTAACCGTGTCGTCGTCGGCGTAGTCGCTCCCATCTTCCTTGGTGAGACGTCCCTGCACCACTATGTAACTCTCGCTAGGATGTACGAATAAATCTTGAGTTTCGACGTTGATTCCTATCTCTCCTGCATTGTTTAAACTCGTTCCGGTTACCGGTTCATATTTGTGAACCTCATATTCTTGAATACTTTCATCTTTCACTATGCTTTGTGCTATATCTAGTATATTTGTCATTTTAAAGGATTTTTAGTTTTTTTGTTATTAATTAACTTGCTTTCTTTATCTAAAAATAGTTTTTAAATATTTTTTATTATTTTTTTCTCTCTTATATATATGTGTAAACAAGAAAATGTTAAAGAGAGTAAATAAAAAATTTTTTGTCTTCTTCATCAAAACTTCGTCTTCTGTAATTGTTGTTCGTAAAATTTTCCGATGATCTCTTCTCCATCCAAAGCTTCAATTTCGTAAGTCACCGGATCGGTGTGAAATATTTTGATTATCACGAAGATTTCCGAGGTCCATCGAGGAGTATAACCTTTTTCGAAGTGCTTCTTATAAGCATAGATTCTCAGTCGATCACCGACCGCAAATTTCGGCGTTCTAGACTTCTTCCTGATCTTAGATCTCTCAGGATATAGATTCGCGTAGACCCGTTTTTCGTTTCGAGGATTGCTAGCTTCTGCGGAAGTCATCTTGATCGATCTGTGTCGCGTGTTGTTGTAATCTTTGACCAGACCGTTCAGAGCGTAGTATCTGTGAAGTATCTGTGCATCTTTTCCTTCATCGTTCGATTCCAACGTTCCACCACGCTGGCTTTCTCTTCGTTTTCAATCGAGTAGAGGTCTACCAATCGATGAACGTGCTTGTTGTAGGATTCCTTTCCCTTATCCACCCACAATTTACTCGGTTTTCGACAAGACGAGTCGAACACGCTCTTCAGAGCCTCGGCGACGCAAGGTCCTGATTTATTCTTCAAAGCTCTGATCCAACCATATTTGGAAAACACGTCGATGACCGTCAATAGATATTTGACGCCCTCATTCCACCTCGAAAACGATCTCATGTCGACCAAGTCGGCAGACCAAATATCATCCAGACCCTTCACGAACACCCTTCTCTTTCGAAATTTACGCATTATGGGTTTGTGTAACTCCTCGGCCAATTCGCTCGTCAATAATCGTTTCTTCTTCTTTTCAGATGCACTTTTTTTTTTAATGCTCCATCCGAATCGACGTTTCGCACTGATCAGATTACCGACCAGCGAACGTTCCATCTTCTCTCTCCTGGTCAGATTCGATATGCCTCTCAATTTCCCCAACATGTTTTTATCGCAGACGTCATTGCGAGTCTTGGTGTCGGGATGTCCGGCATAGCACAGATCGTGATCATACGTGGCTGCATCCACCCTATTCAAAGGTTTGCTCCAAGATTTGGGTGTCAGATCGGCGTTGAGTCTCTTGTTCAATTTTGTTTCGGGTCCAGTGAAACTGTGACCGGGCAGATGCATTTCAAAAGGTAGATTATTGATCATTTTATTCACGATGCCTTTACCTTTGCTCGCGTTCTTTTTTTTAACGAATCGTGTCTTGATAGAACCACACACGTCGCAAATTCCGCAAAGCATCTGTCTGTCGTTTTTAGTTCGCACTTCTGTAGAATTACTCGTCTCGGTAACTCTCTTACCATTTACGCAATACATTTTTAAGAGTTATTTAAATTAATTTTGTTTTTTATTTTATATATAAATTTAATAATTAATTAATTCTGCTCTTATATGTATATATTTTTTTTCAATCGCTGCTCTTGAGTTCTATCATCTTACTGAATTCCTCCCTGGCCTCTTTCCTCCCCTTTTCCACGAGAGAATCCTTCATCTCTTCCTTGATGATCTGACGAGTCTTGATTCTCACGGCTTCTTTCATGGCATCGTATTTCGTTTTCTCGCTCAATATCGTGAAGTATTCTCCGTCCGATATCCTACCGTTTTTCAACGCCATAGAGATCATTTCGGATATCGTGTCGATCTTGGAGTCAGCCAAGACGCGAATCTTGTCGTGTTTCCTCGCCTTCAGATATAATTTCCTACTCAAAAAGTTTCCGAGCGTGCTAAACAATCCGGCGGCGAGAGCCACTCCTTCTACGGTCAACACGATCAGAATGCCGACTGCGGTCGACAACAATCCGATGCCGGCCGCGTGTAAACCCATGGAAATCTTGATGAGTGTCGTGTCGATCGCGTTGACGAATGTCAGGAAACGCGAATACTTCTTCTTGAGGGAACGACGAGAATCTCTCTCTCGAATTAGATACTCTTGGATTCTATTGATTTGATCGATGCGATACCTCTCTCCTCTTTCTCTTTCTTCTAGCGACGGTGCCATCGGCAAAACGTCGATTGGCTTCTCATCCTCGTCGTCCACTAACGTCGGATACAATTTATTTCTGGTTCCCATTTTTGTTTTTTTTCTTCTAATCTTAGATAAAAATTTTATGTGTATTTATTTTTATTTTCTATTCTCCCTTATTTTATATCAACGAAAAAAACGTATGCTTCATTCAGCAATAATTTCTTGATGCATCCCTTGTCTTTTAAAGTCAGACTTTTACGCGCCAATTTCAGTTCTTCCGAAACTGTAGGCTTGTCTTGATTCTCACAGAAGACTAATCTCTTCCAAAACGTGATCACATTGTTGAATCTAACGCGTTCGAACGCCGGTTCGAAATACATGACGACCATATCTTCCCTTTCCATCGTCAGACATGAATGATTCTCGTGATCGAAGTCTAGATGATCCCGACATCCGACACACCGTTCTAACAAGATGGGACGTAGTTCTTCATTCACGCAGATTGCGTATGCTCTCATCAGCATGTTTAAAAGAAACCTCGCTCTAATAGTCTGGGAAGCGCACATGATTTACGTATTTTTTTATTATCTATTCGATTTGATATATTTAATTTTCTAAATAACTATTATTTATATATTTTTTTCTCTCCTATATATATCGATAATTTTTTTTATTTATTTCCTCGGGTATTCCCCCCACCCCACGACGAGGGGAGATAACTCTGTATGATCGAGTTTATGAGAATCGAGCAATCTGATTGGTCAATTAGCGGAGAATCAAGCAATCTGATTGGTCGATTAGCTGAGTTTGGGAATTCCCACTATGGGAATTCCCCTAATGACGTCATAAATGGGAAAAACCCACTGCCTCAAAACAATTGAGCATTCTGGACCACTGGTCTAGAATCCACAAACTTTTTTTTTTGATGCTAGCCCAGAATTTTGCTCACGTTCATCAACGATGGATCGATGGTCTGATCTGCGATGGGAACGTTGACAAAAATTTTTAAAGTAAAAAAAAAAGTGAAAATGTACAATTTCACCTTTTTTTTAAAAACGCGTGACATTCAACGTTCACCACGAGTATTTGAACGTTAAAAGTGTGATCTAGGAGTCACAAAAAACATGGGGGATTCAAGACCACTGAACATTTTTTGTGAACAAGTGTGCGATTTAACACTGAATCCCACGTTGGTAAACGCATCGTGTACGTATTTTGTACATGTACATGTACAAAGTGGTCGTGAACTCTCAATTATTACCTACTCCTGTGCATTCTGGGCCCACATCTCCAACCACAAACCTTCTATCGCGTCATTCAATCTGGCAATTTCCCACTGGTATCCAGATAACATCAACCTCATCGACGTCGAGTCCACTACTGTATTGGTTTGGACAGTGTTAGTGGAATTTCCACCATTATTGACACTGCCAGATTTGAGAACAGTATTGTTCATTTTAGATTGACTCAGATAATTCATGTTTAGATGTAAATAGTTGTAAATTAATTAGAGTTAATAAAAATATTTAGTTGAAATGTAATGATTTTAGTTTTAAGTGGAAAATGCAAGCAGAAATAGGGAGAGAAATAAGGTAAACACTTACAGTGATATGAAAAGATACACAGAAAAGAGTAGAGGTAACAATAGCTTCGCTGAATTTTCCGAGTGAGCGATAACTAGAGGTACTGTGAGCAAACTCACAAAGTGATACCCCCCCCCCCCCCCCCCCCCCACACGCCTGAAATGTATAAGTTAGATTATCTTCCATTGTGTAAAGTTTCATGAAAATTCTTCAAACGGTTTAGGAGGAGTTGCGCTTACAAGGATGGACAGACGGTATAAGTTAGATCATCTCCCCTTGGAAATGTCCGAACGGAATTATATTGCTTCATGCACATCTTCATATGGAGTTCTTCCATTGTGTAAAGTTTCAAGAAAATTCTTCAAACGGTTTAGGAGGAGTTGTGCTTATAAGGATGGACAGACGGTATAAATTAGATTATCTCCCCTTGGAAATGTCAGAACGGAATTATATTGCTTCATGCACATCTGCATATGGAGTTCTTCCATTGTGTAAAGTTTCATGAAAATTCTTCAAACGGTTTAGGAGGAGTTGCGCTTACAAGGATGGACAGACGGACAGATGGACGGACGGACAGACGGACGGACGGACAGGGTGATTCCTATATACCCCCCAAACTTTGTTTGCGGGGGGGGGGGGGGGGTATAATTAATTGATTGAAACCACCAGCGCTGTTCGACACGTCTGTTCACTGTGAAGGCAGAAGTGTAGGTGACCATGACTGCTATCAATACTTAAAGCTTACTGATTACCACTCAACTATGTTGTTACAAGAATGCATCAATCTGTTTGATCGCTCGATGTGTTCATCCTTCAGGATAGAGCTCAGACGAGTGTTTGCATTGCCATTCCTGCCTCCTGAAGACATACCAGCTTCTTTCCAGAAATTACAACATAAAGTCAGCAACAATGCCCAGGAAGTTCAAGATTCCATACAGTACGTCGTCGCTACATGGCTACATAGTGACGTGTGGTCCGTCAACGAATGGAATTTGTTTGGCAGAGGTATCCACACCAACTTCGAGGGTGGCATAACCGCATCAACACACGTTCAATGAAAGGAGGCCTTCTGCTCTACTTGCTCCTGACACTGATATTTCAAGAAGCCAAGTACATTCCGACATCAGTGAAAATGGTCAGCGAAGGAAAGCTGGCACGCCGACAACGAGAAGAGATACCCTCGGACACGTGGTTGCTCTGTGGTCTGCACGTGACGAGAGGAGAGTATTTCTCCATGCGAATTTCTTCAACAAGCAGCCAAGATGTTTGCACAAGAAGGGTGATTTAATATATCAACGCCAGTGACTCTTGTGTTCACATAGATCTATGTGTTCCATGCAACAAACAATGTGTGTATTATGTTACAGTATATTACAATTTTTGTTGGCTTGAGTTAAAAGTGTAGTTGAGTAGATGAGTATGTCATTGATATAACTTTTGTGCATTCTGCTAATATATTTGCTATCTATTTGTTCCATGCAATAAACACTGTGTGTGTCATGTTATCTTCGAGTTTTGGTTTCACATGTTTTTTTTTTTCTCAATAAAACATCATCAAACTTTTAGTTTGTGTTCCTTCTTAACATTTCAACTACATACAAATAGTATTTTCCAACTTTGCCGTGTCATTATATTACTTGATATCGTCACGTTTCTATGAGAGCTAATTAGTACCACCGGCAACATAACTACCACACTTAGATACGGATTGTCCACTTGTGTAAATTGTTAATTTATGACTTCTATTGAGCAGAATAGATTCCTATTTTTATATAGATGTTTCACAGTTACCTTGTACATACCACTTATCTTCACATTTTTCTAGTATTTTATCTTTCCTCTATCTTCATGCCTAACTGTGCTTAATTAGCTATCTTACACAATAACCTTCCCTTCCATGCCAGCTTGAAACCAATTTGCTTTACAGATAATGTCATTCTATTACATGTTATCATGATTAGTATTTACGTTCATGCACTACGCTCACTTTATCGTCGACGGTTTGCACAACAGATTACATAATGTGTCACATTGAATTACACCGTAGTCGGATAGGTACTTTCAACATTACAGTTTATGTTCGCGTCCTGAAGCAGAATCTGCCGAAGCATCAATCAGTTTGTGTCTTAATCTACCTACTCCTGCACCTTGATGGGGTTGAACTCTATACAAGCTGCACTGCCATGGCTGCTCTTTTCTTCAGAAACGTCATTGAATCAGCTACCTCGTGGGTGTACGAGTGTGAGAGGAGATTCTATCCTCCCAAAATAGTATCCACCCAGATAGGATTTCCTTAGGAAATCCCATCTCAAAATAGAACAAAATATCCTCTAAAAATGTTAATATTAATGCAATGTTTGTCAATACTCCCATATAAATATTGATATTCTCTAAGACAACAAACACATAATAATGTGGGGTGGGATAGAATTCACAGAGAGGCTTCTCTACACTGATAATCTTATCCTGTATTGTTGTTGTTATTATTGTTTAGTTTTAACACCAACAAATTAAGGTGAAAATGGGTCATTACCCTCCATGAAAATTTTGTGCTGGTATTGGTGTGTGTTCTTTGTAGTTTATACATGCAACAATGGATAAATAATGTGGCTTCAATGAGAGGGTCTGATCAGTCTTAACATGAATGAGCAAGATGCTACCCCACCCATCCCAACTAGAGGTGGGATTTTCATTCCCGTTCTTGAAACATTACATCATGAACATGATTCTAATTTTAAAAAAAAAATCCAAAACCCAGATTTTCAGTGCTATGACCATTAAAATGGAACAAACTATTGATTTTCTTGTGTATTTCATCCACATGATTTTGTCCAAGGAAACAATACAGTAACACTGTTCTTTATTTTTTGTTAACAGCTAACCAGAGAATGCCAATGATGATGTCAGAAATTAGATCATGTGTATTTTAATCCAATATAGGTCACAGAGAAAGGGCATAAGAATAAAGAGTAAACAATGTCACCTTTCAATAAACATTATTTCAGGCAAAAGATTATTTTATGGTAAAAATACTAACATGAGTTGAAGGGTTTATTTTCAGGAAACTGTTCATGTTTTTCATGGATAGAACCGAATTTCCTTAGGGGAAAAATTTCCACCATTGAAATCACCAAGAAATAATATCCAAGTCATGATATTTACCTCCTTGAGTGTTTTTGTTTATGTAATCAGTGTTTACATTTGTACCAGGATTTTCTTTCCTATTTTGGGTATGGATGTCCTAGGAAATCCATTATCCCAGATGGTATTTCCTAGGAAATCTAGTCCGCTGGATAAATTTTCCAGGGGGATCATATTTACTGTTACACGAGTCTACTGAAACAACCTCATACCTTTACAAGAGAGCACACGTCTCAAAAAAAATTTGACTACCTTGAAAGTATTAATCTCCATTTCCTTTGTCACTTCGACTGTCTTTTATATGGGTACAACTGTATTGTTGTTGTCGGGTGACATCGAACCCAACCCCGTACCAAGCTCTATCAACTCAATTCCTAACCAGAAGATTGAAGATTTTGCATCTTAATATCCAAAGCTTAAAACCTAAATTAGATACTGTTCAATGTGAATCCTCAAATGATTGATTGATTTTGATTGATTTATTTATTTATTTTGCAATATACAAAGATAGAGATGTACACACATGATGACAAAAAAAAAAAACAAAAAAAAAAAGTTGGCACAAAGTACATGCATATTGCAAGGAGATGGCATAGTCTCCTGGACTGTCTTCCTGTCACCCCCGCGATCTGAAGAAGAGAACATACATACATAGGTCAACAACATATTTACACAGTTTCGATATTGTGTAATTTTTTTGCCGATGGTCCAGGAGTATATGACTGTGCAGTTAGCTTTAGTTCTTTTTTTTTTTTTTGGTAGGATCCAGGGACTGATTATTTTTAATTTTTTTTTAATGGCAGGTTAAAGGTTAATATCACATTTTAAGGATTGTCCTGATGTTTTATTCAGAGCTAAATAAAGTTGTCTTGTTTCAATTCATTGAGGCGTGCCTTTTGGCAATCTCCAACAAAGTGCAATGAACGACTTTATTTTAACACATAATCCTACCACCCGACGGTAGCATGCAATAAATGTTTGTGTTACACCAATGTAATAAAAGTAAAAAGGCCACAAATGGACCATCAGCATGTTGATGTATAATCTCTGAAAAGAGAATCTCAAACGTGCTCCCGTCCAATATCGAAAACTTGATTGACTCGTCAAGCAGATCCCATTTGCAACTCGCTAATGCCTGTCGCAGATGAAATCCACTTGACTCGCCTTCCAAACCTCAACACTAGAGGGGAACGCATCGGTGATCCACTTTGTCATGCGCAATTAACTTTGTACACAATCACTGCATTTGAGATTGCTACATTTCACTTCCTCCTGATATTCATCAAGTATTTTATTAACTAGATGTTTCTTAAAGCTTGCTCTGCTAGGAATTCTTTTCATTTCATCGTCAATACCAGACCATATATGAATAAACGAGAAAACAGGTAGTTGTGCGGAAAAGGTGGTCTTTGGTGTTTTACACGTCAATTCCCCAAATTGTCGCGTGCCACACTCAGATATATAAAATAATCTTGAAACGAAGCTGGTAGTCTGAGGAAGTGCCAATCATGAATGAATAAGGAAACGTACAGTTTGTAGAGATCGTTAAACTTAAGAATACTTTCTTTTTTTAAAAGGGGATCTGTATGGCTGTTATAGTTCTTGTTACAAATAATTCTGATTGCTGTCTTCTGTAATTTGAACAAACGGTCGGTTGCTGCATGACCCCAGATTTGTATTCCGTATAACAAGTGGCTGTGAACGAGTGAAAACTATATGGATTTTAATGCGCATTTGGAAATCGTTCTTTTAAGTTTATTCATGCAACATATAATGTGTGAGACTTTGGAGCAAAGTGAGTCAATATGACTAGTGAATTTTAAATTTTCATCCATTAATATTCCTAAAAAAGAGACAGTATTTTTTGATTCGTGGTTCCCTACAGACCCCAAGGGTTGTCCATTGATTTTTAATTTTATCTGCTTAATCTTGTGTTCATTTTTAGGAGGATGCAGGAGCATGAAATTACTTTTGTCAATGTTAATTTTGAGATGACTGGCGGAACACCATTTATACAAGTTATTTAGTTGCATGTTGGCTTGATTTTGTAAGATTGCTATGTCAGATCCATTGGCTTGGAGCGTTGTGGCGTCAGCAAATGATAGTGTTTTCATAGATGTAGCTTTGTCAATATCATTTACGTAGATTAGAAACAAAAGAGGTCCTAGCACGGAGCCCTGAGGAACACCACAAGTTATAAGTTTTAGGGGAGAGGCATGTTCATTAAATTCAACATATTGTCTCCTGTTCATCAAGTAGCTTTTGAACCAAGACAGACATACCCCTCTAATGCCATAGTGTTCTAGTTTCGAAAGTAGAATGTTATGATTAATAGTGTCAAAAGCTTTTGACAAGTCCACAAATATTGACAATGTCGAATCTCTTGTAGTTTTGTCATTATTTTCTGTTACTGATTTCAACAGTTGGAGTATTGGTTGTATAGTCGAGTGCCCTTTACGGAAACCATATTGGTCATTGTTTAGGATATCAAATTTATTTAAAAATGATGTTAGGCGGTTATCCATTACCTTTTCCATTAACTTAGAGAAAGCGGGTATTATACTTATTGGTCTATAATTACCAAATGTGTCTGAGCTTCCTTTTTTATGAATGGGAATTACTTTAGATATTTTCATTTTATCTGGAACAGTTCCAGTTGAGAAGGATAAGTTAATTATATGTGCTATCGGAGAGGCAACAGTAGCGATTGATTGCTTTAGAAGGCGCGATGAAATGCCATGAATGTCCGTACTGGTTTTATTCCTAAGTTTGTTCGAAATGTTTAGAAGTTCATATTCATCGGTAGGGGATATGAAGAAATTATTTGTGTAAATTTCTGATAAGTAGTCTCTGAATGATGTATCGGGTGTCATGGAGATTTCATCGATAACAGCTTGGCCAGCGGTTGAAAAGAATTTGTTTTAAATTTATCAGCGATTTCAGATGGGTCGTCTATCACACCGTCGCCGTGAGTAAAGGTCGTGCACCTGCTCGGAAGGGTTTTGGATTTTTTAATAAGTTCCCTTATGATTCCCCAAGTTTTTTTTATGTCATGCTTATTTTGGTCCAGTGCTTGTTCGTAATATTTATTTTTACTGATTCTTTTAAGTCTGTTAAATATTCTAATATAGTTCTTGTATGCCTGGATATTCTCATCATTTGGGATTTTTAGTTTTCGCTTGTATAAAATGTTTTTTCTGTTAGATGAAGTTATTAGGCCTAATGTCATCCATGGCATACGTTTAGATCGTTTTTTATTTATTTTGGTTAGTTTTAAGGGAAATGCTTCATCAAAATTCCGTGTATAGATGTCAAGAAAATTATTATAGGCAATATCAGGACATCTCGAGTTCATGACTGGGTCAAAATTGCTCTCACGTAGCTTATCCTTAAAGATGGATATGTTGGCTTGACTGAAGATGCGCCGCTTGACCATTAAGTTTTTAGTGTCTCTGTCTTTTAAACGCTTTGTTTTTATTGTAAAAGTTGCAAAATGGTCAGATATGTCAGTCAGCAGTATTCCGCTGTGTGATTCGGTCACGTCATTTGTGATTATATTGTCAATCAAGGTGGCAGAGTAGTCCCTTAATCGTGTTGGTTTTGTAATTAACGGTATATACCCACCAGAGAATATTTTATCTATAAATTCGCTTGTTTTGGGGTGATTTTCGGAATTGAGCAGATTGATATTAAAGTCCCCCATTATGTGTGCCTTTTTGTGCTCGTCGTTGATTGATGAGAGGACGCTATCGAATTTTTCACAAATTTTTTCTAAGTTAGCTAATGGTGCACTGTTGGGTCTATATACACAGCCAATCGTGTTGGTTTTGTAATTAACGGTATATACCCACCAGAGAATATTTTATCTATAAATTCGCTTGTTTTGGGGTGATTTTCGGAATTGAGCAGATTGATATTAAAGTCCCCCATTATGTGTGCCTTTTTGTGCTCGTCGTTGATTGATGAGAGGACGCTATCGAATTTTTCACAAAATTTTTCTAAGTTAGCTAATGGTGCACTGTTGGGTCTATATACACAGCCAATTATATGGGATCTCTGTTTATTGTTCGGATAAAGTTCAACGAATACTGATTCATACACGTGTTCAGTAAAGTCTGATAGATCTTTCCTTATTTTGAAGGGGATTTCTTTGTTTATATAAAGTCCAACGCCACCGCGACCTCGACTTTTTTCAGTACGGATAGCGAAGGATAGAGGGTGGTAACCGTCAATGTCATAATTGAAATTTTCATGGACATCAAATATCTCAGTCAGACCAATTATATCACAAGGGTTTTCAGCCTCATGTAAAACATTCGCCAATAAACGTAGGGAATCTATGTTTGCATTTATGCTACGAATATTTAGGTTAAGTATGGATAATCCTAATTTTTTATGAGGGACATCTTTCAAATGATCCTCTGGGGTGTGATAGTCACAACTATGATTCATGATTTTGAAAGGAGATTCATGGTCGTTGAATGAATTGCATGTATTGTTTTGGTTTCTGACCAAGTCATACCTCTCATCTTCCTGGACCTCACATAATGATACTCTGGTCGCCATCAGAAAAGGCTAACAAGTGCTGACAATCCTGGACCAAAGGCATACTAATTAAACTTTCACTAACAGATATGCATAAAAGATAAACAAAACAGAAGAAAATATAACTTATCATACAGATATTGCTTTGTTGCATGGACGTATTTAAGTTTTTGTGGGAAAATCACAGCATTGTGTAATGGAATTCATTCTTATATGATTACCCTGTGAGTTACGACGCCTTTAAAACTACTATAGGCAAAGGTTAAGATGGTGAGTGTGGTCAGCATTATCTTGTTACCCACATGTGCAACAATGAGCGTAATTGGTTTCGACCGAGAATGCACGATACCTACACGTAAAAGGAATACAAAGATGAATATTTCCAGATTTATCCCAGGTGAATTTACCCCGCCCCCATTGTGAACTATATACCAAACCACGCATCTCTGCCAACCGTGATAGACCATGATAAAAGCTTGGCCAAGGACCTGGGAGGGTAGGTGGGCAAACAGATAGACAGGTAGACGAACGTTGCGCAAATTAAAGTACGATCATACTTGTTCCTTTTCGCAGATCAGTTAAGGGCCTATATAAGTAATGGAATTTTGTTTATTTTGAAATTCTCACCTCTCATATTCCTTAAATTCAGATTAAATATGCACAAATTATACAACAAAATGAAGGTTGGGATGTATAGAACACGAAACACATATGTAATCAACTCATAGAGTCGACTGTAGGCACCACTGGTTCCTGGAAGTCTGCTACCGTATTCGCACCAGAACTGATAATAAAATAATATTTCATCAGAAGAACTTGTGACCAAATGTGCTTCATATATCCAAGAACAAAGCTAGGCATTCAAAACACTTTCGAACACAGCGATAGGACTGCATTTTGGAAAAGGACAACACTGTCTACATTTTTCATTGAAGATGGTTTCCATGCTCGACAGACATGCGCAAACCACTCGTTACCACGAATTTCCATCGAAAAACAAAATCGAAATTCTAAGAAATTTCAACAGGTATCATGATACCTTGCATTGAATATGGCAACTGTACAATCTCTATCTAATAACAGTATACTGTATGAAGGCGATCTTTTTCATTATTTGATTTTAGACGGCGTTGTTTTTACATGCTTTTTCTGTCCGATGACGTCGACCGGAAATCGAAAGTATACTCATACGTAAACAAAAGCAAAGGCTTTGGAATTTTCCTCAATGCAGCTCTGTCGCAGTGTTTTGAAGAATTATTATCCCCTAGCTTTGTTCTTGGATATGTAAAGTACATTTGGCCACAAGTTGTTTTCGTGAAATATTATTAAATTGTCAGTTCTGGTGCGAATACGGCAGCAGACTTCCAGGAACCAGTGGTGCCTACAGTCGACTCTATGAGTTGATTACACATGTGTTTCGTGTTCTATACGTCCCAACCTTCATTTTGATGTACATTTTGTGTATATTTAATTTGAATTGAAGGAATATCAGAGGTGAGAATTTTCAAAATAAACAAAATTTCATTACTTATATAGGCCCTTAATAGTAGTTATAAGTAGTTGTCAAAACCTCAAACATGTTATGATGTTCATACGGTATTCATCTTCAAAAGACAGCCCAAGCCCCACACCGAGCGCGACGTGCATCGCACGCAGTCCCGCTCGGTGCGGGCGTCGAGCTGGTCTGCATGCCATGCACTTCATTTCATAACTATAACTCACATCCTGCTGGGCTCAGGAAAAACCTTAATCAGATTGTCCGCAAGTTTGCGTGCGCTACTCGGCACCGATAATATTGTTAACTGGGACATCAGGACAGATATATTACCACGTTTGAGTGGAGAATACGACTCAACTGATTACTTCACGACAAACACGGGTAACATGTTCACCTTTTAACCGTGCGATTCTCATTTATGCGCACATCAAAATGGCATTTGACACAGTGACATCAATGTTAAGTGTTAAGGTGCAATACAAGTAACAGAATAAGGAAAACAGGCGGCAAGTGATTTATAAAGTCACGAAGACACCAAAAAAGTTGTTATTTGTCCAATTGTGATACCGTCCCAATGCCAAGAATTGCTTGTAGGTAGGGGAGGAAAATATATATTATTTCTGTGTCTGATATCATACGATATCGAAAAAGATCAGTCAACCAATTTAACCACAAGTGCAGCAATTCGAAATTGTTGGCAATACAAAACCTTGTGTGGTATTATAAGAAAACATTCCTCCTGTCTTGGGTGTTGATTCATTACTAGGATTTTATCTCTTCACCATGAGGGAGAGAGGGGTGATTGTGGCAAGTGCATGGAGACGTAAGTCACAATTTCAGTATGCATGGAGACGTAAGTCGCAATTTCAGAATGCATGGAGACGTAAGTCACAATTTCAGAAGTGCATGGAGACGTAAGTCACAATTTCAGAGTGCATGGAGACGTAAGTCACAATTTCATCATCAATGACATCTTGGCTTTAACCGAAACATGGCTGCATGGCAACGATCCCACATCCGATGTCTTACTCCATGGGTTTCACGAACCATTGTGATACGACCGATAGACAACGGGAGGAGGGGTTGCCATCTACAGTAAAAATAGTATCTCTTTTCGACATCGACCCGACATCGAGGTGCTGAATACGGAGTGCATATGGGCTGAAGTATATACGAAACACACTAAGCCCACCTAACAGTTCCCCAGATACACGGTATGCTGACCGTAACTGACTGACATATACGATGAATTCAGTCGAGCTCTTGATGAAGGCAAACAAGTTAGGATGGTCTTCTGTTATGTCAGTAAGGCTTTCGGCAAGGTATGGCATGTTTGTCTTATTCACAAGCTGATGAAAATTGGTGTGAGCTACTCTTGTTCTTCAAATCGTACCTTTCTGATAGGTCGCAACGAGTTGCGATATGATCGGACGAATCCACCTGGAGACACATTAATGCTGATACAGTCCCACAAGGTTCGATACTTGGATCTTTATTGTTCCTTATATATATCAATGATATAACCGAAGACTTACTCAACAACATAGTACGCCTATTTGCAGATGGTACTTCACTGCATCTTATTGTAGAGACTCCAGAGCAAGCTTCGAGATTAACCAACCATGATCTTTCCACAATAAAACATTGGGATAAGACATGGTTGGTTGAGTTTAATCCCAGTAAAACAGAGAGTATATGATTATACCACGGAAATGCAAATTCACTGCCTATCCACCTATATTCTTAGGTGATACACGGATATCCGTAATCATTAACATTTAAGAGTCATATTAAGTAGCACATGTACATGGAACGCCACATTGACCATATCTGCTCTAAAGCCTGGTCATGCTTAGACCTAATGAGGAAGCAGAAATTCAATCTCGATCGCAGTGTTCTAGAAAAATATACTTTGCATTCGTTAGGCCTCTAATCGAATACACTGATGCTGATAATTGTTCAGCAGCTCAAGTCGCCGAGATAGAGAAAATACAGATTGGGGCTGCACGATATTCAAACTGAATACCGGTATCGGTATTCAAAAAAATTCCGCGGTATACCGGTATATCGAAAACTGTTCAGATATATAAACACAAGTACCACAATCGAGACTCGAGGCATCACAGTCGGAACGAATTAGCATGCCTTGATGATGAGGTTCGAAAAACCTTTACCCAACGCAGACGATATCAAAATTTATTATTTTTAAAATTAGTGTATCAGATTTTCTCCAAAGATTTCAACAAAACTGTATCATGTGACTCCTCAATGGAACGAGCTCGTTCCAATGAGGGGTCACATAATATAGTTTTGTTGAAATTTTTGAAAATTATTTTTTCAACTGCTGAATTTGTATATTACGAGGGCACAAGCAGACGATTCATTGGATAAAGGGATAATATTATTCATTCGGGACAACAGTTAAAAAACTCAAGACATCTTGAAAATTAAATTGTGGGTAAATAAATAATGATGATAAACCGATATTTTTGTAATTACACCGGTATTCAATCGATATTAATTTGAATACCGGTATATATCGGTTTATCGATAAACCGTGCAGCCCCAATTTCAGCCGCAAGGATCATTACCGGGGCAGCTGTCAGTTGTAGTTAGTCTTTGCTTTATTCCGAAACACGTTGTGATTCTCTACCAGAAAGACGTCGCAAACACAAGCTGTTACAGTACTTAATGCACCATCACATGTCGCCCACATATTTTGCCAATAAAATTCACCCGATCGTCGAATCTATCGCTCAACCCCCTCTCATGTCACAATCACCGAGTTCCTTTTTGTTGGACTTAATTTTATCAGTCTTCTTTTATCCCGAGCGTCATAGACCAATGGAACACACTGCCTCTATCTGTCCGCGAAAACTCATCACTGATCAGGTACAAGGCATTCCTAAATGTCGGAAATCAGCGACCACTTGTGTTTTACTGTGGCGCGAAATCACGTGCAGCCCAAATATATCACCGTGATTGCGTTGTAGGAGCCTTAATTCTCATTTATACGATAATCATCTGTCACCTACCCCTCCCTGTCAATGTGGGATGTGCGATTCACCAGAGCATTTTTTCCCACATTGTCCAATCTTCTCAAATGTCCGTAATAGTACTATCAACCCTCTCCCATTCACTATAGACGTATCGGCACTTCTTTTTGGATCTAAATTCTTGAATAATCAGGAGAACTGTCTTGTTTTTTAAGTGGCGTATGACTTCATTTTACCAAGTGGACGTTTCCATTGACTGCTGAGGATCCAATTACCACGTACAACTACTACGAATTTACCTCCATTCCCCATATAATCTTACTTTCCTTCTCGCATGCATCGCCACCAAGATTGCTTCCGTCTTACTTCTAGTTATCGGTGCTTATGTTGCTTACTTACAGGTGTCTTGAATGTGAAGGCAACACATTATGCCTTCAAGCTGGCACCCCCTGTTTTCCTTTGCCCCTCTTCTTTGTACTCTCTTTCCATCTTCTCCTCCCTTCTCATTCAAGGTTTAAACAATATCGAGTATCACCGCCTGGTAGCTTGACACCCCATGTCTATTTTTCTACGTCTCGAATTACCGCCAACTTTCTCCCCAGTTTTGTCCCTGGTCGGGGTACCGTGTCCTTGCACTCGCGGTTACCTGCGTGTGGTGAATATGATGCTGTCAATCTAAATGTGAATGATCTCACATATATTTGCTCTCAGGTCTACACTCTTACGGCCTCTAGGCAGCCCTCATTGCGTGTGTATGGATGCGGTGCAACGGCTTGGCGCATTGCTTGTGATAAAGTTACTGATCGACCACAGGCCATGGGTTCCAGACGGCGATATAAGAGTCCATGTCCTATATTATACCAGCTTTTGGGGTATATTTATGAATGCCCCAGGGAGATGACTAACATAACCTCCCAGCTTTCTGTCAGATCCCCACATTACATAGCAATTTGGTTTCTTTTGTTAAAATATGTTATATTTTTGATGTTCAGTATATATACTGTTGCTGGTTGACAATCCTGTAATATATAGCATATTTATTGAATAAATATTGTTTAAACTAAATAGTGTTTGAATAATAGGGCCCCAATGAGCCGAGGTCACAATGAGCCAAGGTCTCAATGAGCCGAGGTCCCAATGAGCCAAGGTCTCAATGAGCCAAGGTCCCAATGAGCCGACATTCAACTAAATAGGACCGTTAGGCTTTTACAGAGTTCCTCTCCCCCATTTTTTTAGGAACTCTTTAGGAATTTCACCCACCCCTCCCGCTTTTCCATTCCTTAATTTTTAGACCACTTTTCGTACCTCCCCAGCTTTAATTTCGCTGCAAACGAAGTTCGAAAGTTGTCTGTCTTATAAACTACAAACACTCCACACAATGGAAAATAATTGTTTGCTCAACAATCTACAAACTATTATCAGGGAGATAGGGAGAAACGGCTTCAATGAGGTTTTCGTACCTCCCCAGCTTTAATTTCGCTGCACACGAAGTTCGAAAGTTGTTTGTCTTATCAACTGCAAACACTCCACAAACTGGAAAATGATTGTTTGCTCAACAATCTACAAACTATTATCAGGGAGATAGGGAGGAAGGGCTTCAATAAGGTTTTCGTGGGGAAAACAATTTGGGGAATTGTGGGTGTTCCAAGTATAACATAAGGTACGGAAGTGATACCTTTAAACCAAATGGCTTTAAAGAACTTGGGAACCCTGCAGAACGATGCAGGTCGATGGATAACGTGGTCGAGTAATCCGAAACTCTAGAAGCAATGGAGGGGTGAGCTTGGGTGGATGAGGATTAAGGACAGGGTAGACTTAATGAAACTCTGCTATCTCAACTATTTGGTAAATCTCCCCGACAGCCGATGGTGTAAATTAATGTTCCAGAATATTTGGAATTCAAACATACACATGGCGGATAGACCAAGTGAGGAAGTTAATGAAGAACTATTCGATGGAGATCCCAGGCTTAGAAGTGGGCACAACTCAGGGTAAGAAATCGTCAGAGAAAGAGTCATGGCGGATTGTAACATGAACTAGCGAGGTGGGGTGGGGGGGGGGGGGTCAAAGCAAAGAGATCTTTGGGTGGCCTGCGCCATAAATAGAAGCCAGGTTTTGAAGAGTACTTTGTGTTGTTTAAGATGAGTTCGCGGTCGTCGGAGCTTAGGCGAAAAACTGGGCAAGACAATGAAATGGAATGCCAAATGTGTAATCTAGGCGTAGTGGAGACTTTGGAACACTTTCTATTGGAATGTCCAAAATGTCCGAAATATGATTCACCGAGAGTATGATGGGGAAGTGGAATGGGTGGATGAAGGACATGTGGTTGGTAGATGTCGCAAAGGAGAGGGTTATTATACTTATCAGAGAGATTGGGAAGACTGGGGTTCGGGATATCATCAAGTAGTTCGTCTCAGAGTGTTAGGAGGAAAGAAGACGCGTGCATTTGGGAATACCGGGTCAATCAAGGCCTTTGCATCTGAGAACAAGTCAGCAGCTGGCCAAAGCATTATTATTATTATCAGTAGTATGTAAGGTTGAGATCTGGCCTCTTTACCAGGATCCCGGGGTCAGACCTCGACCTCAAGGTCATTGACCTGGGCACCCAAATCCATTAGGCCTCCCCGTCCCCTCTCCCCTCCCCGCTCCACACTAGGCCAATGTTATTTTTAGGCGCGCCTCCTTCCCTACCTTCCCTGTATGTACCCTATTTTTTAGGCTATCCCTCCCCAAAGCCCATTAGGGGTCCAGACTATGTATAGCCCATTTAGGCTTTCCCCACATTGTTTTGGTTTTCCCCTGTATGTGGGCTCCCCCCTTCCAAAAGCCCAGTCCCTCCCCACCAAAGCCCTGGACTTTTCCTCCCCTTCCTAAGGCTAGCCCAAAGCTGGGTGGATGGGGGCATTCAAACTGAGGCGTCCATTGAGTACTAACAAAAGAGTGCCACCATCCCCTATCCCTCCCCCTTCCCCAACGTAAATTTCGAGCTCTGTTGGTGTATCTAAGGTAAATGTTGTCAAGGACATGGCTTTAGATATAGAGAACACCTGGTCTTTGTCAACGCATAGATAATGGTGATTAAGATAGAGGGAAACTTTATTTATAAGAAGATATGATAGTGTCACGTTGTATAATTATGCAAATAGATAAGGGACAACTGGTATGTTTGATTATGTCATGGATAAAGGTATTATGATAAAGGGCTCCTTTGTTTATAAGAAGCTTAATATGATAAAGACCATGTATACTGTTTGATTATGTCATAGATAAGATGATGTCACGTCTCAGGTGTTATGAATGAATGAATGAATCTTTATTTAGCCGTATACAAACAATATACAACATACATAAATATCAAAAGGAGACAGTTAAGCATGTATACCACAGGGAGATGACATAGCCAGATTGGCTGTCTACCTGTCATCTCCCAGAAAATATAGCGCGAACGTTGGAATCGAGCTGTTTAATATTGACACTTGAAGCTGGTGGCTGGTGGCTGGTGGGGTAAGCAGAACTATGGTAATAGACGAGAATTGAAATATCCAGACCCATTTGCCTACAGTATAGGTGGAAGCGTCTCGTTAGATGACCAAAACTTCACTTCTGTTGACAACTCCAAATCCTGGCGTAGTCCACTGAGAGCTCCCGAAGGCAACTTTCAGCTGACTGGTGCCAGGTGTTGGGCTCTCAAGAAGGGAAGGGTAAATACTTAGTCTACCTAATGAAACTTGATGAAATTTAGCGCTCAAGGACCCGCATTAATTAGCACAGTTCTGGAGGGACGCTAGGCTAGTGTATCTATAAAATGCATGCACTGGAGTTTATTCTGCAAAATCTTACCTACTAGAGGCACACCCATTACAGTAAGGATTATAGCATTCAATGTAGTCGGGATACCGAGACAGCAATTTTGAAGTTAGTTATTCTGGGAAATCTACCTACTAGAAGCACACTCATTACAGTAAGGATTGTCGCAGTCGATGTAATCGGGATATTGAGACAGTAATTTTGAAGTTAGTTGTTTTTTAAAAATGTTTCTGTTGTTTATATTACGTAAGTCAAGATCTAGATCATTCCAAAGTTTGGGGTAAATGTGTATAGGAAAGTTCTCCAGAGACCTTGTCCTTATTCTAGAATATTCAAGCGAATCTCTTCTTCTGCTAGTGCGACCCGTAGTGTTGACAACCGACTGAAAATGATTTCGAAAAGATGACTGCAGGTTATTGTGATACCAATCGAATACGAACAAACATGCGTGCAGTTTAAAGAGGTCATTCACTTTGAGAATCTTGTTTTCTCGAAAGAGGGGATCGGTGTGAGCATTGTATTTTTTATTGTTTATTATGCGGATTGAGCGTTTCTGGAGAAGAAGTATCTTTTTAATCGTTCTAAAATCTCCCCATACGTTTATCCCATACACTAAGTGTGTGTGTATCAAGGCATAATAGAGTGTTTTCAGGGCTTCACGAGGGAGTGTTGTCTTCACTTTATTCAGTGCGAAATTAGCACGGGTGATCTTGGAGGAGAGTTGAGATATATGGTGCTTGTAAGATAGACTATCGTCAATATGTATACCTAAGAATTTTAAGGATTTCTCAGTATTATTTGAACCTACTCTACTTATGATTTGGCCATTGATTAGAATATTATGACGAATTTCTGTTTTTTTCTTTTGGCCGATGGGTTCATTACAATATATTTTGACTTGGTGGCGTTTACGACAAGTTGATTCGTACAGCACCATTCAAAGATTTTACCTAACTCATCATTTATGAGTAGGGCTAGCTGGTTTGGGTCTGGACCTGAAGAATGCCCCGTGGTATCGTCAGCAAAAGACAATAAATTGAGGGAGGTGGCGTGATAGATATCATTGACATATATCAGAAATAGGGTTGGACCAAGTATCGAACCTTGAGGAACTCCGTGCGATATTGTAACCCTGTCAGATATATAGTTTCCGTATGCAACGTATTGCGACCTATCTGAAAGATAAATTCTAAACCATTCATTGCCAAGTCCCCTAATACCATATTTGTCTAATTTATTAATTGATAATTGTATCGAACGCCTTTGACAGGTCCAAAAATAACGCCAATGTGCTGTTTTTACTTTTCTTGTTGTTTTCTTCAGCTATGGTTTTCAGTAGTTGCATGATTAGATGCACCGTACTATGATTTTCCATAAAACCATACTGATTCTGATGTAGGATGCCAAAACAATTTAAGGCGATTTATTTCTAAAAAATAAATCATTTTATATCGGGATCACAGAAAAGTTTGGGTCTGTTTTTGAGGTTCCTGTTAGCTTTGGGTGGGTGGTCACTAAAAGAGGTAGTCCGAGTCCGAGTCCGAGTCGAAAAAAAGCCGAGTCGGAATGTTTCTTTATCATAAAAATCTTCATACGATAGACATGGGTGCAATTCTGACATATATTATGTCTCGATGATAGGGGAATATATATACCAAACCTTGGTTTTCAAAACATATTTTTGTAGAATTTATTGACAATTTATCACTTTCAAGTCACTAAAACAGGTAGTTGAATCGCCGAGTCCGAGTCGGAAAAATGCCGAGTCGAGAAGGAAGATCGGGAGTGTACATCCCAACGAAAATCATCTGCGACGCTACTTTATACGGATGGACTCATTTAATGAAAAAACAACAAACAATTAATTCAAATTATTTCAAATGTATTTATTAACTAAATTATTATTCACATATTTCCAAACACATAAAAACATTTCTACGACACTAAAAATATTTTGACACACATGCTTACAGGGTTACATAAATCGATGGAAGAAATTACACACAAAATGTTTTTTGTTCTTTCATTCATTCATTCATTCATTCATTCATTCATATATACTTTTAACATGCAAAACAACGAAAATCAGCACTATCTGAAATATTATAATGTACACAACTGACATGATACCACATATTACAAATATTACATTGAACCATATTATCAAAAATATCCGGTAGCTTACATTTTGTACATGACAAATCCAACTTATAAACATTACATTTAGGTTTTTTTTGTTTACATGCCTTTTTTGGAAATACATCAAACTTTTTACGCTCAATGCATGTCACCAAATGTTGCCTCATCAGTGTCTCATCAAATTCAAAGTATTGAGTCCCAGTGTAATTATTTGCTGCAAACTCTATCAAGTAAGCAAGGGCGTAAATTCCACAGTCAACACTATTTTTCTGTTGAGAAACCATTGGCATTCTAATGATTTCTTCACCATACAGCTGTCCTAACTGGATTTCTAAAGAGGCAGACAACGGCCGAGTCTTATTGAATGCGCTATCTAGTACACACACACCACTGTTGTCCATAGCTGAAAAAACCCAGTGATCCTTTCCATTATGGTGAATTTGAGCTGCAGGTTGTTGAACAGGCTCAAATTTTAAATGGTACTGCCACTTTGTATCAAAGAGCGGAGCTCGGCCTGTGTGTTGAAGTCCATTGATTGAGTATTGGCCTTTAACAGCTAGTGACACATAGTTCATGACATTGTCACATAATTTTTCACATTTTTCTATTCTTTCCTTATGCTCTTGGGTGAGAGTGTTATCATTATAACAAACCCAAACTTTAGTATCTTCTGTTTCGTCTGTTCTTGTTGGAGGCTCTTCTTCAATTATAATTGGCAAATGCACTTCGAGTTTGCTTGGTAGTTTTGCTGTTTTCGGTGTTTCAAATTTAATTTTCTTCCTAGCTGATCTAGCAGGCGTGGAACTAAACATTGGTGCATCAGTATCTGACATATCGACCAATATACTAGCATCTGGGGCTGGGTTAACAATTTCCTTTCACTTTTATTTTGCTTTCTTCCTCATCACTTGAATGGTTAGTGTCCTGTTTTGTTTCAATTTCGTTGAGTTTGCCTTGAATAATGTCAATGATTTGTTCAGGTCGAGCTATTTCACGAGGCATTTCCACCATCTCAGGGTCAAGCTTTCTGTGTCGATGCTCACTTTTTAACTGAAAGTCTCCTACATCACAAAAACCTCTCATAATTTCCCATCTGTAGAATTGTTGGAGATAATGAAACGCAAGAACGGCGCCATCTAATGTCACATTTTTCAAACCAAGAGAGTTTTTTAGTAAACAGTTCAGACCCTCAGAAATATTATTTGTTACTCCTGAATAAGAGTCATAAACACCTGATGGTTCGACGACGAACTTACATGAATGTTCGAGAAGATCCTTCTTTAAATTAGCGTCAAAGTATTTAACAAAGCTATGGCTCCAGGTTTGCTGCACTTCATCCAGTTTGCTTACAAAATCACCTTCATTCTCTGATCGTAGCAGTGAATCGATATGAGAACTATACACTACAAGGTCATCACTCTTTCCTCCATGTGTCTTGATCCAGAATTTAACATCACGCTTCACATGATTCCAGCAATAAAGAATTTTTGCCTTTGGAATAAATCGGTTGATTGCTTTTGTAAATGACGCTTCTCTGTCAGTAACAATTACAAGCTCACAAGTTTGAACATTCGGAACCTGGTCGGCTATCTCTCTCCAGAATACGTCATGTGACTTCTGATTTTTCCTATCATGTATTAAAAAAGCTAATGGAATGCTGCACCTTCCTTTGAAGAATGGATGTTTCATCACTAAAGAAGACACAAAAAAATCACCGATGTTAAACGTAGTGTCATAGGACAGCAGGACAGTTTCACCAAGAGGTAGAATCCTGTTGAATTCCTTAAGTAACTCCTCATGTCCAAGCACAACTTTGAGTTCCGGGTATAAACTGAACTCCAGCACAAAATTGCCCACCTCATATGCAACCTGTAGGGTATTGTAAGCTGCGTCCTGCGTTAATTTCTTGGTTTTATTTGATAGGTATCGCTGGTTTTCGATCTGCTTTCTGTTTTTTGCAGTTGATATCCCTTGTTGTGATGCGCCAACATTTGCCGAGTCTTGCCCTTCCACATAAACCGCATTTGGTTCTTTTTTGACAACCTGTTCCTTTATTTTAGCGATCGTTGAGTTTCGAGTCCTGGTGTAAACCTAAATAAAATAAAGAATAAATTAATTAAATATCAAAAGACATTGACTTGTTAAGCTGTCGACTCGGACTGGACTACCTCGTTTCTCAACTACCTTATTTCTCGCCAACTACCTCGTTTCTCAACTACCTTGTTTCTCGCCAACTACCTCGTTTCTCAACTACCTATCTTATTTATTTATTTATTTATTTATTTATTTATTTATTTATTTATTTATTTATTCGCCTCTATAAAGGGGTGAATAAATAAATGAATAAATAAATAAATAGACGGCGTGCATGCATGTATTTTTCTGCCATGTATTTAGTTATTCCTTCATTCACGGATGAATGAACGACTTTCCCAAAGACATTGACTTGTTAAGCTGTCGACTCTGGCTGGACTACCTCGTTTCTCAACTACCTTATTTCTCGCCAACTACCTCGTTTCTCAACTACCTTATTTCCCGCCAACTACCTATCTTATTTATTTACTTATTTATTTATTTATTTATTTATTTATTTATTTATTTATTTATTTATTTATTTATTTATTCGCCTCTATAAAGGGGTGAATAAATGAATGAATAAATAAATAAATAGACGGCGTGCATGCATGTATTTTTCTGCCATGTATTTAGTTATTCCTTCATTCACGGATGAATGAACGAATTTCCCAAAGACATTGACTTGTTAAGCTGTCGACTCTGGCTGGACTACCTCGTTTCTCAACTACCTTATTTCTCGCCAACTACCTCGTTTCTCAACTACCTTATTTCTCGCCAACTACCTATCTTATTTATTTATTTATTTATTTATTCGCCTCTATAAAGGGGTGAATGAATAAATAAATAAATAAATAAATAAATAAATAAATAAATAAATAAATAAATAAATAAATAAATAAATAAATAAATAGACGGCGTGCATGCATGTATTTTTTCTGCCATGTATTTAGTTATTCCTTCATTCACGGATGAATGAACGAATTTCCCAAAGACATTGATTTGTTAAGCTGTTGACTCTGGCTGGACTACCTCGTTTCTCAACTACCTTATTTCTCGCCAACTACCTCGTTTCTCAACTACCTTATTTCTCGTCAACTACCTTATTTTTTATTTATTTATTTATTTATTTATTTATTTATTTATTTATTTATTTATTTATTCGCCTCTATAAAGGGGTGAATAAATAAATGAATAAATAAATAAATAGACGGCGTGCATGCATGTATTTTTCTGCCATGTATTTAGTTATTCCTTCATTCACGGATGAATGAACGACTTTCCCAAAGACATTGACTTGATAAGCTGTCGACTCTGGCTGGACTACCTCGTTTCTCAACTACCTTATTTCTCGCCAACAACCTCGTTTCTCAACTACCTTATTTCCCGCCAACTACCTATCTTATTTATTTATTTATTTATTTATTTATTTATTTATTTATTTATTTATTTATTTATTTATTTATTCGCCTCTATAAAGGGGTGAATAAATGAATAAATAAATAAATAAATAGACGGCGTGCATGCATGTATTTTTCTGCCATGTATTTAGTTATCCCTTCATTCACGGATGAATGAACGAATTTCCCAAAGACATTGACTTGTTAAGCTGTCGACTCTGGCTGGACTACCTCGTTTCTCAACTACCTTATTTCTCGCCAACTACCTCGTTTCTCAACTACCTTATTTCTCGCCAACTACCTATCTTATTTATTTATTTATTTATTTATTCGCCTCTATAAAGGGGTGAATAAATGAATGAATGAATAAATAAATAAATAAATAAATAAATAAATAAATAAATAAATAAATAAATAAATAAATAAATAAATAGACGGCGTGCATGCATGTATTTTTTCTGCCATGTATTTAGTTATTCCTTCATTCACGGATGAATGAACGAATTTCCCAAAGACATTGATTTGTTAAGCTGTTGACTCTGGCTGGACTACCTCGTTTCTCAACTACCTTATTTCTCGCCAACTACCTCGTTTCTAATAATAATAATAATAATAACTCTTTGGCCAGCCGCTGATTTGTCGCGGTCCTCATAAGAGAAGGCCATCATTCCCCCTGCACCCCACCCCCTCTTACCCTCCTCTCCTCCCAGCATTCAGATATAAACTGCTTAATAGTGTCCCTCACTTCCTCTTTTTCAATTTCTTCAATAAGCATTCCTACCCTCTCCCTCGTGTCCCCCTTCAGCCATCTATCCTTTGTTTCTTCACCCCACTTCTGCATTATTCTTCCAGTAAATTTTATTCTATGAGGTATATACTGTGGGCATTCCAAGAGAAAATGTTCCAGGGTCTCCACTACTCCAGAGTGGCACATCTGGCATCCCTTTTCCCCATCTCTCCCAATTTTTCCCCGAAGCTCCAGTGATCTTGATCTCAGTTTGAACAGCAGTGACCCTCCAAAGGTGCCATCGAGGTACTTCTCAAAAGCTGGCTTTTCTTTATATTGTAACCCCTGCAGTGATCTTTTCACGCTAACCCCTGCTCGCCAGTTTCGATTGCAATCTTCCATGACTCTCTCTTTGACAAACCTTTTGCCTTCTTTCATTCCTACTTCTATGTTTGTGACCTCTATAGAGTAATTGTCCATTAGTTCCCTCACATGTTTTGACCACCCCGTTTCTATATTAGAATTCCAAATGGTATCGAGCATCAATTTGCACCACCGGTTGTCAGGCAGGTTTCTCAAGTAGTTAAAGTAACACAGTTTTCCCAAATCTACCCTGTCCTTGATTTTCATCCACCCAAGCTCCCCCCTTACTGCTTCCAAAGCTGCAGCATTACTCGACCCCGTTATCCATCTGCCGGCATCATTTTGCGTATTTTCCAACTTCTTAATAACGGTTTGGTTTAATGGAATCACGTCCGTGCCATACGTTATACTTGGTAAACCCACCCTCTCCCACAGTGTTTTCCCCACAAAGACCTTGTTGAAACTATTTTTCCCTAAAAGTTTTAGTTGGTTCAGAATTCTTTTCCCCTTCAGAATCAGTTTGGCTGAGTAATTTCTGTACACCCCTCTTCCCGTTATATTTATGCTTACCCCTAGATACTCATACTCTCCCGTTTCTCCCACAGTGATTTGTTTGCTTTCCCCTTCGGGGATTGAGAACTCCCCCACTCTCCATCTCTTCGTCATATCTACCTTGCGTCCAACGGGTATTACCTTGCTTTTATTTTCATTTAGTTCGAGCCGCCAAGTGTTCCCATATCTACCAACAATTTCCAGCAGTTTCTCTAGCCCCTGTTCAGTTCTAGACATTAACACCATGTCGTCCGCAAAGAATAAGCCTCTATAAAGGGGTGAATAAATGAATGAATAAATAAATAAACGGCGTGCATGCATGTATTTTTCTGCCATGTATTTAGTTATTCCTTCATTCACGGATGAATGAACGAATTTCCCAAAGACATTGACTTGTTAAGCTGTCGACTCTGGCTGGACTACCTCGTTTCTCAACTACCTTATTTCTCGCCAACTACCTATCTTATTTATTTATTTATTTATTTATTTATTTATTTATTTATTTATTTATTTATTTATTTATTCGCCTCTATAAAGGGGTGAATAAATGAATGAATAAATAAATAAATAAATAAATAAATAAATAAATAAATAAATAAATAAATAGACGGCGTGCATGCATGTATTTTTCTGCCATGTATTTAGTTATTCCTTCATTCACGGATGAATGAACGAATTTCCCAAAGACATTGATTTGTTAAGCTGTTGACTCTGGCTGGACTACCTCGTTTCTCAACTACCTTATTTCTCGCCAACTACCTCGTTTCTCAACTACCTTATTTCTCGTCAACTACCTTATTTTTTATTTATTTATTTATTTATTTATTTATTTATTTATTTATTTATTTATTTATTTACTTATTCGCCTCTATAAAGGGGTGAATAAATGAATGAAAAAATAAATGAATGAATATTTTTCTGCCATGTATTTAGTTATTCCTTCATTCACAGATGAATGAACAAATTTTCTCAACTACCTCGTTTCTCGCCATCATATATATATATAATTATACAACTAACCTGTTCGTTTTGCTTGGAGTTCCCGTGTGGCCTTGCAACAAACAAGGTTTCGTCTCCTATATAATGCACCAACACATAGTCATTTATGCGAGAGAAATAACACACTCGTCTAAATCCACTGTCGCCTACTTTGTCACCAACAAATCTTTTAAGTTTGAAATCCCTTCTTTGTATCACTGGATTCTTTTTTGGAATGTCATTACAACCTTTGTTGCACCATATATATTGGTCACAAGTTGCTTCCTTTTTATTGTTTATGAGGTACATTTCACCTCCGTTTGGTCTTGTAGGTGGAACAAAAGATATTTTCTCTTCATCTGGTTCGGCTAAAATATGTATAACAGTCTTGAAGTCCAAAAGTGAGTCGCTGTGATCGTACAGTATTGCATCCATTTTTGATTTGATGCTCCAACGAAGTTTGAATCCTTATATGCAGTTCTTTTTGTTTAAAGAGCATCGGTTAGTATTATTGAAAATGATTTGTTTGAGTGAACTATGGTCGCTTGTTATTATTAATATGTTTTTATTCGTGATCAGGTAATCAGTATCAAAGGGCCAATAGTGTTGTTTTAAGTGATTACTAATCCGACTCGGACTCGGCGATTCAACTACCTCTTTTAGTGAGGCATCGGTTAATATTATTGAAAATGATTTGTTTGAGTGAACTATGGTCGGTTGTTATTATTAATATGTTTTTATTCGTGATCAGATAATCAGTATCAAAGGACCAATAGTGTTGTTTTAAGTGATTACTAATCCGACTCGGACTCGGCGATTCAACTACCTCTTTTAGTGACTTGAAAGTGATAAATTGTCAATAAATTCTACAAAAATATGTTTTGAAAACCAAGGTTTGGTATATATATTCCCCTATCATCGAGACATAATATATGTCAGAATTGCACCCATGTCTATCATATGAAGATTTTAATAATAAAAAAACATTCCGACTCGGCTTTTTTTCGACTCGGACTCGGACTCGGACTACCTCTTTTAGTGACCACCCTTTGGGTGTGTCGAAATTACTGAAAGTAAAACACTTGGTTATCTCCCTTCGTCCATGATGATATTCAAGCAATATTAAATACTCGAAAGCGAGGCATCATCCACCATTGCACCTTCGATCTATCAACAGGCAACATATAAGTGAACAAGTATTAGAAAATAGCCTGATTGTCTCTCCGAAGATGCCTCCAAAGAGAAAGAGACTGACAACAGTGTCCTCAGTGCGGCGAACTAGAAGTGGCCGTGTCACCAAATCAACATATGCTCGTCCCACGGCGAACAATAAATCGAAATCGGCCGTTCAAACTTCAGTTTCCAGGACGACGTCCCAATCCGACAACAATGGCGGTGTGCCAAGTGCTTCTACGGATCGCGTAACGGTAACGGGGGTAAATGTAGCCGCTGCACAGGCCCCCGCGCCGGGGTCAGGAATCAGCGTTGATGGCACTGTTAACAATAACAATATTGGTGAGTGTCTGCTCCATTTATGGGATCAGCCAAATACAACACAATCGCAGTCAACCGCATCGTCCATTGGAATGTCCGCATCAACTCGGCCAGGTACGGTTGCGAATATACCTCCACAATTTAGTGTAAATGCAGGCATACCTCTGTTGAATTTGCCCAACGACGATGTGGGAGCGCATGTCCCAACTTGTGTCAGACAAAAAATCTGGGCGAACCAGTATATCAACATTACAATGTTATTAAAAGGTAGTAATGATTTGTCTGAGGCTGCAGCGGGCAACACGCTCATTCTGAATGATCAGGGTACGATTGAATTGAAGCCAAAGCCAATCCGAGACAAAATCCCGTCCATTGAAGAATGGACTGATGAATTTTTAATTTTCATTTACATCTATGTCCAGCAGCATCCCTCAAAGGTTTTCGAGCTGCTCAAATACATGCAAATCATACGCGATGCGGCTTTGCGGGTTGTTGATTTTGCCTGGAGGGCCTATGACGAACAATTCCGTATGCGTCAGGCCGTTCACTCGCACTCCTGGGGTATCATAGTTCCAAACTTGTGGCTTCAACTGATGGTGCCCAAGGTTCAAACAGCGTCAGGTACATCTTTCGACTTGGGCTACACCTCAAGTACTGTTACCGGTACGGATCCTGCCACAGCTCCCCCTAAGAAGCAAGGCATCTGCTTTGCCTATAACAGACCAGGTGGTTGCCGATGGACTCATTGTCGTTTTGCACACGTATGTCAGAATTGTGGGAAGCCCCATCCCAAAGTAGACTGCCATTCAAGTTCCTTTCGTCGGCAGAGTGGATCAGCCGGCCCAGTCAGAGGCGGTCAAAAGCAACACAAAATTTAGTTTAGGCTGTTCCCCAATTGTTACTGATCATTTACAGGTTAGCCTTCACGGCTGTCCTGATCAAAATGTTGCCAACTACCTGCTGCATGGTTTTTCTTTCGGATTTTCCCTGGAATATAATGGTCCCCGCCGTTCATGTGAGGCAAAGAATTTAATTTCGGTTTCCCAAAATTCTGACATCGTGCGTGAGAAGCTTCAAAAGGAGTTGTCTGCTGGGAGAATAGCAGGCCCCTTTACCGACCGTCCCATTTCAACTTTGCGAATCTCGCCAATTGGTTTAGTACCCAAAAAACACTCTGGGGATTACCGTTTAATACATCACCTTTCATACCCAGACCATGACTCTGTGAATGACCACATTGACGACAGCCTTTGCTCGGTACATTATACCACATTTGATTCTGCAGTTGCTATGATACAGAGGTTAGGCCAGGGCGCTTTCCTTGCAAAATCGGATATCAAATCTGCTTTTAGATTACTGCCTATATGGCCAGGGGATTTTGACCAGCTTGGTTTTCAATTTGAGAATTTCTATTACTTCGACAAATGCCTCCCCATGGGTTGTTCAATCGCCTGTGCTGTGTTTGAAAAGTTTTCCACCTTTTTGGAATGGCGGGTACGTAAATTAGCCGAATCTGACAATATTTTACATTACCTGGATGATTTTTTATTTGGGGGACCCAAAGATTCCCATGAATGCGCCCATAATATGCAACAATTTTTTGAAGTGTGCAAATTCTTGGGGGTGCCTATCGCGACAGACAAGACCGAGGGGCCACAAACAATTATTTGCTTCTTAGGTTTGGAAATTAATACCCAAGATATGCTTATCAAAATTCCGGGGAATAAAGTCCACGAAGTTCTTTCTAAAGTCAAGGCATTGCTAGGTAAATCCAAGGCTACACTCCGAGAAATGCAGTCTCTTATCGGTAGCTTAAATTTTGTTTGTCGTGCAATAACACCTGGGCGCCCCTTTTGCAGACGGTTGATTAATTCCATACGGGGTCTTTCCAAACCCCATCACCATTTACGTATAACTGCAGGAATGCACGATGATCTTTGCATGTGGTTAACATATCTTACTGAGTTGAATGGAGTTTCAGCTTTTTCAAATCAGTTTTGGGAAGCCAGTTCAGATATGGAGTTGTTTACCGATAGTGCGGCCGGTCGTGGGTTGGGTTTCGGGGCATTTTTTCATGGTTGCTGGTCATATGGCATTTGGCCTGCAACTTTGCAAACAGCCGGCCTCACAAGCAATATTACTCTCCTTGAATTTTTTCCTCTTTTGGTTGCAGTGATAATTTGGGCAGAATATTTGAAAAATAAAAAGATATTATTGCGTAGTGACCACATGGCTGTCGTCCATATTTTGAACTCCCATACCTCTCATTCAGTTGAGGTTTTGAAACTTCTTAGACTATTCACGTTGCAGTGTTTAAAAACTAACATCCAATTTAAAGCTGAGCACATACCAGGTTCTTGCAATATTTTAACGGATAGCCTTTCCCGTTTGCAGCTTACCCGGTTTGGACGACTGGCGCCAAATGCAGAAAGAGAACCCACACCATTTCCAGACAGTCTCTGGGACATCTTCAACTGACCGCACATACTCTTCTAAAGGCTAGTTTGGCAAACAGTACAAAATCCACTTACCAAGTGGGAATACAGTCATTTGAAAACTTTAGAAAGCTATTTGGATTTCCATCAGTGTGGCCCGTTCCAGTTTGTCATGTTTCTTTGTTTGTCGCCCACCTTGCAGAGGGGGGGGGGGGGGGGGGGGGGGGGTTGTCTGCTAACACTGTCACCACTTACTTAGCAGGGATAACCTTTCAACACCGTATTCGGGAATGGCCTGACCCATGTCAGTCTTTCTTAATTACGAAAATGTTGACAGGTTTCAGGAGACGTGCTCCCCACCAAGACCACAGGGCTCCAATTACTTTGGATATTTTGCGTAAGCTTCCCATAGCTCTGATTTCGGTCTGCATTAATTCCTATGAAAGCACCCTTTTCAATGCAGCATATTTTGTGGCATTTTTTGGTTTGTTTCGAGTTGGTGAATTAGTAAGTACACCAGGTTTAAACATCACCCGGGCATTGCGCCTTACTGATTTGTCATTCTACAGCATGCAGTCCAAGAGATGCCTCAAAATAATTTTAAGACATTCCAAATCTAATCCGCTAGGTCGGGCTGAGGAAGTGCATATACCTTCCTTATCAGACACCAGTATATGTCCCATAACTGCTTTGGATAAATTTATACAGATTCGTCCCCGGATTTCCCCTATCCTTTTTTGTCACAGTGATGGGAGACCCCTCACCAGGTATCAGTTTACTACTGTCCTCCACAAGGCACTCTCCTTTTTAGGGCTGCCGCTTTGGCATTTCAAATCCCACTCTTTTCGAATTGGTGGAGCTACCCTGTTGGCCATGAATGGTGTCCCTGACCACATTATACAGAAAATGGGCAGATGGAAATCCAATGCTTTCTCAGGGTACATTCGGCGCGATAAAATCATTAATGTTTTTGAAGGCCAGCAATATTAAATAGACATACACTGTAACCTGCCTCAGTGGAACCCCCTGAGGTTGTTTTGCGGTGTTGCTACGCAGTTGTTCTAGGCCAAGGTTGGCTTCGGTTTGTTATGATTTCGCTTTGTTTCTGGATATGCATTTTCGGTGGCCTTGACTTTATACATGTCTCAATAACCTGTCACATTATTCTTTTCAGATATTTGGCTGGTGGGCTCTTCGATCATTTACTGGGCCTACAGGCGTACGTGTGCAAGATCAAAACAGAACTTAAACTTAGAAGGCCATGGTGTGCGATTGACTTGGTTGGGGCAACGCGGTATGCGTTGGCATGAACTTATGCCCAAGCTACGGAATCTTGTGCAACACAAAGTCCCTCCTAAATATTTAGTGATCCATATAATAAATTGACAGTTGTCTCTTCACCTGAGCTATGCACTGCCATTGAATCCCACTTTGCTGAATTACATCAATGGCTTAACCATACGATTCTGGTATGGTCAGATATTTTACCGCGACTCCAGTGGCATGGCTGTAATGATATCCGTGCCATTGAGAGAAAACGGAAACGCGTTAATCGGGCAGGCCGCAGAGCAGCAGCCACTCATGGTGGTAGAATAATCCAACATGTTGAGCTGTCAACTGACACCCCTGGGTTTTTCCGGCATGATGGTGTCCACCTCACCGATGTTGGGAATGATTTTTTCCTCAATAACATACAGGGTGCTATAGAGACCTTTCTGTTTGGTGACACCATCATGTTTTGCTGAATGGGGTATACAATTTTGTATAGACAAAATAGGGTGGCAAAGGATTTTTGTCACATGGAGGCTGGCGAGCGGTGGCTGTAGTTAAACCACATGTGGTTACTCTCCTAAAGGAACCCCTATGGAGTAGTATGTGGGCTAGGTGATAACAGTGTATTGGTATACATGTTTTTTAGTGCACTCCCTATGGATGCCCCTAGGGTGTGGATTAAATGGTTGGACATTCACTATGGATTCCCTAGTGAAAAAAGATTTAACTGACCTAACTATGGAGTTCCCTAGTAGTTAGTAGTGGATATTTAAGTTTGATATTGGTTCGGTTGTAGTTTCACTAGCCAGGTATGCTTACTATGGAACCCCTAGTAAGTGTGTGCTAGGTACTGATAATAGTGTGATATGTTTGTACACATAGCTACCGCTTGCCAGCTTCGGTGTGTCATTTTACGTTTCGTTGCGGCCAAGCATCTTCCACAAAATTTTATTAAACATAAACCTTATCTTGTGTTATATTTGTTTATTTAATCCTGTGATCTCTTGATATAAGGCGATTTATTTCTAAAAAATAAATCATTTTATATCGGGATCACAGCAAAGTTTGGGTCTGTTTTTGAGGTTCCTGTTAGCTTTGGGTGTGTCGAAATTACTGAAAGTAAAATACTTGGTTATCTCCCTTCGTCCATGATGATATTCAAGCAATATTAAATAGTCGAAAGCGAGGCATCATCCACCATTGCACCTTCGATCTATCAACAGGCAACATATAAGTGAACAAGTATTTGAAAATACCCACCCACCCTATCCCCATCAGTCTGCTGCCCAATGATCTTTTACGTTTTGTCATGTTCGGATGTATGTTCCTGAGATTCTGTACTGCTGCCAAGCTTTATCTCTTTTCAGATAGGCCTGCAACTATCTACAATTGTTTAGTATGGATGATGATGACCCAATGAACATGATTCAGGGGAACGCAGCAGTAAGTTATGCTTTGCAGCCTCTAGATTGTTTTTTGCTTCCTTCGAATGTCAAATGTAACTCTACAGATAGTCAGATACATTTATGCATCTTACGCCGTGCTTAGAGGGGCATTGTATGAACCGTTGGTGCTTTAGAGACATTCTCAATTCAATGACAATGGACGTCATGTTGTTGCGTTCCCAAGTGGACAATTGTGCTAATAAGGACACTCATGATATATATTATGTTTGGTCATCATCGACATACGCATCCATGTACTGTCGTGACGAGACAAAGGATTTTTGTCACATGGAGGCTGGCGAGCGGTGGCTGTAGTTAAACCACATGTGGTTACTCTCCTAAAGGAACCCCCTATGGAGTAGTATGTGGGCTAGGTGATAACAGTGTATTGGTATACATGTTTTTTAGTGCACTCCCTATGGATGCCCCTAGGGTGTGGATTAAATGGTTGGACATTCACTATGGATTCCCTAGTGAAAAAAGATTTAACTGACCTAACTATGGAGTTCCCTAGTAGTCAGTAGTGGATATTTAAGTTTGATATTGGTTCGGTTGTAGTTTCACTAGCCAGGTATGCTTACTATGGAACCCCTAGTAAGTGTGTGCTAGGTACTGATAATAGTGTGATATGTTTGTACACATAGCTACCGCTTGCCAGCTTCGGTGTGTCATTTTACGTTTCGTTGCGGCCAAGCATCTTCCACAAAATTTTATTAAACATAAACCGTATCTTGTGTTATATTTGTTTATTTAATCCTGTGATCTCTTGATATAAGTACTTTAGAAGTCTTGCTGACATAAGTTTTTATAAGAGTTTAGAGAATGTGGGAAGTATGCTAATAGGTCTATAATTTGTGAAGTTATGTTGGTCGCCTATTTTAAAAATAGGAATAACTTTTGCAATTTTCATTTTATCAGGAACAATGCCACATGCAAAGGAGCAATTGAAAATGTGTGTTAGAGGGTTAGCTATGGGATCGACAGTTCGTTTGAGAAGATTCAAGCTTATTGCATTATGGTCCTTGCTTCCTTTAGATTTTAAGGACTTTGCGATACTCTTCACTTCAAACTCACATGTAGGACTCACGTAAAAGCTATTTGTGAAGTTTTGTTCCATGAGGTCATAGGGCGACTTGTTGGTCTTAGGTATTTTGTCACTCGTGCGTTTTCCTATATTTGCAAAGTACATATTGAGTTCTTTAGCTATTTCTGTTGGGTCAATGAGTTCTTTATCATTATGGATAAAATATTGAGGTAAATTTGTTGCTATGTTTGGTGTTTTGATGGCGGCATTTAATATTTGCCATGTTTTACGAAGGTTATGCTTGTGTACGCTCAAGGTACTTTTAAAATAATTTGCTTTGCATTGCTTTTTGACTTTATTGAATATTCTACAGTAGTTTTTGTAGTTTCTTATGTTCGATTCACATGGGTTTTTTTATCTTCTTGTTGTAAAATTTACTTTTATTATTTGATGAAACTATTAGTCCTCTTGTCATCCAGGGTTGCCTTTTGATGAATTTACCGTTGGTGCAAACACGGATCCGGAGGAAGCCAGGTCAAATAATCCTAGATATATGTGTAGGAAATTATTATAAGCCGTGTTGGGGTTATCAGAACCCATAACTGGCGAAAAATCGCATCCTGATAGAAGTTGGTTGAAGTGTGCAATGGTTTCGTCATTTACTTTACGTACCCACGTATATGATTCTCTGTATGTTTTGTGGGGCACGGTTTCAATATGAAAAGTACCGAAGTGGTCTGAAACGTCAGTTATTATTATCCCAGGCAATGAGGTGGATTGAATATTGTTAGAAAAAATGTGATCAATAAGTGTAGCCAAGTGTGAGGTTAGTCGGGTGGGTTTGGTGATCACAGGTAAAAAACCTTGGCTGAACATGAGGTTTATGTAGTTATCTGTTTTGACATGGGAATCATATTTAAGCAGATCAATATTAATGTCACCAGCTATATAGGAAGATACATTTTCCTGGTTTAGCTTGTCGGTTATTTCATTAAGTTTGTTTAGAAAGATATTAATGTCTGCTTTCGGTGGCGTATTTGGTCTGTAGATCACCCCAGTTACTCTCCTTGATTTATTGACAGTGATTTCGATAAAAAGAGATTCAATAATGTGCGGGACAAAAACTGACAAATCATGACGAATTTTGAAATCAATGCTCTCTTTGATGAAAAGTCCCACCCCATCTCTGCCGTCATTGCCGTCTGGGCGGTTGTTTTTTTATTAGATTATGGTAACCATCAAGACAATATGATATATTTGTAGGGGTATTAAAAATTTCTGTTAGGCCAATGATATCAAAGGTATGTTGGGGTCCTTGTAAGGTAAATAAGAGATCGTGTAGGGACTCCCAGTGGGCATTGATGCTCTGACAATTAATATGGAAGAGCGAAAAGGATTGTGATTCGTTTTCGATGGACGATTGAAAATTTCCAGGCAAATAGTATTCACATTTAAGGTTATGACCGTGGAAAGGAGAATCCTCAACTTCTTTGGAAGTATTATCATATTGGGCTACAAAGTCATATTCTGAGTTGGTTTGGACCTCGTCTAAGGTTATGTTACCCGCCATATCGATTTGCTTCTCTTATTCCACCAGCTTGAACGTGTGCATTAAAGAATTGCAATGAGCTATTAAGATTGTATTCAACAGCCCGATTCCAAGTATTTACTTTATGTAAAGAGGGTGATAAAACTAGTAATAAAAGAAGGGAGAATATAACTAAAAGGAAAGCAATAGGTTTCAGTTTGTGTGAGTTTGTGGATGAGGATAAACTCACGAATGGTGGTGGTTGGAGTGCATGGGTAAAAGGGTACGTAAAGAGAAATGTCAGAGATGTGGAATGAAATTATTTGCATGAATATGCTAAACAATGAGATAAAGAGTGGGTGGGCAGGTATCAGAGCAATACTATGGATATTGGAGTGGATGCGTACGGAATGGTGTTTGATAACCCAGTAAGATTGCGGCAGTGTCTGATTGGTCCAACAGTTGTCCAATCAGAACATCCCACATGGCGGTATGTTCCATGAGGCCAATAGATAAGCGTGTTGTAAAATTATCCCACACAGGCATTCTCTGATTGATCACACAACTGTCCAATCAGATTGTGCCATGCAGTATTTTCCGCGTGGCAAACAGATGAGTGATCCGGAATGTTGTAGTAAACTACTTTCGCAAGCTCAACCCATAGGTAAGCTGAAAAGGAATGAACAACTCTAAGTTTTCTCTCTATTAAATTTTATTTTCATATAAAATCAGTTTTACAAGTAATTAATTGGTTTTACAATGGTCAAAATGGATTTGCAATCAGACTTACAAATTTACAAGTAATTTTTTCAAAGCAAAAATGGTTTTACAATCAATTAAAATGGATTTACAATCAGTCAAAATGGATTTTCGATAAGTTTTTACAAGTAATTTTACAATTTCACCATAAGTAATTTCTACAATAAGTAGTTTTACAATACTTCTTTTACAGGTAAGCATACAATAAACATAATTAAATGTTCAGTAACTGTCTTTTGTCCCTGAAAAGGGATAGTTTTTGTTGTTGTCGTTCTTCTGGATTTTCTCTAGTTATGATCCCAAGCTGTCTGTGTCATGTATTCCAAGTTTTATGTCCTGCCTTTCCGGTCTCCGGTCCGTGTTTTTAAACCCAACCTCTTAATAGGAACTCTTCTGTAAAGAAAGGTTAATAAAGCATTGTGTCATCATCATGGCGTGTTATGAAAGTCAAATATGCAGCATGATGTCAAAATCGGCATCTCATGCCTTCATCAAATCAAAATAAGCAGAGACAGTAATTTAAAACGTTACTTGAAAACGTTACTTGAAAACATCGCCCATTTGATTTTAAAGTACGAGATGGATGGGTTATCTTCATTGAATCCGAAAATGGACTGGGATGCGACCGATCTTGTTACGGCCTGGAAATCTTTCGAACAGCACGTGGAATTTTGGCTGGACGGCCCCCTAAAATCAAAAGATGAAGCAGCAAAATGTAGTTATTTTATTATGATTTGGGTTGGCGACAAGGGTAGAAACATTTATTCTACATGGAGTTTGACAAGTGAAGAGAAACAACATTTGCAAACACTGTTTACAAAATTTGAAGCTCACGTTTGCCCCAAATCGAACAAAATATTTTCCAGATACAAGTTTTGGAAAAGATCACAAAATAACTCTGAAAGTTTTGAGCACTATTTGACAGAACTCAAAATGTTGGCTCTTGACTGTGACTATGAACATTCAGACGAAATGATCCGAGATGCAATTGTGTTTGGCATCAATGATAATAAAGTACATGAAAAATGTATAAATCAGGGTTCAGATCTCACACTAGAAACCGCTGTAAATTTTGTACGAACCTGTGAACTCTCGAAAGCTCAGTTAAACTCTATGAGTGGTGATCTTGAAGATAAAACTGTTCATTTTGTGAAAAAATCAAAATATGTAAACAAATATTTCTCATCCAAAACAACTCCACATAAGAAAACTGACGTGAAAAGGAAACAACAGTTTCCAGCATCGCTTAATCGTAAAACCAATAATTTAAATTACTGCAGAAACTGTGGCAATAAACATGAGCCCAGAAAGTGTCCTGAATTTGGTAAACAGTGTAAAAGGTGTCAAAAATACAATCACTTCGCAGCTGTTTGTATGTCACAGAAGCATACGCCTAAGAAAATGAATCTTGTAGATTTGAACGACGATGATGCAGAGTCTGATGATTTGTTTGTTGGACTGATCACTCAAGTTAACTCAATCCAGGTTGATGAATGGGTGGAAAAACTCTCTATCAATAAAAAACAAATAACTTTTCAGCTGGACACCGGTGCTAAGTGCAATGTCTTGCCGTTGTCAACTATACATCAAATTAAACCCCAAATAAAGGTCAATGATGTAGCCACAACCTTGAGGTCATATTCAGGTCATTTAATAAATGCAGTTGGAACTGTTAATCTTCCATGTGAATATAAAAACAGTGTCTACAACCTCAAGTTTTATGTGGTTGATAAAGATGTACAGCCTGTAACTGGTGTGAAAACATGCCGAGAACTGAAACTTGTTCAATGTATTCATGCAGTTATACCTGACAGAATTACAAGTAATTCTGGTGATGAAAATAAATTGTCAGATAATACTGAAGAACAATATTCAGATTTATTCAAAGGTCTTGGGTATCTACCAGGAACACATACCATGCATATTGATAAATCAGTCGAGCCAGTAGTGCATGCACCGCGAAAAATACCGCCAGCTTTGAAAGATCGCGTAAAGGCTGAATTGAAAAGAATGGAAGCTACAGGAGTTATTGTAAAGCAGGAAGAACCAACACAGTGGGTAAACTCAATGGTTACTGTAATCAAGCCCAATGGTCAAATACGAATTTGTGTCGACCCATGTGATTTAAATAAAGCCATTCTTCAAGAATATTTTCTGCTTAAAACTGTGGAAGAAGTTGTTTCACAAATGCCTAAGGCTAAAATCTTCAGTAAATTAGATGCGATTAGTGGATTTTGGCAGATTCGACTTGACGAAAGTAGTTCAAAACTTTGTACATTCAACTCTCCTTTTGGTCGCTACCGATTTGTGTATCTGCCTTTCGGAGTGAAATTGGCACCGGAGGTTTTTCAAAAATTAATTACTAACATGGTAGCTGACATAGAAGGCTCAGAAGCTATTATGGACGATATTCTCATTTGGGGTGCAAATCGTGAAGAACACGATATTCGTCTGAAGAAAATTTTGGAAAGAGCAAGAGTCTACAATTTAAAACTCTCTCCTGGCAAGTGTGAAGTTCGTCAATCTGAAGTAACATATGTTGGACACCGTCTTACAGCTGATTGAATTAAACCCGACCCAGAAAAAGTAAGAGCAGTGAAATGCATGGTTCGACTGACAACGTCAAGGAACTTCAAACATTCATGGGTTTTATTCAGTTCTTGGCAAAATTCCTACCCAACATGTCAACTATTAGTGCTCCCATGAGAACTTTGCTTGAAAAGAATACTGCTTGGCACTGGGGTGATCAACAGGAAGCAAGTTTCAATGAACTCAAACGATTAGCAATCAATGCACCTATCCTTCAGTACTACGATCCAAATAAACCTCTGACATTAAGTGTAGACACTAGTTCAAAGGGTATTGGTGCAGTTCTGATTCAAGATACAAAACCTGTTGCCTACGCATCTCAAGCGCTCACAGAAACACAACAACGCTATCCACAGATAGAAAAAGAGACACTAGCTATTGTGCATGGTTGCACAAAATTTCATGAGTATGTGTATGCAAGGGAGGTAAGTGTGGAAACAGACCACAAACCACTTCAGTCAATTTTCAAAAAGCCAATTCTACAAACTCCACCCAGATTGCAAAGACTTTTAATAGCATTAGAAAAATATGATTTAAATGTGTTATATAAGCCAGGAAAGGAAATGTTTTTGGCAGATCAGCTGAGCAGATCATATTTTTCTGAGGCTAAAGAAGTGCTAATTCCAGACCTCCAGGTCAACAACATACATCTTATATCATACTTGCCAGTGTCAACCGAAATGTACAAAAAACTACAAAATGAAACTGCGCTTGATGAAGATCTTCAGGACCTACTTGACATTCTGCTGGATGGTTGGCCACAGAACAAATCTGATTTGCTTCTATCTCTTCGAGCATACTGGACTTTTCGAGATGAAATCTCTTGTATTGATGGTTTACTTTATAAATCTAACAGACTCATAGTACCAAAATCTTTAAAAAATACTATGTTGGATAAGATTCATGATTCACATCTCGGAATCGTGAAGTGCAAAAGCCGAGCACGCGATGTACTATTCTGAATAGGTATGTCTTGTGATATCGAGAACTGGGTCAGATCTTGTGATATTTGTGCTCAGCATCAGACAATGAACTCAAAAGAACCCATGTTATTACCCGAACTACCTGACTGACCTTGGTCAAACTTAACTATGGATCTATTCGAATATAAAAATGTACATTATCTTCTTGTGGTGGACTATTTCTCAAAATGGCCGGAAATCTGTAAATTTGACAATCAAACCAGTAAAAATACAATAGATCACCTGAAAGGACTTTTTTCTCACTATAGTTATCCTGATACTGTTATTAGAGACAATGGACCACAATTTTCTTCAATTGAATTTCAGACATTTGCAAAAGATTATGGATTTCAACATATCACCAGTAGTTCAAACTTTCCACAAGCAAATGGACAAGACGAGCATGCAGTGCAAACTGTTAAAAATTTGATCAAAAAAATCAAATGAACCACATGAAGCTCTTTTGGATTATCGTAATATGCCTTTAGATATTGGACTTTCTCCATCACAACTTTTCCTTAGTCGAAGACTTAAAACTGTTTTATCTACAGCTTCACCATAGTTAGAACCACAAGGCATAGACTTACAAAATGTTCGTAATAGACTCAAGAGTCGTCAGATGAAAACCAAGTTAAATTGCGACAAACATTGTGGTTGTGAACTGAAACCTCTGTCAAATGGTGATCCTGTAGTTATGTTTACAGGAAATAAATGGAAGTCAGACACAGTTTTGAACAAACATGTAACACCACGCTCATATGTTGTTCAGTCGTCTGATGGGGTAAATTACAGATGTAACCGTAAACATCTAAAGAAGACCTACAAAAATATACATCCAGATTTACTTCAAGAATATGATTTTGAAACCTCTCGAGATTTATATGACAACAGTGAACCATTAATGAATGGCAAAACAGCAACTCCTGAACACTCTACAGATGTAGTTGTACCAGTTGCCCATGAACAACTCAATCCCAGTGACTCAACTTCAAAAACACTGACATGTACCCATTCAGGCAGACAAGTTAAACCCCCAACAAAATTAAGAGATTTTGTCAAGTGAGTGGTGTTGTTGGTTGATAGCATATGGGGCTACTAGTCCTAATTGTTAACAAGGAACAACATATCTAGTAATGGCAAAAAAAAAATCCACCAAAATACAGTTTTTTTAACATTGTGATGTGTAACTTTTTTCATAGCCTAGGTTTGGCTTATAAATTGTTTTTTAGTTTTGTTTGGAAAAAAAGGGATGTCATGTATTCCATGTTTTATGTCCTGCTTTTCCAATCTCCGGTCCGTGTTTTTAAACCCAACCTCTTAATTGGAACTCTTCTGTAAAGAAAGGTTTAAAGCATTGTGTCATCATCATGGCGTGTTATGAAAGTCAAATATGCAACAGTCTGCACATCCAGAAAACATGTATTTTCTTAATAATGGATCAAACAAGTATTTTCGTTTCTCAATTGCGAATTATTCAGCTTCGTTCATTCCATAACCCTCCTCATCTCGAAGTCGCTGAGCAGTTTTTCTAATTTTTCCATAGACCGGATGTTGTCTGAAGTGCCTTTTTTGACTCATTGCCTTAAATAATCTTCTACAGAGGGAAGCTCTCTCAAATGGTCTCAAATGGTCTTAAATATTTCTCAAATGGTCTTAAATGGTCTTAAATATTTCTCAAATGGTCTTAAATGGTCTCAAATGGTCTTAAATATTTCTCAAATGGTCTTAAATGGTCACTAAATGGTCTTAAATGGTCTTACATGGTCACTAAATGGTCTTAAATGGTCACTAAATGGTCTTAAATGGTCACTAAATGGTCACTAATTTGGTGTATTTATTATATGTAAAACCTTATGCACATATGTAAAACCGATGTGCACATATGTAAACCTGATGTGCACATATGTAAAACCGATGTGCACATATGTAAAACCGATTCACCATTTAGTGACCATTTAGTGACCATTTAAGACCATTTAAGACCATTTGAGACAATTTAAGACCATTTGAGACCATTGAGTGACCATGTAAGACCATTTAAGACTATTTGAGACCATTTAAGACCATTTAGTGACCATTTAAGACCATTTAAGACATTTGAGACCATTTGAGAAATATTTAAGACCATTTAAGACCATTTGAGAAATATTTAAGACCATTTGAGACCATTTAAGACATTTGAGAAATATTTAAGACCATTTGAGACCACTTGAGAAATATTTAAGACCATTTGAGACCACTTAAGACCATTTGAGAAATATTTAAGACCATTTGAGACCATTTTGTGGCACATATGTTTCAATAAGCAGAAAATTCCTGTAACATTGATGGACGGAAGTTTGTTATCAAGTTGGCGTGTGAAGTTTAGATGTATCATTCTCCGACTTGACATTTATCTGACTTTTATGTCTTGTTTTGTTTTTTTGTTTTGTTTTTTTTTAAAGTAAACTGTGTCAAGTAGTGTGAAGTCGAGCAAAAACTTTTACCCCAGAGTCGCATCACTGTAATTTCCCACAATGCACTGTGGGAGAATTTGAAGCAACCATCAATTGGTATGGTGGGTAGAACCGATGTGCACATATGTAAAACTGATTTGCCTGTATGTAAAACGGATGTGCCCGTATGTAAAACGGATGTGCACATACGTAAAACTGATGTATGCATGCATGTATATGAGGGTACTCTTCACTGTCTTATAAATCGTGATGTCCAGCCAGTTCTCATTTGTTCTCAGAGTGTTCAAAGAGAGAAGACATGCCAAGCCACAACTGTAAATTCTGTAGGAAAGTATTCTCAAGAGACTTTACACGCAATAGACACGAAGATGGTCACTGTCTCAAGAGGTTTGGGATGACGGGTGAAGGCAAACAGTCAAACGAAGATTATAACTTGTCTGATTCTGATGAGAGCATATATTCAGAGAGGAGGCGTGGTGGCTCAGTAGGTAGAGGTACAGGCTTCGAATCCCACCTGCGGCAACCGCGTTGTGTGCCTTGGGCAAGACACTTCACCCCCATTGCCCATGTGGGGGCACGATTATGCTGTGTACTAAGGCATACTGCACGTCGATGGTACCCTTGTCTTCAACCGATCTAACCCTGCCTGTGCTGCAGTGCGGAGTTATGATGTTGGGGATCTAGCTGCTGCTCGTCTGACTGCTGCTTGTTGTTGCTCGGTGGTTCTCTCTGGGTACTCCGTCTTCCTCCACCCATAAAACTGTCACAGTCGTGATTAGCCATTGTGCATAAATATGTGACCTTAAACATCAATAAATAAATAAATAAATAAATAAATAAATACATATTCAGAGTCAGACAATAGTGATACAACCACTGAAAGTGAATATTCAGAAGAGGAAGATGGCAAAACGAACATAATAGACACTTTAATCATAAGAGCATATGAAGATAATACACCTAAATTTCAGAGATTGAAAGTGTTGTACATAAAAAATGGCTTGCCCACAGACGAGGCCACCAAAGTGGCCAGGGAAGCTCTTAGAGACAGCGTGAGAGCGTCCCTCTGCAAAAGATTATTTAAGGCAATGAGTCGAGTAAGGCACTTCAGACAACATCCAGTCTATGGAAAAATTAGAAAAACTGCTTAGCGACTTCGAGATGAGGAGGGTTACGGAATGAACGAAGCTGAAAAATTCGCAATTGAGAAACGAAAATACTTGTTTGATACATTATTAAGAAAATACACGTTTTCTGGTTGTGCAGACAGCTTGGGATCATAACTAGAGAAAGTCCAGAAGAACGACAACAACAAAAACTATCCCTTTTCAGGGACAAAAGACAGTTACTGAACATTTAATTATGTTTATTGTATGCTTACCTGTAAAAGAAGTATTGTAAAACTACTTATTGTAAAATTACTTATGGTGAAATTGTAAAATTACTTGTAAAAACTTATTGAAAATCCATTTTGACTGATTGTAAATCCATTTTAATTGATTGTAAAACCATTTTCACTTTGAAAAAATTACTTGTAAATTTGTAAGTCTGATTGCAAATCCATTTTGACCATTGTAAAACCAATTAATTACTTATAAAACTGATTTCATGTGAAAATAAAATTTAATAGAGAGAAAATTTAGAGTTGTTCATTCCTTTTCAGCTTACCTATGAGTTGAGCATGCGAAAGTAGTTTACTACAACATCCCGGATCACTCATCATTTCGCCACACAGAAAATACTGCATGGCACGATCTGATTGGACAGTTGTTTGATCAATCAGAGAACGCCTGTGTGGGATAATTTTACAACACGCTTATCTATTGGTCTCATGGAACATACTGCCGTGTGGGATGATCTGATTGGACAACTGTTGGACCAATCAGACACCGCCGCGATCTTACTGGGTTATCAAACACCTAAGACGTGACACCATCTTATCTATGACATAATCAAACAGTGTACATGGTCTTTATCATATTAAGCTTCTTATAAACAAAGGAGCCCTTTTTCATAATACCTTTATCTATGACATAATCAAACATACCAGTTGTCCCTTATCTATTTGCATAATTATACAACATGACACTATCATATCTTCTTATAAACAAAGTTTCCCTCTCTCTTAATCACCGTTATCTATGCATTGACAAAGACCAGGTGTTCTCTATATCTAAAGCATTTTGTATGCCGTTACGTGTACTTGTCCTTGACAACATTTACCTTAGATACACCAACAGAGCTCGAAATTTACGTGGGGGAAGGGGGAGGGGATAGGGGATGGTGGCACTCTTTTGTTAGTACTCAATGGACGCCTCAGTTTGAATGCCCCCCCCCCAGCTTTGGGCTAGCCTTAGGAAGGGGAGGAACAGTCCAGGGCTTTGGTGGGGAGGGACTGGGCTTTTGGAAGGGGGGAGCCCACATACAGGGAAAACCAAAACAATGTGGGGAAAGCCTAAATGGGCTATACATAGTCTGGATCCCTAATGGGCTTTGGGGAGGGATAGCCTAAAAAAATAGGGTACATACAGGGCGGGTAGGGGAGGAGGCGCCTAAAATTAACCTAGGCCTAGTGTGGAGCGGGGAGGGGAGAGGGGATGGGGAGGCCTAATGGATTTGGGCGCCGAGTCAATGACCTCGAGGTCGAGGTCTTACCCCGGGGTCCTGGTAAAGAGGCCAGATCTCAACCTTACATACTACTATTATCAATAAAATGCTTTGTCTGCAGATGGTTATCAAGGTGTGACGGCAAAATTCAGGACACTTGGAGCTTTGATGGTGTGATCTTCATTGAGTTCAAGGATGATTCTGTTGAGCGGATAACAAGCGTGTCGAGAAATTCAGCAATTGAGGAGAATTATCTATGACATAATAATAATAATGTGGTTTCTATTATAACGCCAAGCCAAGGTTAACCCTCTACCAAACAAGAACCTAACGACGCTATATGCGTAAACCAGTTTATTATCACATTGTTTCGATTTTTTTTCTTCTGTGTTTTGGTCTTTTTTCATTATCTTTTCGTCACGCTTATTACTTTTATCTTAATGACCTCAGATTGTGCCCCCATTGTATTGATGTCGGGGAGGGATGGGCTATGACGCTGGGGGGGGGGGGGGTGAGGGATATAGAGATATATGCATACCTTACAGCACGTATGCCACATGCTATGTCTTCAGTAATACGTGCCACTAGAGTCAGGTTGATGAGTCATATGGAGTGGCTGGAATCTGCCAGCACATTATGTGGAGTAGTTAACCACAGTTGGGCATGTAGCTCGCAAGCTCTGCGCTCGTGTTATATATTATAGCCCACGTTTTCACCCTCATTTTGACTGTCTACACAATAACACAAATCAACGAAATGGGTTACTAGCTATTTTATTTTTGTTTCCCGTGTCAGTTCATGTACTACTGGAACATTGAGTTCGTCTCTGTGGTCGCAGAGTCGCCGAATAATTTGCAGTCGAACCAATCTAGGTGTTAACAAACTTGATGTCATACTGTTGCGTGAATGTTTACTTTTGCAACTATATTTGCTGATCGAAGTTATTTTCCTGTAGATCCTGGAGAAAGCTCAACGCGAAAGTGTTGCTAACATTGGAGTTGGTGGACAGCACAATATGTACATATTGTGTTGTTCACTAGCTCTAGTTAGTCTGTGTGAAACACACAGACTATTGTTTTTGCACAGTTTCTTTTTCTTTTCTTTTTTTTCCTTCTTCTTCTTCTTCTTCTTCTTCTTCTTCTTCTTCTTCTTCTTCTTCTTTCTTCTTCTTCTTTCTTCTTCTTCTTCGGTCTTGACACAGTGAGCGTATGACCGATAGTGGTAGTATATTTAGTCTGTGTGAAACACACAGACTATTGTTTTTGCAGGGTTTCTTTTTTTCTTCTTTTTTTCTTTTTTTTTTTCTTCTTCTTCTTCTTCTTCTTCTGTCTTCTGTCTTCTCATCACTTTTTTGTCCACAAGATAACTCGAAAACGAATTGCCCTATCTCGTTGATTTTTGGCATGCTGATAGACAGCCACAAGTTCTCGGCCACCTATGTTTTTCAGATTCCTGGGGTATCAGGGGTGTCTGTAGGAGTGTTTTGAAAGTGGGCCACGCCCATATCTCAGGCGTGGTATGACCTATAGAACTGGGACCAACACCAAATGAGTCGACATTCGATGGAGGTTCAAAATATGGGTCAAGGTCACGGAGGTCATCTAGGGGTCATTGAGTGCATTTTTCAGAATTGCTGGAAATCACATTTTTTGACCCTGTAAAGTATTTCTGACGTACACACATGCATTTTGATGTAAAAAAAAAGTGGGCGTGACCAAAATTTTTGAAAGTGGGTCACGCTCATATCTCAAGCATGGTATGATGCATGGACCTGGGACCAACACCAAATGAGTCGACACTCGATGGAGATTCAAAATATGGGTCAAGATCACGGAGGTCACCTAGGGGTCATTAAGTGCATTTTCATAATTGCTAGAAATCACATTTTTTGACGCCATAAAGCATTCCTGACATACACACATGCATTTTGACGTAAAAAAAGTGGGCGTGGCCACAATTTTGAAAGTGGGTCATGCTCATATCTCAAGCATGGTATGACGTATGGACCTGGGACCAGCACCAAATGAGTCAACACTCGATGGAGATTCAGAATATGGGTCAAGGTCATGGAGGTCACCTAGGGGTCATTAAGTGCATTTTTCATAATTGCTAGAAATCACATTTTTTGACACTCTAAAGCATTCCTGACATACACACATGCATTTTGCCGTAAAAAAAGTGGGCGTGACCAAAATTTTTGAAAGTAGGTCATGCTCATATCTCAAGCATGGTATGATGTATGGATCTGGGACCAACACCAAATGAGTCGACACTCGATGGAAATTCAAAATATGGGTCAAGGTCACGGAGGTCACCTAGGGGTCATTAAGTGCATTTTTCATAATTGCTAGAAATCACATTTTTTGACCCCCTAAAGCATTCCTGACATACACACATGCATTATGATGTAAAAAAAGTGGGCATGGCCAAAATTTTTGAAAGTGGGTCACGCTCATATCTCAAGCATGGTATGATGTATGGAACTGGGACCAACACCAAATGAGTCGACACTCGATGGAGATTCAAAATATGGGTCAAGGTCACCGAGGTCACTCAGGGGTCAATGAGTGCATTTTTCATAATTGCTGGAAATCACATTTTTTGACCTCCAAATGCTTCCCCAAAATTCAGACGTGCATTTTTTCATGAAAAAAGTGGGTGTGGCCAAAATTTTTGAAAGTGGGTCACGCTCATATCTCAAGCATGCATGGACCTGGAGCCAACACTAAATAAGTTGACACTTGATGGAGGTTCAAAAATGTGGGTCAAGGTCACGGAGGTCACCTGGGGTCATTGAGTGCATTTTTTCAGAATTGCTGGAAATCACATTTTTTGACTCTCTAAAGCATTCCTGAAGTCCATACATCCATTTTTACGTAAAAAGTTGGTGTGGCCAAAATTTGTGAAAGTGGGTCATGCTCATATTTCAAGCATGGTATGATGTATGGACCTAGGACCAATACCAAATGAGTCGACACTCAATGGAGATTCAAAATTTGGGCCAAGGTCGAACAGGAGTCACGAGGGCTATTACCAGAATTGCTGGAAATCATATTTTTGAACCTCCTTGTGCATTCCCTTGATTGGTCCCTTTGAATGCTGTGAAGATATATACCTTATCTGGTTTCTTGGAAAAAATTATCTGATTTTTGAATGAATATCTATAAAAACTGTCATTGAAAACCTATTTCTTATTTCTTTAAAACTATTTTATCCCCAAAATAAGCCTCTAAAGTATTCCCATTACATTCATAGAGGGGCACGGTGGCTAAGCAGTTAGAGGTGCAGGCTGCAAGCCAAGAGGTTCTCAGTTCGAATCCTATCTGCGGCAACTGCCTTGTGTCTTGGGGCAAAAACACTTCACCCCCATTGCCCACATAATGGCATAGTGATGTTGTGTACTAAGACATACTGCATGTCGATGATACACTTGCACTAACCCTGCTTGTGTGGAGTTAGCATATTGGGGAGCCAGACAGTTGCTTGTTGTTGTAGTTTGGTGGTTCTCTGTGTTCTCTGGTTTCCTCCATCCTTAAAAACTGTACGACACGAGGTGGGCCTAGCTGCTGAAGTGTCGTTAAACCCCAATAAATTAATAACATTCATAGAATGTCTTCTATGCACTGTTTGTCAACATGATAACCCAAATACAATCAATCCTATCTCAATGTTGTTGTTATACTGATAGACTGCCTGCCATTGGTACTTGGTCATCTGTGATTTGGAGGCATGTGGGGCCTTCGGGCTCTAGATGTTAAAAATATGTTTACAACATTTACTGGGAAATGAGTTAGCTGAAGCAGTAACCATTATCTAAAACAGAAATCTCCAGAGAGAAAGCTGAGATAGAATTCTTTGTTACATTGAACAGCACTGTATATTTATGTTGTATCATGTTACAAAACTTCAGTCTCAGTCATTGAAGAGAGAGAGAAACCTTCACTTTTCAAAGCATTTTTTTTAAAAATCTATTTATTCTCAATCATAACTCAGGATTGAGAGGTTTTGGGATGGAGTGGTGTGTGGCTTTCTCGAAACACCTATCACAGTTACAAAGTAATAAAATGGAATATTTGAATGGTCAGATTTTAACCCTCTTAATACTTCGATGTGAGTAAAAAAGTATCTTTAATATAACTCATGGCTACAGAATGTTTTTCGCTTTCTTTTCTGAAACATTTAATTCTATGTGGAATGGGACACCTTTTCAGTGTGCTTTCCAAACTAAGGGATTCTTAACCCTTTAGCAACATAACGACAAAAACCGGTTAGCTTTATACACAGAAATGTCTATTCAGTTTTAATTACTTTTTCATTTTTGCTTGAAAAACATAGCTTATGACCCTTCAATGGAAGGAGCTCATTTTTTAAAGGATTATTTATTTATTGGTGTTTAATATCGCATATTTCTGAACAATGGATTACCATGACCAGGACAGTTTTACGGGTGGAGGAAGCCAGAGTACCTGGGTGGGGAGAACCTCTGGGCAACAGCGAGCAACTATCAGATTCCCCACATACTAACTCCACACAAGCAGGGTTAGCATTGGTTGAAGACAGGTGCACCATCGATGTGCAGTACGCTTTAGTACACATCGCCACCATGCACCCACGTGGGCAATGGGGTGAAGTGTCTTGTCCAAGGACAGAGTAAGGATCGCTCGACTTGCAGCCTGCACCTCTGCCAACTCAGCCACTGCGCCCCCATTTAACCCTTTACCCAACGCAGACGATAGCAAAATTTATTATTTCAAATATCATTTTTTTCAAATTTTCCAAACAATTTCAACAAAACCATATCATGGACCCCTCGTTGGAACTAATATGTTTTCAACTTCTCAATTTGCATATTACGCGGGCGGATGCTGCCGATTCGTTGGGTAAAGAGTTAAAGGATTAAAATGAAATATATAAAGCGAATATTTTAACCCTCTGAAGGCCTTAATATGGGGGGCACGGTGGCGCTGTGTACTAAAGCGTACTGCACTTCGATGGTGCACCTCTCTTCGAAAAAATCATTGAGAATAATGAAAACCATTTCCATTCTCACAGTGTTGTTCTAAACACACATAGATATAGATGGGACCTCTGTATTTTGACAATGCCAATAAGTCTTCAGACAGGCTCTTGGGGGTCTTCAAGGCCTTTCAACGTCTACATTCCAACATTACTGAACCTTTTTACTTGCAATATATTTTCCAGAGGTACCATGCATGCACTTCATCATTGCCTTGCTAATATGAATGTTGAACATTTGCTATCATCTATAAATATGGCAGATCCGGAGTTGGTGGAGCCAATATTTAAAAAGTAGTTTATGCTCATACTTCAGGTTTGGTAATACCTATAGTAATGGTACCTACACCAAATGAGTTGAAACTTGCTGGAGGTTCAAAATGTGGTCCACCTCTATGCGGTCAAGTGAGGTCATTAAATGCATACTTTTTCGACCTATTAGGAATTTTATTTTATACCAGTTAATGCAGTTCTGAAGATTATACATGTATCTCATCATTCGAACAAATGGCAGCGGCAGTAATGTCCATTTCTTATTCCTTGATCGAATCCTATAAATGGTGTGCACATATATGCCATTTCGGATTTCTTAGTAAAATTGTTCTGATTCCTGTATGAATATTTTCTCCATGAAAGAATTTCACAAAAAGCAGTAGGGAGAAAGCTGTGACTGTCACATACAATAACATGATCTATTTATTTAATCTCATTGTACAGAATTAATTCCCAAACCAAGTTAATATAAAAACAAACAACTCATGAATAATTCCGGTGTACATGTAATTGTAAAACTACACTGAAGATTTGTTATTGAAACCTATCACAATACTGTCAGGATGCCAGTAAAATATGCAATACTGACATAGTTGACTGTACTGTTAACTGTGTTAGTGCTATGACTGTTTAAAATTAATTTATTAGAGAAGTTCTAGTTTTATGTATTAGCCCAAGAACATTAGGTTTCACCAGGGAAAAAAATCGGAGAAAGCTGATTTTTTCAGGGAATGTCGAGTACATGTCACTGAACGATTGGACAAAAGTCCCCTAAAATCCCAGTTGAGCTTTTTTTTCTACAGCCTTTTTTCGAAAACGCGTTTGAAAAAAATTAAAAAAAATCGCACGAACTTTGTAACCGCGAATTGATCCAACTGTATTTTTTGTTTACGCGTATTTCGAGCTACATAATGCCTAATATACATTTACCTAGAGGAAAATGTGCATTCTGTGACAATTTCTGCGAAAAATTATTGAAAATTCACAAAAAAGTATCAGATTTACGCAAAAAATGACGATTTTCCTAACGGATTTGCCCAAAGGGTCGTAGTACAGAACGGGATGTTAGTTGGACAGACGATAAAAAATCCACCACCATTTGAAGACTTTTATCATTGCTTACAAAATAGACATTATGGAAGACCCCCTCTGCTTCTGGCCGAGTTCCCCTTTTGGCATAAAATTCGTCAGCATGAGAACTCAACTATTTTCGGGCTTGGGACCGAACAGACACGTCTGTGTCTGGCAGCATTAGATCAATAAATAATATTTACAGAATGTACAAAAATCAATAAATAATATTTACAGAATGTACAAATCAATCAACATGGATTAAATTACATTGACTATTATCAACGCTATATACAGAAATGACATGACCTACATACATATTATTCATCGAACTCAGAAATTTCCGACAGGACAGTGTTTCTGTGGTTGTTACAAGAAGCCGAACTGCAATTACACAAACCTGAGCAAGAGAGTCCTGCCTTCTTACACCCACACATTTTTGCACAAGCACTCTTGCAACCACAACTGATCAGATTCAGTAGGTTATCGGGGGCACATGGCTTTGTGGCTGCAGTCGGTACAAGAAGTCCATTGTCTAGCGACCACCCCCAATCCGTCGGAGGAAGCGAAGTGCCCAGCAATTGTTGGACCTGGAGATAACATCTGTAGACATGTTGTTGTGCAGCATCGCTGCTTGGTGGGAGTGAGGCTAGGTCGATGGGTTTATTCAGTTTAGATTTTGCTACATAACGCTTGTAAGTGACATATCTATATTGGTCGAGAGAGGAAACAGTTTTACTCCCGTATAAGATCAGGAGAAGTTGTTCCCCGGCAGCGGCTACTGCACTTGGTGTACTGTCATCCGCCAAAATTGTGTTGACATACTGTTGTGAGTCGCTAGTAACATCGGAGACAATTGTACTGAATACTTTCTTCTTACCAACTCGAAAGAGTGCAGAAGTAGTGTCACAACCACTTATAGAATGTGCTACAAGGAGGTTGCTTCTATGGTCACCCATTTTGGTTGCTATTTCACTAACTGAAACTAGTAAGTTTGGGGTAATGGAATACATCATGTGAATATTACATCCCGGTTGAACTCGAGAGGTAAGAATGACTAACAAGTCTGTGTCTGTTCCCACAACGACAACATTGTTGTCATCTTGAGCGATGTCAAGTGCAGTTTCATCTATCAGTACATCAGCATCAGCCTCGGCCTGCTTGGACTGAATATTGATAGCAGATAGCTCCTGCATTAGAAGATCGATAAGTTGGGTTTTGTTCTTGGCATTTGCAAGGAAATCGGATTGGGGTGTGGTGGCTGGTAACTCGGGTGAGATATTGATATCAATGGAATACCTGTCTTTAGATCTACGGGCTTGTTCCATGCCCTTTGTCGACATTGTACAAGCATAACCATCAAAAACAACCACGACGTTCGCCCCAAAATGTCTCACTAGATAATTGGAATATGATGTACATATGTCCTTATATGACGACTGTTTAGTCCATACAACTGCCCTCAATAAAAATCCACCATCTACAACAAACAGAGAATGTTCTGGGATTTTAGTTTGAAACCGTATGTTTTGAGGATCTTACCGAGCGTGCTTTTCTGTGTCTTCCTTATTCCAGCAGAATCAAACAATGCTGGTGGTTTCGGGGCGAGTTCATATTTGAGATACTCTTCCATCTCTGCTTGTGACTGAATAACACATGTGATGCGGTTGAACAGAATTGTGGGGTCAATCACTACCTTACTTCCACGGACTTTGATGCTATTTGCTATCGATGCGAAAGACTTCACAGTGTCAACACGTCGTAGTTTGATGCTGTTGAACGTTTTGCTTACAACATTCGATACGCAACATTCACCAATTTTGCGAACTTGGTCACAGTTCACAGTTTCGTCGGCCCCAAGCCCGGTCGCTATAGAGACTAATTGTAGTGGATCTCTATTCTGAAAGGGGGAATGCACTCTGAGCCAGCTCAATAATTTGGTGATGTCATTGGCATCAGTCAATTGTGAACTTTGACGGAGATCCCGATGTTGTTCGCTATGACCAGTGTGAACATGAACAAAATTTTCGAGAGCATTACATATCGGAAGGCAAAGAGGTAGTCCATGTACCCATTTCGCAACAGTGCTATCGGTTATTCCCCTGCCATGTGTGAGACCACCAGGGAGCTTGAACATTCTCATTAAACACTGCTCTATGGTCTGATCAGAATATATCCCGTCCCAGAATTTATCTGAGCGCCTTATGGTAAAGTAACCTTTCTCAGTGAACAACTTCAAATCATCCTGTTGCATTATTTCTGTTAGCTCATTCATCTGCTGCAAATAGAGATGAGAACTTTTTGCGTATGCAAAATGACCACCTGCGTGAAATACTGGAATCATATTGCGAACACAATATGTGTGGAGTACACATCAAGGGCGTGCACACATTACATGCCAATGCATCTTGAGTGTAGGCGAACACCACATTATGTGATTTAATCGAACATGGAAATTGAAACAATGATGCTATAATACAGTATTTGAATGAGAAAAGTCGATGCCGTTTGAATTTGAGTTTAGGGGGTATGGTTAATATTTCACACGTTTCACCAGTTCATTATGGAATAAATGACTATTGTTATATATCATTATAAAGCCACTGCTTTTCTGCAATTTTTGATATATAATTTAACTCCCAAAGTAGTCGTAGATTTGATTTAATGGACGTTGTGTACCGTTGTGTGTATGAAAACAATAAAAAAAATTTCGTAATTTTGTACATTTTCGTGAATATTTCACCATTGAGTGTGAGGATTGGTACAAAGTTGGCATTTTCTGTTGGGGATATGTATTCTCAATATAATTCAGCACGATATTTATGATTCTCACCCTACTAAGGCGAATAAGAATGAGAAATATGGAGCTGGGTCGAATTTTTTTTAAATTTTTTTTTTTCATCAAAAAAACTCTATAACTAAAAAAGCTCAACTCGGATTCGCGGGGACTTTTCACACTTTATCCGCAGTGTGTGTCCCAGAAACATATAAAAAAATCAGCTTTCTCCGATTTTTTTCCTTACTTTCTCATTTTTATGTCTAATGTGCCTGGACTATATGCCTTGTTTATGTCACTAGATGCTCTGTTATGAGCAGGCCTTCAAATGAGCTCTTGGGGTTTTTAAGGTTTTTATGAGACAATATATCCGACATAGAGTCTATGCACCCTTTGTCAGCGCGACAACTCAAATACGGATCGTCCTATCTCGATGCGTTTTGGCATGCAGGTTAACAATAACCAGTTTGCACTCATCTATCTTTTTTTTCACCCGTTCCATCTGAATGACAGATGACAGATCTGAAGTTGGTGGAGCCATTATTTCAAAGTGGGTTGCGCTCATTCTTCAGTGTAGATGTAGACATGGGACTACACCGACTGAGTTAAAAAGTGCTGGAGATTCAATATGCGGTCCACCTGAATGAGGTCATCAAGTGCATATAATTCAGAAAGACTGGGAAATGCATTTACACCTTAATGTATTTCTAAAGTTTATGAATATATTTTATCACTCAAATTAGTGGGCAGAGCCAAAATTGTCCATTTCTGATTCGTGTATCGACCCCTTTAAATGCTGGTCGCATATATGCCTTTTCTGGTTTCTTATAAAAATTGTTCTGATTCCTGTATGAATATCTGTAAATACTGTTAACGAAAACCCATTTCTGATTTGTTAAAAAATATTTTACACCAGAAGATAAGCCTCCATAAATTCTCTTTCTGTACAGTTTATTCCTGATACTTTAACCCTTTTCACACAGACTTGAATTTACTGGATGCAGTAAATTCTGTTTCTCTAGTGTTGGTAATGCTTTTGATTAGTACTTATATCCATGATGTTTGTCTTTTCGTTCAAATGATATTATTATGATACTACGCGCAGTCAAACCTCGCCGATTAAGGTTAATGTGGCGCAGCTCGGAGACCTTGATGACATGGACCACTCTTCACTCCTTCTTTGTCCCCTGGAAACTAATGAGCTATCGGAGCTTCTTCTACACCACCGGTGTCCCGTGAGAGTTAAACGAGTTGCAAATGAGTTGCAAACTTGCCGTGACCAGCTCGGATGTATTATTGTTTTTAGAGACATATATCACACTAATTATCTTTGCAGATCATTGTTATTTTGCTGTAGATAACTGGAAAATGCATGTGTGCTCTTCAGTGATGCTCGCGTGGCTCGAGAGAGGGAATTCATGTGTATATACCGTATGAATTCTTGCTCTTGAGCCATGTAGGTGTGTGTGTGTTGGGTTGGATGTGTGGGTGGGTGTGCGATTTGCATCGTGGGGCGGTGTGCCTGAACCCTCAATGTGTCGCGACTGGGATGCTCTCCTTCCTTGTGAGTCACTCTTGTCGCATAAAGGCATCCATTACTAGGGGCACTCCCCACCCGCTGTGTACCACCGAAAGACGAAAACAAACCTCACTCCCTATCGACTTTCACTACCTTTGTGACAGGAAGGTTTTGTTTTGGTAGCCATCTCTTTCAAAATAACATGGCCCGTGTCCAAAGTTCATAAGGAATTCCACACCACAATGTGCTTTTGTAAATTATAATCCTTGACTAGCTGAATACTGGAGGCCACTACCAGGGCTTTCACAAACATTAGGGTGCAGGAGCAAAGGCCTATGTTTTCCTTGCTCGTGTTTCATATTCAGTCAAATACAAATAGTATTTTGCTTATATAAATTTGTTCTGTTGTAAATTATTGGAGAGTATCTGTGGGCACTCTCCGATGATTTGTAACGGAACAAATTTTCAATGACAAATTCAGACCACCAAAAATAATATAGCCCTCAACCAGTTAACATCTTTTTCAAATACAATCATGCGTCTATCGACTACACTATGATTCTACCCCCCCCCCCCCCTCATTATACTAGGCGGTCATGTAACCTAGACCCTTGACCCCCTCCTTTTCGGACACTATCATATATTATATTCCTCCTAAATATTTTCAAATCCCAAGTAATTACCAAATCGCTTCCAAGGCCAAAGCAGCCTTCCCCTTCTACATACATTCTGATACTACTTATGTATTTTGTACATATTATTCACCTTTATTTTTTGTTAGTTTATGTTGTATCTTTTCCTTTCATATCTACTTTTTCTATATCATTCACAGACCACTATGACTTCTGTCCTAGAGCCATTCTGAATGCACTTTCCTTCCTACATACAGCCGTCTTGTTACATGTAATCATGACTGGTACCTATATACGAGCACAACGGTTTTATTATCATCCACAGATCACATAATGTGTTGCGTTGATCAATAACGTGCTCGAATTGGTACCTTTAATTTTGTAATTTATATTCGCAGCTTAAAGCACAGACTTCTGAAAGATCACACTATCTGTGTTTTAACTCATCTTTTTATGCGTCTCATCGGAGTTGCGCTGCATGAAAGCGTTGCTGTCATGGTTGCTCTATCCCTATGGCAGTACACCGAGTACTCCTCCACAACTTGTGAGCGTTCCCATTACACAAAGTGGTTGATAAGCTGTCCTAACGTTAATCCGTATCCTTATCAAGATTTGGATGTCTTTAAGTCAACACTGACTCAATCAGTAAGAATTGCAGTTTCCATTACAGTTTTGGCTTTCTCGTACTTGGCTATACTTTGTATTATTGTCAGGTGATATCGAAACCAATCCTGGCCCGAACTCTTGTCAACTCAGAGCATGATCAGAATACCCTGAAAATTCTGCACGTTAACATTCAAAGCCTGAAACTCAAACTGGATCTTGTTCAATGTTAATCTTCACCATTTGACGCTCTGGTTCTCACTGAGACCTTGTTGCAGAACAGCGAACCAACAACTGATATCCTAATCCATGGCTTCCAAGAATCATTGCGATTTAATCGTCCGACTGGAGGTGGAGGGGTTGCTATTTACATTAGAGATGGTATTTCATTTCGACACAGACCCGACATAGGTCACTATTATTAGGGGTTTTCTATCGCCCATCCAACAGCCCTCAAGACACGTGGGATGCAATATCAACCTCAATCGAAAAAATAAGTGATACGCGAGTCGATGATTTAATTATTACAGGTTATTTTAATGATAACGAGCAAAACCCCACAAGAAGCTGATTTTCTTTTAGCGCGCATGTGCGCGCTATTTGGTGCACTGTTTGACACAGTTAAGAGAAAAATTTAATTCTCTTGATATTTTGAATTGACTTCAAAAATAAAAAGAACGGAATCCTGTTGTTGTGGACACATTTTAACTCTCGTTGGTTTAATTAATTTTGGCCTGTTATTTTATATACAATTTGTTACAATATTCCACAATCATAAAAGCTTGCATTAAATAGTTCTGCAGTCATAGCGTACTTAAATATATTATAAACGATATCATCATAACACTCCGAGTCTTTCGGTTTCAAAGTCCGAAAACGATTATACATAATGGGTTTTAAAAAAAGGTTGGGACATTTTTCTCTTATAATTAACTTTCAAATTACAGGATTCACCTTCTCGTTATAGATACGTCATTTGATAAATATATTCATTATGTTGGCCAAAGTTACTCGCTTCAAATTGTATTTATTTATTTATTTATTGGGGTTTTAGGTCACATATTTTTGCAGAATGGCTAATCATGACCATGACAGTTTTACGGGTGGAGGAAGCCGGAGTACCCGGAGAGACCCACCGAGCAACGGCGAGCAACTGTCAGCTCCCCAACATACTAACTCCACACAAGCAGGGTTAGCATTGGTTGAAGACAAGTGCACCATCGACGTGCAGTACGCCTTAGTACACGACGTCACCGTGCCCCCACATGGGCAATGGGAGTGAAGTGTCTTGCCCAAGGACACAACGCGGTTGCCGCAGGTGGGATTCGAACCGAGGGCCTCTTGGCTTGCAGCGCTTCAAATTGTAAGCTGTGTATGTTTCCTATACGTTTTATGTGTGTCTGGCGTTTAAAATGCAATGGATTTGTTTAATTAGTTTAGCGAATGTTTGCACATCTCACTTTTTGATGGTCAGTGGTATTAAAGAGATTCATAAACAATTCACCGCTGGCTTAAATGACACAAGAATAAGCCCATTGCCGATTAGCCATCTTTGACGTTAATGATATGCAAGGTCAGAGGTAGCTTCGGGTAAACACTTCGATCAGACAATCTGTCAAGACTGTCATACATAGATAGAAACAACCAAAATGTTTCGCTTGAAACGAGAAAATGTGCATTTTCGATTTAATACTAATAAAAATAGAAAAAATAACACACTTTCAACTCTTCATTTAATGCAATGGGCAAAATAAGATTGATTTTTAAATGAAATGAATACCGCAATGAACCCCTTCCCACAAGCGAAGGTAGACTCGACATCATGGTTTTGTTTTGTTTTCGAGTGACAAAACTGCAGATATATCACTGAAATGACACAAAAATGTCTGCGTGAGTGAAAATGCAAACCCTGGGTATCCAAACAACCAACCCATACAAATATTTTCAAGCATAACACATATATTATATTATTACAGATGTTCCAGCTGGAAGAGGTTGGGGTGGAGGGGGCGTGGTCCCTAAAAAGTGAATGAAAATCGTCTGCTAGTAGCAGTGTCGCGTGTCTGCTAATGATATTTTGTCCATGTACATTACAAGTCAAAATGTGTTGAACTTTTCATGTAATGTTTCCTATACTAATAACACAAGAATCGGACATAAAAATAAAGAAATTCGTCTTTTGACTATTTTCTCCTTCAACTCAAACTTACATGTCACACAGTGGAAGCTGTCTTATTACAAAAAAACACCCGCGAAGGTCCACGCAGGGTCGAGGAAAGGAAATTCGGACCCAGGGTTAATTCTGTGATGCCCCCACCCCCCCCCCCCCCCCCACCCCCTTAAAAATGTCGGGATATTGTACAGATGATAAAGGCATCTGCAGCGAGTGCCGGAGGCGCGATCGATCACAGAGTGGCTGGAGTGGGGGGTGGGGGCGTTTCTGCCCCAACAAAATTTTTAAATCACTTATTAAATGGAGTCTTCTGGCGGCTTTTGGGATCAAAAATCATGTTATTTTTAGCCGTCAAAATGACGTTTCTTAGCAGCGTGTTTCAAATTTCCAAGTTGATCAATGAGTATCCAATGACCTACCGCCCATAGCTATATTGACAGCCTGAAAGCCCGTATTTTATTTTTTTGGTTTTGGAACGTCCTTTCAAAGGACGTACTAAACCCAAAAAATTAAAATACACTCTTTCGGGTCATGTTTGGACTAGAGGGTGGGCAGGCGAAACCAAGATCCTTGACTCCTGGGCCACCCCCCCCCCCCCCTTCAAGTTCCAGGCTCTGGGGGTTACTACCCTGGAGACCCACCCTCTCCCCGACCCTGGATACATGACCAAAATGTGCATACATGGATATTGTATTACAGAACACACAGAGTGATTTTGTACTTCTCCTCTCAGTATAGGTGGATATTCATATATTTCCAACATATTCTTGTCAGTCTGTAGACACTCAACAAGCTAATCTGCGATTTATGGACCACCAGATAACTAACTTATCAGTGCTCCTTAAACTGCAGATTTGCTTTGTGAGTTACAAGTATTTACTGGCTATCAGGTATAATCAGTGGTTGATGCCCATGTGCATTGGTTTGTACAAGCAAAAAATTCCAGCCAGCGGACCTTCTGAGTAGAATTCAGAATCACTTGACTTACAGTATGAGTCAAAATACTTTGTAGAATAACCACTATAAACTACTAGCATGCATCTTCAACTACACCAACAACACAAGAACCTGTCATCATTTTCAGGAAAGCTCTCATAGAAGTGGGTGTATTTCACCGAACCCCTTCGGCTCGCGACTTCTATTGAGACCTTATCGACGAATCGATATCAGTTGCCAGAGTCGATTTATCAACCAAATGTCTTGTACTTGGTGATTTTAATGCAAATTGCTTACCAAGCATGCACCCCAAAATACGACATCTCGAGAACGTCCATGGCTTGTCACAGATGATAAAAGAACCAACGCGAACAAACGAACATTCTAGCATACTAGGCCTAATCGATCCATTGTTAACCTCATGTCCTGTTTCCATAAAGTACAGGTTATCTCTCCTTTCTGTAGCGACCATCATGCAGTTTCAGCGAATCTAAAATCTATGAAATACAAAGCCCCTCAACATGTGAGAACTGCGTGGGACTATGGCAACATGGATATAATTGGTATGTCAAACGCATTTTCTAATACAAACTGGAATTCATTTTGTATTAGTGGATGTGTTGATGAAATTACCAAAAACATCACAGCTTATATCACAGAAAGAGCCAGATTTTTTATTCCATCAAAAATAATAGTTGTCCGACCAAAGGATAAGCCTTGGATGACTTCCTTTGTCCGTAGACAAATGTGGATACGTAACAAAGTTCACAACAAAGCCAAACGGACGAATGATCCACGTGACTGGCGTGAATTTAGAAGACTCAGAAATTATACTATAGAATGTGTAAGACAGGCTAAAAAAAGACTTTGATGTTAAAATTGAGCAATTTGCATCGACTAGAATGCCGTCTTCCAAGCAGTGGTGGAAATGTTTAAAAAACTTTTCGAAAGAACAGTGTAATGTCAGCAATATATTTCCATCACTGCTTGAGGGGGAAAGTGTCGTCAATGACCCACCAGAAATTGCACAACTTCTGAATAACTATTTTATCAGCCAGTGTAATACTGTTATTGATAAGGAGTTGCCAGGCATAGAATTTAACGAAAATTTTATTGATAATGTAGAAACAAACGCTTCGGAGGTTGAAAGACTTTTGTCGAAGCTAGACACTAAAAAGCCAGTGGGCCGGATGGAATTAATAATTTAATATTGAAGCAATTTGCGCACCAACTGTCGTCTCCCTTGTGTAGGTTGTTCAACTTATCATTAACAACCGGGGAGTTTCCTGATAATTGGAAACGGGCAAATGTTATCCCAGTCCCTAAGAAATCATCCCGTAACAAAAAGGAAAATTATCGCCCCGTCTCACTGACCAGTTGTCTCAGCAAGTTTCTTGAAAAGATAGTTTTTAATCGCGTCTATACGTTTTTAATTGAAAAGAATTTTCTAACAAATTTGCAGTCAGGTTTTAAACCAGAGGATGGAACAGTGTATCAGTTAGTGTTTCTTTACCACTACATTAAATCGGCACTTGACGACGGTAAAGAAGTCCTGTTCGTATTCTGTGATATAAGTAAAGCGTTTGACAGAGTCTGGCATGTAGGTCTTCCTCATAAACTTGACGGAACTGGGGTACGAGAAAATTTACTGTCTTGGTTCAAAAGCTATCTAAGTGAACGTTCACAAGTAGTCGTAATCAATGGGGAATATTCGGAGAATAACTGGATTTCATCAGGGGTTCCTCAAGGTTCGGTTTTGGGTCCACCTTCTCTTCAATATTTATATAAACGACATCGTAAACACCATTCTTTCAAATATTAGACTATATGCAGAAGACACTTCATGTTTTTAATTGTTGAGGATGCAAACTTGGCTGCAAACATTCTGAACGAAGACTTGAAGAGTATTGGTGAATGGGCTAGTAAATGGCAAGTTAACTTTAATCCGTCAAAAACAGTTACGCTATATTTCTCTATAAAAAGAAATCCAACTCCCAAACCCACTCTATATTTGTCAGATCACCCAATAGAACAAGTTGCCACCCATAAACACTTGGGTCATCACTTCCAGACTTCTGGTACTTGGAATACTCAGGTAGAGAATCTAGTTGAAAAAATCAGCCCGATGATAAATTGTCTTCGGAGTTTAAAATACAGACTGTCGCGATCTGCGCTGGAAACTCTGTATACCAGTTATATGATACCGATGTTTGACTACGCAGATGTTATTTGGGACACCAGTGCGGAAAACTTAACTAACTTACTGGAAAATTTACAACTAGATGCTCTGCGTACAATTTGTGGTGCTCCTAGAGGCACGAGCCATAATGTAATTTATGAAGAGACAGACTTTATGACTTTGAAGGATAGGAGGAAAAGACATAAAATAATCATGATGTACAAACTCGTGTCTGGAAATGCTCCGTCGTATCTTGCGCTTCTAGCACCCCGACAGATTACTGATATCACAACTTACTACTTACGTTCTTCAGATAATCTGCGTGAAATACAGTGTCGCACCAGACTCTTTTCTGATTCATTTCTGCCTTCGGCCGTGAAACTGTGGAACAGCCTGGACACGGACGTGCGATCCTGTGATTCTCTTGAGTCTCTGAAAAAATTCCCTTCGAAGAGAAGACAGGGTGGTTCCAGAGTATTACTATGCTGGTTGTAGACGAGATCAGATACTCCATAGCAAATTTAGAATGAGATGCAGTGACTTTGAATGCTCATAAATTCGAGCGCTTCTTAACAAACGACCCTAAATGTTCTTGTGGAAATGATTATGAGGATGCAGCTCACTTCATCTCATCGTGTCCTAACTTTCGCATCCAACATCGAGAACCTAACACACAATATCAGTTATATTCTGTACGGTAATCCAGCATGGCCTAATGCAGTTAATCAAAAAGTATTTGTGGCCTTCCAAAAGGACATTGCAGAAACAAAGAGATTTGAGTAGAGGCTATCTCCAACCCATGGGATAAGATTTAATTGGTACAGTCGCAAATGCATAATGCATCAGTAATCACAGAAGACAGCTGGCTCCGCACAATGCACCAGTTCAAGCACCATTATTGTCTGTAAGTTCTACAATGTAACGGTGAGGTATTCAAATAGGCCTAGCCTGTTTACCAAACCATTTTTGATTTCGAAATAAAATATGTTTAAAAAAAAAAAAAGCTTTCCGGAAAATGATTTCGGGTTCTTGTGTAATTGGTGTAATGGCAATGGGCTACTTCGTTTATTGCGGTTATGCTACAACTTATTTTGATTCATACAGTATTTGTAGACTTGAACATATGCTTCTACCTTGCACCATGCATTTATACTCATAAGAAGTCTTTTTTCCACACATTTCATACTTGGCTATTAAAAAAATAATTGTTCATTTTCAGATTAGTTCTATTAAAAATTATTGGACTGTAGCCAAAGCCACATTTCAATATTTCGTGATTATAAAACAAATTTAAAATGAGAAGTTTTGACTTGCTGAAATAATCTACAACTGTAGTGCTCTGATCACAAAAAGCAGTATAATATATTTGTACTTTACTTTTTAAACCTTTACCCACAGATAATATTAAAACTGGAAATTTAAATATTTCAAATTTACTCAAAAAGCTTCAAGCAAATCGAATCATGTGATCCTCGGGGGAACAATCTAGTTCCGATGATAGATCACATTATGTGGCTTGTACAAAACATTTTACCTGCTAATTCATGAATTATATGTATAGTTGCAGTCAATTTGTTAATTAAATGTCAGGTAGTGAGATGTGTGGATTATGGGGATTATAATCAATCCATTTCCAATGTTTGAGAGAAAAAAAAAAACTAACAGTACCGGAGGGGTAAATTCCCACCCCTCATGGGTATGGTTTTTGGCATATCAAAGCTACGTCAACCCCCAACAATTAGTTTTCCTGAAATAATATTCTTTCGTGGACATTATAAATTACATTTGGAATTTCTATGCATTGGAAAATATAATGCAATAGGAATTCCAATGCAATTAAACCTCTTAAAAAAACTGTGAACACATCACGTGACTCATGGTGGTTGATCGTTGAAATTTTTGCTCCTGCTTCAAAATCTTTTTAAATGGTGATTTTCGTATTTTGAGGATTCCTTTCTTGAGTAACATGTAGCCAAGAACAGATTCATTCCTATTCAGTGTTCGGCCATCCGACCAAAAGTTGTACTTGGTGAAAACTGGATACATATTTGGTTGTTGAGATGTCAATTGCGTCTCTCTGCCTCTGAATAATATTGTTTACATTGGAGATCGGTAACTATGGATAACTTTCTCGTTAAAAACATTTCTACCAAATAAAAATGTCTACCAAATAATTGTGTTTTGAGACATATTTCTTTTCGCATCTGATGTCAGATATTCATATGAACAAACAACAACTTTGGTTCTGAAGCTTGACTCAAAAAAAAGAAAAAATCTCTGAAGTGTTCGAAAATATCGGCGGCAACTGTACTGTTCGAATGTTTTTGTCTTTGATCTTGGGTCATTGTTAACTTTCTTTACCTGTTCTCTACCTGTGTGTGACGGGGTGTAACCGAGTGTAATAAAGTTCAACGATGATCGCAACTTGTGTGAATCATTCTTTATAAACACCTTAATCCAGCTCGGAGCCCTATCATCTGAATGAACATTTTTCTCCGGAAAAACACTTTTCTTTTGACTATTGCTTTCTGCAGTCTCATCTTCACACTTGCCATGGATAGTGGATCAACAAGCATTGACAATGTTAATATCGAGGGTGACAAGGCCATTGAGATCACCACAGGTAACGACGCTAAGAGGCCTTGGGGCAGGATTGACCAAACCCCCTCTCCCATGGAGAATAAGAAGGCTAGGGAGTATGCCAGTTCTGACGATGACCCCGATTTATCTGATTTTTTTTTGTCGGACCCACCAACTCAACCTCCAAGCTGTGACGATCGAATGTGCTTGGCATTTTTGAAAGTTGTAAAAAAACCCTTCTGTGCGCGAGGGTCTGAAGTCAATATTCTTGGAAGCTGCTAACACACGGATTGACGAACTTGAAAGGACCGTTCAGGACCTGCATAGACAAATTCAGTCGAAAGATAAAAAGTTAGAACAACTCAGTGACAAAGTAGATGACCTAGAACAATATGGGCGCAGAACAAATTAAAGGCTGAGTGGCATTGCCGAAAAGCCCGGTGAAAATACCGATGCCATTGTTATGGACATTGCAAGTAAAATAGGTGTTAAACTCACGCTGGATGAAGTCCCAAGGAGTCATCGAGTTGGTCCTAGGGTTGTGAATGGCAATCAAGTTAAAGACAGGCCAATAATATTTAGACTTGCTAATTATAGAATTAGAGATAAACTATTCAGGGCTAGGACTAAACTAAAAGCAGCTAACGTCCAGTCTGGATCTGAACCAGGTGGCCACGATCGTAGAATATATATAAACGAGGACCTAACCAAAACTCGTGCACTCATAGCCCGTAGAGCTCGGATTCTAGCTCGTGACCGAAAGATCTTAGAAACGTGGACTTTTGACGGAGTCATTTTTGCTAAACTCAAAGATGGCTCCGTCCAAAGGATCACAACTTCCTGGCAGGTTGGTGAACTGGAAAAAAGGTTTAGAATAGTGCAGAGAATTCAAAATATTGGCCCAAACCTGTCGCAGTCTTCGATTTTGTAGTCTTCCGACTTGACACCAACCCCTTGCTATATTTATAGCACTTATCGGCTGCATTATGTACATAATTTAACCAACGGGTCTTCCATTCGTATGCTTCTTGTTTTCTCAATATCGACATCCCAATTGCGCTCTTGTAGTGTGGATTTTTGGTCAAAATATTACCCCCACCCCACACGCATTTTACTACATAACGTATTGGTATGATTGCAATCGCGTACATATAAATTCAGCCGGGTGGCGCCTGTATCGCAATCCGATTGAAGTTATGTTTGCGCTTCCTACCTCAAATCGTTATGGCATCTTTGTTTGCGCTTCCTACCTCAAATGGTTATGGCATCTTTCCCATCAGTAAATTTGTTGTTCTCGCATCTTAACTGGGACATCCCAAAAGCACACTTGTTGAGTTTTTTTTATAAAGGCATTAATATTATTCCGGCCATCCCTATCTTATTACGCAATGGTGTGATTGTAATCGCGGATAGTTAGATTCAACCGGATTGCGACAGTATCGCAATCCGCTTGAGTTTATCTGTTCGCTTTCTACCTGTTATCATTACGGCATCTTATGCATAAAAAATATTTTATTTTCCCAGAACTGTCACACCGTCTATGTAAAATCTTTAGCATGTCTTGCTAAGGCAGTGATTTATAACCCCCCCCCCCCTCCTCCCCTTCCCCAGTAATGCGTTGATGTGGCTGTGTCGCGATCCGGTCGAAGTTATCCTTCCGCATTCTACCCCGCATCATTATAGCATCTTGTTCATTGGTAAAATGTCACTGTATTCGCCCCCCCCCCCCCACCCCCGTGGGAATCCCGGGAAGGGGGGCAGTGCTTATTTACTGTGGTAAACAAGTTTTGTTTTACTGGTAAAATAGGACCCAGTCACCAATTCTTGGGGTGGAAGTCCTCTAAAATGGGCAATATGGGATATAAACTATTGACTCAACTTGACTTTGTCTCCATGTTGCGGTCACGATTAGCCAGTGTGCATAAATATGTGACCTCAAACATCACTAAATAAATAACAATGTATTTGCCTACGAACGGTGACATTCCAGATGCACGTTTGTGACGTTTCATGTCAAAGAAATAATTTACTGCTGCCACCTCCCTTATTCCTCCCAATTATGCATGGGCGTGATTGCAATCGCGGTCAGGTAAATTAAACCGGTGTGTCTGTGTCGCGATTCCATCCTACTAAGCATCGGCGTCTATATAATAGCGAACAGGTAAATCGAACCGGGTAGCGAGTGTATCGCGATCCGATCGAAGTTATATGTAGTCTGTGACTGTTCCGACCGAAGTTTAATCCCGGTCTGCAGTCTCGTATCACCTGGGCATCTTATCTGTCGAAAAAGAAATTATCGTATCAACATGCGAACTGTGAGGTCCCAATCTTCACATTTGTAGTATGGCTTGATGAGACAATAATACCACAATCCCTCTACTACCCCACTCACTGTGCACTGGTGTGATTGCAGCTGCAGACAGATAAAATCGATCGGATGGTGACTTGGTTGTGATCCGATCGACGTTATCTTTCCGAATCCTACCTAGTATCAATACACCATCTTCGTCATCAGATAGATAATTAGTGCACTTAGTTGTGATAGCGAGTTTATCGTCTCACATTCTACATTGTGTCGATACAGCTTCTTCGCCTGAGAAGATTCTATGGTGATATGTGAGCTGTGATAGCCTAATAGCACATTTGTAGTGTGTCCAAACAATGCAATAATCCAACCACCCCATCCTTTCTATGCATTGGTGATTGAAATCGCCACCAGATATATTCGACCGGGTGACGCCCTTGTCACGATTCTATCGGAATTATCATTCCGTTTTTTACCCAATAGCAAGTTTGTTGTCCCGCATTCCACCATGTATCATTACAGCTTCTTCTTCTTCATCGGAAAAGAATACATGGTGATACATATATGTAAACTGTGATAGCCTAATAGGATATTTATAGTATGTTCAGATAATGTAACAAATCAACCGCCCCATCATTTCTATGCATTGGTGATTGATATCGCCACTAGGTAAATTCAACCGAGTGACGACCTTGTGGCGATGCTATCGAAGTTTAATCCCGGTCTGCAGTCTCGTATCACCGGGGCATCTCATCTGTCGAAAAAGAATTGACGTATCAAAATGAGAACTGTGAGGTCCCAATCTTCACATTTGTAGTATGGCTTGATGAGACAATAATACCAATCCCTCTACTACCCCACTCATTGTGCACTGGTGTGATTGCAGCTGCAGGCAGATAAAATCGATCGGATGGTGACTGGGTCGTGATCCGATCGAGGTTATCTTTCCGCATCCTACCTAGTATCAATACACCATCTTCGTCATCGGATAGATAATTATTGCACTTATTTGTGAACTTGGACGTCCTAAATAGCGAGCTTATCGTCTCACACTCTACATTGTGTCGATACAGCTTCTTCGTCTGAGAAGAATCTATGGTGATATATGAGCTGTGATAGCCTAATAGCACATTTGTAGTGTGTCCAGACAATGCAATAATCCAACCATCCCATCCTTTCTATGCATTGGTGATTGAAATCGCCACCAGGTATACTCGACTGGGTGACGCCCCTGTCGCGATTCCATCGGAATTATCATTCCATTTTCTACCCAGTAGCGAGTTTGTCGTCCCGCATTCCACCACGTATCATTACAGCATCTTCTTCATCGGAAAAGAATACATGGCGATACATATATGTGAACTGTGATAGCCTAATAGGATATTTATAGTGTGTCCAGATAATGTAACAAATCAACCGCCCCATCATTTCTATGCATTGGTGAATGATATCGCCACCAGGTAAATTCAACTGAGTGACGACCTTGTTGCGATGCCATCGGAGTTATCATTCCGTTGTGTACCTTTTCCTGCAGCATCCTATTCATCGGAAAGGGAGGTGCTGTATTCGCTTGCGAACCGCAACATCCCCGTTGTATATTTGGAGGGTGGCTTGATCAGTCAAGTATAGTACCCAATCCACGGCCCGCCCACTCCATTATACAACAGTGATATCGCATTCGCGAACCGGTTTATTCAACCATGGAAGAACATCTGCGTCCCGGCTGTCTACCTTGTATCACAGCACGGCACCTTTTAATCATACAAGAAGTTATTGTGAAATGTGACCTCCCAATTGCAAATCTGTTATGTGGTTTAATAAGGTTAATCATCAAAACCTCCTCCACCGCTCAACACCCCATGCATTGATCCGATTCCAATCGCTGTCAGATAGATATGACGGGGTGGCGATGGTGTTGCGATCCGGTCTGGGTTATCTTTCCGCGTTTTACCTTTTACCTTTCATCACTTCAACATATTACCCAATGGTGCAGAAGCTATTGTATTAACATATGAAGTGTGACACCTCATATCGCGACTGTGTCATAACCCGATCGAACATTCTTTTTTTTTCTTTCTCTTTTTTCTTTTTTTTTTTTCTTTTTTCTTTTTTTTCTGTTTTCTTTTCCTACTTCATGTGTTGGTACAATATTAAGATTACCCCTGCTCTGCCTCGACCCACCAATATCTAGCGGAGTAGTTGCAAAATCGGATAGAAAATTTTGATCGAATCGCGACTGTGTCGTGATCCGATCGAGATTTTATATCCGTTTCTCTACCGCAATTAGCATTGCAGATTCCGTCTTCTAACCTCCACCCACTAATATCTAGTGTTATAGTTGCAAAATGTAAAACCTCCGTTTTTCCCCCGCCAATACTGCTGCATGTTTTGTCTCCAAACCGTTTTAGGAAAATACTGTAAACAGATAACATTCTTTAAATCAAATAAAAAGTATTGTAGGTTTGCGCCAGACTCATCAACTGCAGGTGGGACGCCCTTGATTTCTTCTTGCAAAAGCCTTTTTTTTTGTTTTCATCCCTACTCACTTTAGAACATCTGTTGCAAGATGAATTTATCACCGGGGGTTGATCCCACTTCTCCATACCACTCTCTAACAAAACAATAGAACTCCCTTCCTGCCAACTTTCGACACTTTTCGTGGCATGAAGGATTTGTTTCTTCCTTTCCTGGCGATACGTTTCTGTGTTGATGGTATTTGACCCATGATGAATCCCGCGCAACGCATACTTACTATACACTGACTGACAAATTGCCCTCAAACCGATACACTGAACATCCTCTACGTGTCAAGGGTAACCCTTGACTTTGCATAAGCAGAACTACAACCCATACCTAAATATAAACACTACTCAGTTATTTTGTATATATTTACTTACACTTATTTTTTTATTTTTTTTTATTTTTTATTTGTTTTATTGACTACTGTATCTTCTACCCTCAAGTCTAATACTTCAACACTTTATATTCTACAGTACATCATTTCTTCTCAAGCTAACTTGAACACAGTTTGTACCCAAAACCAAATTCATCTTCAATGTGCACAGTTGAACTATACCGCGCCAGAATTGGCAATTTCAACCTTACAGTCTATTCCAGTGGCTTAAAGCACTGTTTGCCAAAATATAGATCTACTTGTATCTTAATTTACTTACTCTTGCGCCTCGGTGGTGTTGAGCTGCACTATAGCTTTACTGCTATGTCTGCTTTATTCTTTGAGCAATCCAGCGAATCTGTTACATCCCTCTTAGTAAATTCCGCCGAAGCAATCCCAAACCGTTGCAGGTCCTTGAATCTCTCGAAGGCCACGTCGATATTGAAAGCAGTAGCATCGGCCTTTCTTTTCACGTTGTTTTCCCTCTGTTTGGTCATAATTTTATTATTGTCCGGTGACACTGAAACCAACCCTGGTCCAAACTCTCTTAATTCAGATCACGATCAGAATACCCTAAAATTGTCCATCTTAACATCCAAAGCCTTAAACCTAAATTAGATATTATATAATGTGAATTCGCATCATTTGACATTTTGGCTTTGAGTGAGACATGGCTGCAAAGTGACGATCCCACTTCCGATGTTCAACTCCATGGGTTCCACCAACCACTGAGATTCAACCGCTCGTCAAGGGGAGGAGGGGTTGCCATTTACATTAAAGACGGTATTTCATTTCGACACAGACCGGACCTCGATACTCTGAATACGGAGTGCATATGGGCCGAAATATTCACAAGACGGAGTAGGTCATTATTGTTAGGCGTATTCTACCGTCCACCCAACAGTCCTCCGGATACATGGGATGCTATAGCAGCATCCATCGAAAAAGCCAGAGACACGTCAATTAGGAACTTAATTGTCACAGGAGATTTTAATGACAACCAAATGGCTCCCTCGAGAAGTAGCTTTTTCGAGCTAGCTAATTACTTTAACCTTAAACAGATTGTGAGTGAACCAACTTGTTTCACTGAGACTTCTGCTACATTGCTAGATCTCTTTGCAGTCAGTGACACAATCAACGAGAAAGCATGCGAGGTGCTTGAACCAATTATCCCAGACATGATCCGCTATCACTGTCCAATCTCAATTGAAGTCGAAGTTTTAAAACCTAACCCTTCCTCTTTCAAAAGAAGGATGTGGATTTATTCTCAGGGTAATTACGAAGTATTGAACCAGTCTCTCTCGAACACCGACTGGAACTCTGTCTTTGATAACCCATGCCTTGATACTATAGTCTCTAATTTCACCGACAGAATACTCGATACAGCATCCAGATATATACCCAACAAAATAGTTACTTCGAGGACTGGCCAACCGAAATGGATGCACAATGAACTAAGACTTCTGATAAGACAAAGAAAACGCTTGTATCGTACTGCCAAACGAACAAATCACCCGCACGCCTGGGATAAATATAAACTTAAACGGAATGAAGTTATATCAGCTATTAGGAAGGCCAAAGCCATGCATCTTTCAAAAATTCAGTTCACACTGAGAAGCAAAGAAACCCCAGCATCACTTTGGTGGAAGACATTAAAAACACTCATCAGTAGCAGTAACACAACAGGAATTCCTACCTTGATCCATTCTAACAAAATATACTCATCAAGTCTTGAGAAAGCTGAAGTGTTCAATGAATACTTCAGTTCGATCTCAACAGTTGATGATTCGAACGCCTCCCTTCCAGACCCACTACTACTTGTCTCTCAGCGTATTGATAGTATTACCCTACACTACAGCGAGGTATATGCTGCAATGAAGTCGATAAAGGTATCCAAGGCGTCTGGTCCCGATCAAATAAGCCCGCGTCTCCTTAAAGAATGTAAATCATCTCTATGCGAGCCACTGTCAACCTTATTTAACATACTTCTGAATAGCTCATACTTCCCTTCACTCTGGAAAAAAGCAAATGTCTCCCCTATCCTAAAAAAACAACCCTCAAACTCAGTGACTAGCTATCGTCCGATATCATTGATCAGCTGTGTTGGCAAAATATTCGAAAAATGCGTTTTCAAACGCCTGTGGCTGTGTCTAAGTGAAAATAATGTTCTCAGTCAATTCCAGTCAGGTTTTACACCTCGAGATTCAACTGTCCTTCGACTGACCGACATATATGATGAATTTTGTCGTGCACTCGATGAAGGCAAAGAAGTTAGGGTAGTTTTCTGTGATGTCAGTAAGGCCTTTGATAAAGTATGGCATGCTGGTCTTATCCACAAACTGGGGAGTATTGGGGTTTCGGGGGAGTTATTGCTATTTTTAAAATCATATCTTGCCGATAGATCGCAGCGAGTTGTGATAGCCTCGGAGACATCTTCATGGAGGCCCATCAATGCCGGTGTGCCTCAGGGGTCGATACTTGGGCCCTTACTGTTCTTGATATACATTAACGACATAACCAAAGACCTACTTAGCTCTATACGCCTGTTTGCAGATGATACTTCCTTATATCTCATCATTGAGAACCCAGAGCAAGCCTCAAACATAATCAAACATGATTTGGAGACAATTGAGCATTGGGCCAAAACATGGTTGGTTGAGTTCAATCCCAATAAAACAGAGAGTTTGCTTATATCACGTAAAAACAATCCCAACTCTCACCCACCCTTATATCTAGGGGGTTCACAGATATCGGAAGTTTCCGAACATAAACATCTGGGGGGGTCATACTAAATAGCACATGTACATGGAACGACCACGTTGACCACATTTGCTCGAAAGCCTGGTCTCGGTTAGACATGCTGAGGAGACACAAATTTTATCTCGATCGAAGTGTCTTAGAAAAAATATACTTTGCCTTCATTAGACCCCTTCTGGAATATGCGGATACTGTCTGGGATAATTGTTCCGTATCCAATATTGCGGAACTAGAAAAAATACAGATTGCAGCAGCCCGAATCATTACGGGAGCAACAATTAGTGCCAGTAAGTCCTTGCTGTATTCTGAAACACGATGGGACTCCCTTCAAGAAAGACGCCGCAAACATAAATTAATTCAGTTTTTTAAAATGTATCACCGTATGTCACCTCCACATATTTCCAATAAAGTCCCCCCACTCGTCTCCGAGACGAACTCATCATTTAGTCTTCGATCAAGTCAAAACCACCGCGTTCCCTTTTGTCGAACCCAGTTGTATCAGTCCTCGTTCATCCCAAGCGTTACAGACCTATGGAATAAGCTACGCTTACCTGTACGCGAGAACTCATCATTGATCAACTTTAAGACCTCCCTGAGCAATGGGAACCAAAGACTCCCAAGGTTCTACAGTGACGCGAAATCTCAAGCGGCTCAAATTTATCATTGCAGGCTTCGATTGCACTGCAGTAGTCTTAATTCTCACCTGTATGACAATCACTTATCACCCAACCCCTCTTGCCAGTGTGGAGAGCGCGAAACTACTGATCACTTCCTCCTGCATTGTCCGGTGTTCTCAAACGCTCGCAACTATACGATTAATTTACTCCCCTTTGCAGTAGACTCATCCACGCTCCTGTTTGGCTCCGAGTTCTTGAATAATGAGGACAACCGTCTTATCTTTGAAATGGTACATGACTTCATTCTATCAAGCAAGCGATTCCATTGAGTTACCGATCAATTACTGCACCCCACCCTGCCCCACGTGGGAACACCGTTCCTGAAGCATTGCTCTTTCTGTACCTCGGTAATCAAGTTCTGTACAACTGGTGAAATAGGACCCACTGACCTTTGTCTTGAGTGGAAGGCCCACTCACGCCTCAACACCACCGAGTCTAGTATGCAAAACTCTTATCAAAGGAACTAAAAGTAAGAATCAAATAGCGTACTTATTACGCTATGGAGTTTTAAGTTTACATATTTAGTGTTCAAGTTGGCCAAATTAGGTTTTGCTCTGTTATTTTTCTGAATCTTCTCCTCTCTTTCTTTGATCATCTTTTCTTCCGGCTCTTTCTTTCCTTACCCTATTCAATCTAAAGTTTAAACAATCTCACGTATCGTTGACTGGCGGTCGGGGTCGTCTTCCTCCTTTTCGTATTGGAGGGGGCCGGGCCTTCACGCAACGATACGCGAGCTCTATTACAGATTTATACCACCTGAAGGAGTAATTTTTCAAATGTGCTGGGGAGACGACTTACATAAGCTGTAAGCTTTCTGTCGAATCCCTTTTCTACTCAGAAACCTGTTTTCTTATATTTATTGCCTTTCTGTATACTACTGTATCATGTACATTGACGATTTACTTCTTTGAACAATTATTGTGAAGTGTATACATTGAAACAAATGCTTTAATAAATACTGTTTAAACTAAACCTCTTAAATGCTGCGTGTAAAGCCAAAAAGGGTTACAGAATACACGTACATACATGTACATATATTTTTATGTCCGATTCTTGTGTTATTAGTATAGAAAACATTATATCTATAGTTTATACCGATAGTGGTTATTCTTCAACTCATTTTGACTTGTACTGTTTATGGACAAAATGTTATTAGAAGACACGCGACACTGCTACTAGCAGACGATTTTCATTCACTTTTTAAGGACCACGCCCCCTCTACCCAACCTCTTCCAGCTGGAACATCTGTGTGTTATGCTTGAAAATATTTGTATGGGTTGGTTGTTTGGATACCCAGGGTTTGCATTTTCATTCGTGCAGACATTTTTGTATCATTTCAGTGATATATCTGCAGTTTTGTCACTCGTCAACAAAACAAAAACATGATGCCGAGTCTACCTTCGCTTGTGGGAAGGGGTTCATTGCGGTATTCATTTCACTAAAAAATCAATATTATTTTGCCCATTGCATTAAATGAAGTGTTGAAAGTGTGTTATTTTTTCTATCTTTATTAGTATTAAATCCAAAATGCACATTTTCTGGTTTAAAGCGAAACATTTTGGTTGTTTTTATTGCGTGTATGACTTCTGTGCACTCTAGTGTAATTTTGTAAGTGTTTATCTTTAACTCTATCTATTTTCTGTCTGCTTTTCTCTGTTAAAACTAAATATACTTCAACGAAATATTTTACCAATAATTTGCTGATAACTTAGACAATAACTGATAACTGAACAGAGTGACATGGCAACTAACTCCACCACTGAACTCACTTCGGGAATGGATTTAATATCGATGATATCTGGATTTCAAAAAGAGATAGCCAGATTGAACGACACTATAGAGGGTTTGTGCTCGGATATTAGGGCTCAAAAAGAACAGTTCGAGAAAGAAAAAATGGAATTAATAAAAGCTTCGACGGAATCAAAAAGGAAAATAAGTCGGCATCTGGAAAAAAGGGAAAAGGAAGAAATAATTCAGGTTTGGGTTCGTGCCCCAGCAACGGAAACTCTAAGCAAAAGGGCAAGGGTGTGGAGTCCAACTCGTTGGGCCCTAAAACGAACACAGTTACGGATATCGCTAGTGTCTAAACCTGTTGATACAACTCAGCAGTTTTCGAAAACTAATCCTAGCAAGGGGATGGTGGGCAAAACTAATCCGACACCTGTTTCGCCCTTTATAGATAATACCGCTGAGATGGGGAGACCTGTGCACGCCATCTCTTTGGAGGTACCACCAAATCAGGGCTCGGACCTCGTTACCACCAGTCAAGACAACTGGCTGCGTTCGCTCATAGAGCAAGAGGCAACTACTGTTCCCACCTGTGATGTGGTCAATCAGATTACGCCGCGCCCGAAAAGGAAATTGGATACAGACTTCCAGGAAAATGGCGAGTCCCTGGAAATAGAAACGGTGGCTAAGAAAACCAGGAAAGCGTCGACACACACCGATAACCAGGGTGTTGTTGTCGTTGAGACCTCGGACACCATGGATGTTACAGTAGTAACAACCAGTGCGGAGATCCACAATGGTGGGAAATCGGCAGACAGTAACTCAACGGAAACGATACCGGCGACGCCAACATTCACCACTGACGGAGGTGTATCTTTTGCCGACAAGGTAAGAGCCCTTTCTAAACAACCTCAAAAGGATAATACGGCCAAACACCGGACGAATAAACAACCACATCAACCGCTGCAAAACCCTTGCGTAGTCGTCACAAGGGTTCCCACAAAGATCAATGATGGGGGTATTGATGAAGCCCTGTCGGGATACTCGTGGGGGAGACTAATATCTAAGACTACAGGCAACCCTACGTGGAAAATTAAAGTAAAATGTCCCAATAGAGCCATAAAACTTAACTTCATTAACAAAGGTGTTTGTATAAACGGACAAAAATATGAGACTGAGGAGTATCGTGTTTTGCCTCAGCCCACACAATGTCATAAATGCCAGAAATTTGGCCATATGTCGAACAGATGCAAAGGAGAGTTGCGTTGCATGAAATGCGGCGAAAAACATATAACAAAGTCGTGCAAGGTTTCAACACTGAAATGCCCAAATTGTAACGGGCAACACCCAAGCAATTATCGGGGGTGTCCCCACTACAAAAAAGTTAAAACCGACATAGAACTTAAAGCTATTAATGTCAACAGCGTAGAAAACTCAACCTCTCCACATTCGATGTGCAGCCTAATGGCTGGTTCAATTTTTAATATAATGAACAAACACTTCGACGTCAGTCTTTCCGACATATGTAAAGAAGTAGGGAAAACAGCATCCAAATTATATCGAACTCAAATTTCTTCCTCGCTAATAGAAGCCGCCATAAATAAAATCTAAATCACACCCACAACACGTTAACTAGTAAAATTGCGTCAGGTACTGAACACTTATGGATAAGTTGGAAATAATTCAGTGGAACGCTCGAAGCGTTAACTGCAAAAGCTCACAGATGTCCGATTACTTCACAAACGGAGATGTAATTGGTATCAGCGAAACATGGTTAAAGCCAAGTAAGACATTTTTGCTAAGTGGATTCAACATCATTAGACGAGACCGTCCCACACAACGTGGAGGCGGAGTCTCTCTCCTCATAAGGCAGGACTTAAAATATAAAACGATATCAAGCGATCATCTCAACGCAGAGGTGATTGCCGCTGAGATTGAACTAGATCATAAAAAAAGTTGCCGTAATCTCATATTATAATGAACCGAAAAAAAACAGTTGACAGCAAAGTCTTTGAATTCTTTGTGAAAAATCACAAACACTGTATTTTCTTAGGTGATTTCAATGCCAAACATCAGGTTTTCGGATGCAATAAAACGGAGCCCAATGGCGACGCTCTCTTCAATATCATCGAACAATTTGATCTTTTTGTATTAAATAACGACCACGACATTACTCACGTCAGTAACAACACCCTCCACCAATCCGACATCCTTGACCTAACTATAACCAGTAAATCACTTACTAATCAAATGCAAGACATATATGTGGGGGACGATGATTTAGGTAGCGACCACCTGCCTGTTCATGCTACATTACACGGTTGCAGTGGACCCGCAAGATACCTCAAAATGAGGAGGAGGAATCTATCCAAAATTGACTGGGACCTCTTCAGAAAAATAATTCAGGTTAAAATAAACAAAAACGACCCAATGAATACCTGCGAGCTCGAGCAAGCATGTACCAATCTCAGTGAAGTCATTAACAACACTCTTGATGAGATTTGTCCCAAACAGACAGTTAAACCGCGGGCCAACAGAATAACTGAAACCTCACTCCAAATAATAAAACAAAAAAGAAAGGCCTTCCGTGCATACAAATCAGAAAAACTTCCAACTAAAAAGGTCGAACTTAAAGCCGTGTATAATCGCCTCCACGGCGAAGTTAAAAAAGCAATAGCAAACGACAATCGCGTGAGATGGGAAAAAGCAACGGAAAATCTAAATGGACTCAGGGAGACTAAAAAGTTTTGGGATACTTTTAAAACCCTTACTGGACAAAAACATAAAGACGCCAACAGTAAGGCACTAAAGATCAACGATGGAACTATGGCCCTGGATGACAAGGCGAAGGCTAGCGCCTTTGCTGAGCTCCTTAAGAAATATCATCGTCCACATGAGGGCGATAGGTTTGATGACGAGTTCAAAGAAATAGTAAACAAATTTGTTCAAGACAACAAGACAACGTTTAACGATGCCAACTTCAGCCAAACGCCCGAGGACGGGGATGGCCATGAACTCACGGAACCGATAAGCAAAGAAGAAGTGGCTAACACAATTAAAAAATGTAAGTCTTCTTCTTCCCCAGGAGGAGACGAGGTCTCATACAAAATCCTGAAACAATGTCCCAACACTTTTTTCGGTAGACTCACTAACCTCCTAAACTGCTGTCTCTCTAGTGGATACTTCCCAAAATGTTGGAAAGTAGCTACAGGAGTCATGATACCCAAACCCGACAAGGATTTGAGCAACCCAGCTAATTACCGCCCAATCAGCCTACTCAGCTGTATTGGATGGCCATGAACTCACGGAACCGATAAGCAAAGAAGAAGTGGCTAACACAATTAAAAAATGTAAGTCTTCTTCTTCCCCAGGAGGAGACGAGGTCTCATACAAAATCCTGAAACAATGTCCCAACACTTTTTTCGGTAGACTCACTAACCTCCTAAACTGCTGTCTCTCTAGTGGATACTTCCCAAAATGTTGGAAAGTAGCTACAGGAGTCATGATACCCAAACCCGATAAGGATTTGAGCAACCCAGCTAATTACCGCCCAATCAGCCTACTCAGCTGTATTGGAAAAATTTTCGAAAGATTTCTCACGACTAGACTCCGCAGCCATCTCGAATCAATCAGCTTTTTCAATAAATGGCAAAGGGCATACAGGAGCCAAAGAGAGGGAATCGAGCATGCTTATAGACTGGTAGATTATATGAAAACGGCGTTCAGTCAAAATGAAATAGGAACCGCGCTATTACTTGACGTAGAAAAAGCGTTTGACTCTGTCTGGCACAATGGCATGAGATACAAACTAGCTAAAATGGGGCTACCTACCAAAATTCTAAGGATCATATCATCATTTTTATCTGATCGAAAAATCAAAGTGAGGGTCAACCGCGAAGTGTCAGCCGAGGTAAAACTCGAAGCGGGCACTCCACAGGGTTCGGTCCTCAGCCCGCTTCTATTTATAATATATGTGAATGACATTGACAAACTAGGGAAGAACCATGTTGAACTATCTCAATTCTCAGACGACAAAGGAATGTGGACGGCCAGTAAGTCTGGAAACATAATACAAAACCGCCTGCAGGATACCATCCGCGACCTGCAAGACTGGTGCGCTCTGTGGCGCATCAAGCTAAATGCCACGAAAACACAAAGAATCACATTCTATAAAAAACAAAGGAAAAAGCCTGTCCCTAATATTGAGCTTAAGCTTTACGATCATAAACTTGAAGCTAGTAATGAGGCAAAGTTTCTGGGATTCAACCTGGATAGCAGTCTCAATCTAAACAATCACATGAACTCAGTCACCGTCAAAGCCACTAAACGCATCAATTTCCTGAAAATGATTAGAGGTAAAAATTGGGGAGCCAATAAAGAAATTCTCCTCAATCTTTACAAATCATATATACGCCCAGTACTAGAGTATGGGGCCATAATAACAAGTGACCTGAATAAAACCAACATTGAAAAACTACAACGGGTCCAAAATCATGCCTTGCGCGTGGCTCTGCACAAGCTCACGTGGACATCGATAAAACAACTTCACGAGATAGCAAAAATAGACACTATAGCAATGCGCTTAAAAGATCTTCAAAGCAAAACTCTAAATAGACTTCAAGACAGCGAATTAATAATAGAACTCAATGCGCATCGCGTCCTCAATAGGAAAACTAAATAATCTGGGGCATGTCTATCGAAAGGGTTAAAGATTACATCATTGTGATGGGGTGAGCCAGGCATTCTGTGACCTAAATTTAGAACTGGCTGCGGATGACACGATACGCACAAAAGCTTGCCTCTGTTACCAGTGGGAGTTGCAAACAGCGAGGAAAATCTCCACCTGCTGCCGGGTCTCCCCTCCCTGAGATATAAATCTCGGGGGGAAAATGCTGGCTTCCACATCCAAAAGGACGGAAAAGCTGTAAATTAAAAACCGAATTGCTCTAATTTCCAGCTCTCTATCTTTTCTACCTCCTCTATCTCATCAGACACACGACCAAACTGAATGACAAACTATGAGGGATTGAAACAATCCTCAAGCAAAGATGTGCAGAAAACCTAACAAGACCAAGGCAAGGATTGAAACAATCTTGCCAGCAAACAGCCCTTTTAAGGGTTTTTTTTTTTTTTTTTTTTTTTTTTTTTTTTTTTTTTTTGTGGGTGGGGGGTGTTGGAGGTCATTTGGAATTCCCGAAGGATAACCAGATACCTCAAAATCACATACGGCATCCTATCTCCCAGAAGGCTTGATAGATGACTCCCGGTTTTTTCAAACTAAACTGTTGGAGCTTTCTCCATTCCTTTTTTGTAACCGCTATGGTCATATACCGGGGCCGCTACCAAACCGGCGTTGCTGTTTGGTTTTCTTTTTTCTTTTTCCCTTTAAATTGCCATCGCACAACATTATATTCTGGCTCGCCACCATGGTGGGACTCAAACCTCTACCATCGCCAAGCTGGAACCGAATAGAGCCCACTCTCTAATAGTCTTAATGGCGTCGAGGGTTTGGTCTTTGACAATCTATCACTCCAATGCAAACTGCCGGGAATTCTAACCGCGTGCATACCCCTTCAGACCCCATTTGAGGCAATAGGAAAGCTATGGCCTGTGCGATCCAAGATCCAAGTGAAATAAAATAAGGCTAACCGGGTCGCAAGGGATTTGTAAATCCCACATCGTCCCTGAGCGCCTTCGGCGCGCTAAAACCTTTCATTCTTCGGACACAATAAAATTAAATTGCCATCGCACAACATTATATTCTGGCTCGCCACCATGGTGGGACTCAAACCTCTACCATCGCCGAGCTGGAAACGAATAGAGCCCACTCTCTAATAGTCTTGATGGCGTTGGGGGATTGAGTATTGACAATCTATCACTCCAACGTAAAGTGCCGGGAATTCTAACCGCGTGCATACCCCCTCGGACCCCATTTGAGGCAATAGAAAGCTAGGCCTGTGTGATCCAAGTGAAATAAAATAAGATTAACCGGGTCGCAAGGGATATGTAAATCCCACATCGTCCCTGCGCGCCTTCGGCGCGCTAAAACCTTTCATTCACATAATCATCATCATTCAGCACAATCACAAATCATGGCAGAAGATCAGTTAAATGTGAAGTTTTTACCGAATAGAGTAGGAGGGAAAGATTTAGCGTACGAAGGTTTCATCTACAGATTCAATAGAAATTACAAAGAAAAGTAAGTTATTTTTCATATAATGTTTTTAAAATAATTTTTACAGAAAATGTAGCGGGGGAGGGGGCAGCGGCAAGTTAAGGAGACTGTGTACTTTTATTTTAGGGGGGGGGGGGCATTTGAGTTTCAGTTTAATGGCGGTGGGGTGTTTGAGTGTCTTTATTTCAGAGGGGGCAGCAAGTTAAGGGGTCTGGGTAGCTTTAGTTTAGGGGGTGGGGCGTGTTTATTAGTTTTTATTTATTCTGTAACAATGTTATGAAATATCAATTTTTTTTTTCTATCTTTCACAGAACATACTGGAAATGTGTCGTACCAGGGTGTCGAGCAACGATTACGACATCCAACAGAATTCCATGTGGTTTCGGGAACTACCAACACAGTCACCTAAGTGGTCATACTGGCGTTGTTGTACAGGAGATACGAAGTCTAATTGCTAAAAAGTGCATAGAAGTAGTAAAACCGATTCCTACAATATTCAAAGAAGAACTACTGAAGCTTCGAGATTCTGACTGGGACCTTGAAACACAAGAAGTTGTACAGAGATTGCCAACTTTTTATTCAGCAAAATCCGCCCTTTACAGGGCGCGGCGAAAACAACTCCAAAGCTCCCCAAAACCACAACTGAAATACTGCTTGAAGGGAAATAGACTAAGACTTCTACAGGTCAAAGATTTCTTCTTTTTGATCTTTGACGCCAACCTTAAACGAATGATAGTGTTTGCAACCGACGCCAACCTTGCGCACTTGGCCAACTCACCAACTTTTTACTGTGATGGAACATTTTATACTTGCCCAACTTTATTCCACCAGTTATACTCTATTCATGTGATGATCAGTGGGACAATGACACCAGTAGTTTTTGCTTTGTTACCCAGAAAGGCGCAACAAATTTACGAAAAACTGTTTTTAAGAATAAAACAAGAGATGTCTGACAAAGGTTTAGTGTTGAACCCAGAAAGTGGTTTCGTCGATTTTGAGGCGGCTGTCCACAATGCGCTCCGACGCATTATACCAAATGTGATAATTAGGGGTTGCTTCTTTCACTTCACCCAGTGTATATGGAGGAAAGCCCAAGGCACCGGTCTCCAGACTTTATATAGAGAGGATGAGGACATTCGCAAAATTGTCAGAAGGGAAGCGGCCCTACCATTGGTGCCTCTTGATGCCATTGAGGATGCATGGTTTGAAACGTTGGACGACCTAAATTATATTTCTGTGCATCCATCAACCACAGAGGACTTTGTGGAATATGTGCAGACGCAGTAGATAGACGGTGAAAGGGAACTATGGAACCACTTTGACAACGATGGGCCGAGAACCAACAATCACCTAGAAGGCTGGCACTTAAAATTGAAAAAAAACAATTCAGCACTCCCATCCAAATATATGAACCCTGATTCAAACTTTAAAAGACATTCAAAATGCAAATGAACTTAGTGCTATACAGAAGGACGCTGGTGGAAAATTTAGGAAAAAGTGTAAAAAATACATGAATGTAGACAGAAGGTTAACAACTTTAAAACTCAGATACATGGATGGAGTGATCAACTTACTGTCGTATATTGATTCTGTTTCAGAATTGCTTCATTTTGACTAAATATTCTGCATCATTGCCATTATAATTATATGACTTATTTATAATATAACTTCCTTAAGAAGTTTGTTAACCCTATACCCAACGTAACTACGTCATGCTAAAAAAAATATTCCTTGTGTATAATTCTGTATGAATCATTACCATTTAACCATTGTAACCATTTTAAACGATTATAATAGTTAAAACTAGAGAAACAGAATTTACTGCACCCAGTAAATTCAAGTCTGTGTGAAAAGGGTTAAAGTATCAGGAATAAACTCTACAGAAAGAGAATTTATGGAGGCTTATTTTCTGGAGTAAAATATTTTGTAACAAATCAGAAATGGGTTTTCGTTAACAGTATTTACAGATTTTCATACAGGAATCAGAACAATTTTTGTAAGAAACCAGAAAAGGCGTATATGTGACCAGCATTCAAAGGGTTCGATACACGAATCAGAAATGAAAACTTTTGGCTCTGCCCACTAATTTGAGTGATGAAATACATTCATAAACTTTAGAAATACATTAAGGTGTAAATGCATTTCCCAGTCATTCTTAATAATATGCACTTGATGACCCCATTCAGGTGGACCATATATTGAATCTCCAGCAATTTTTAACTCAGTTGGTGTAGTTCCATGTCTACATCTACATTGAAGAATGAGCGCAACCCACTTTGAAATAATGGCTCCACCAACTTCAGATCTGTCATTCAGATCGGACGGGTGCAAAAAAAATAGATGAGTGCAAACTGGGTATTGTTAACCAGCATGCCAAATTGCATAGAGATAGGACGATCCGTATTTGAGTTGTCGCGCTGACAAAGGGTGCATAGACTCTATATCGGAGATATTGTCATAAAAACCTTAAAAACCCCAAGAGCTCATCTGAAGGCCTACTCTTAAAAGGGCATCTAGTGACCTAAACAAGGCATACATAAAACTAGAACTTCTGTAATAAATTAATTTTAAACAGTCATAGCACTAACGCAGTTAACAGTACAGTCAACTATGTCAGTATTGCATCTTTTACCGGCATCCTGACAGTATTGTGATAGGTTTCAATAACAAATCTTCCGTGTAGTTTTACAATTACATGTACACTGGAATTTTTCATGATCAAGTTGTTTGTTTTTATATTAAGTTGGTCTGGGAATTAATTCTGTACAATGAGATTAAATAAACAGATCGTGTTATTGTATGTGACAGTCACAGCTTACTCCTAACTACTTTTTGTGAAATTTATTCATGGAGAAATATTCATACAGGAATCAGAACAATTTTTCTAAGAAACCCGAAAAGGCATAAATGTGCACACCATTTATAGGGTTCGATCAAGGAATCAGAAATTGACATTACTGCCACTGCCATTTGAATGATGAGATACACATATAACCTTCAGAATTGCATTAATTGGTATAAAGTGACTTTCCTAATAGGTCGCAAAAAAATATGCATTTAATGACCTCTCTTGACCACAAAGAGGTGGACCACATTTTGAACCTCCAGCAAGTTTCAACTCATTTGGTGTAGGTAGTATTTCTATAGGTCACACCAAGCCTGAAGTATGAGCAAAAACTACTTTATAACTAAAGAAACCCCCGGCTATGGTGTGTGGCACACCCTCCCATGGTCCTTTATAATTGTGTGAAGTTTGATGACTGTGGCCCTAACAGTCTTCGAGTTACTGGCTCGGGCACACACACACACACATGGACACACACATGGACGGACACAAGCACACTTCAATCACTATATGCCACCCGACTTTAGTCGGGGAGGGGGGGGGGGGGGGTACAAGGAAATCTTTGAGTCCCAGAGTGGATCTGACTGAACCCCAAAATATTTGTTCTCATAGCACAGTGATAACAAAGGCACCCAAATACACTCATTCCAGTCACAAGGTGATAACAAAGGTACCCCAGGAAGTTTTGTGAAGATCGGTTCATAAATACAGACTTTAGCCCGAGCCGTATTAACATATGCGCTTACTGTGTATAAGTAACACTGAACAAATCAAAGTTCATCTAAGTTGCATAATTTCCGCACGAGAAAAAAACCCGTATTATATGTGATGTATTCCATGTTACTAAACATTCCTACAAAAATTTATTCAAATCAGAACTTTCATACAGAAGTTCTGTACAAAAAACTGATTGCACTAACTTTGGTACAAAATGGCTGCTGGCGGCTATATTGAATTTTGGACCGCACCACAAAACACTCGTTCTCATACCACGGTGATAACAAAAGGTACCCAAGAAGTTTCGTAAAGATCGGTTCATAAAAACAGCCTCCAGCCTGTGCCGTATAGAAGTTGTGTACAAAAAAAACCGATTGGACCTAATTTCGGTACAAAATGGCCACTGGCAGCCATCTTGAATTTTGGACCGCACCCAAAAACACTTGTTATCGTCCCAAGGTGATAACAAAGGTAAAGGAGTTTTGTGAAGATCGGTTCATAAATTCATCCTCCAGCCCGAGTCGTGTTGACACGTGCACTTACTGTGTATTAGTAGCACTGAATAAATCAAAAGTTCATCTAATTTGCATAATTTCTGCTCGAGAAAAACAAACCCATACTATATGTGATGTATCCCATGGTACTAAAGATTCATACAAAAAATTGTTCAAATCAGAACTTTCATACATAAGTTCTGTACAAAAAACTGATGCAATAACTAAAGTACAAAATGGCTGCTGGTGGCCATCTTGAATTTTGGACTGCACCCAAAACCACTCGTTATCGTCCCACGGTGATAACAAAGGTACCCAAGAAGTTTCGTAAAGATCGGTTCGTAAATACGGCCTCTTGCCCGAGCCGTATTGGTATTTGCACTTACAGTGCTGAAAATAACACTAATTAAATCAAAAGTTAGTCTAATTTGCATAATTTACACACGAGAAAAAAAAAACGTGTTATATGTGATGTATTCCATGGTAATAAACATTCATACAAAAAATTATTCAAATCAGAGCTTTCATATGGAAGTTCTGCGCCAAAATTCTGATTGCACCTAATTTTGTACAGAATGGCTGCCATTGGCCATCTTGAATTTCGGACCGGGCCCCAATACACTTGTTCTCGTTTCACAGTGACAACAAAGGTACCCAAGAAGTTTTGTTTCATAAATACGGTCTCTAGCCCGAGCCATGTGTACGGCACGACTGACGGACAGACAGACGACGCGCCATGACAATACCTCGAATTTGGCTTCGCCAAAGTTGAGTTAAAAACGGACTAAGTTTAACAACCAGTAGTTTGGGAAAATATTGAAGCAAGTCAAAATTCTGACAATACGCACACATCTGGAAAATGTAGAAACATCCTGTGAAATAAAAAAGTAATACCTTGAAAATTACAAGAGGCCTCACGGGGCCTTAAGCGCTCATCTTGAACAGAACACAATTTAAACAGAGTCCAAGAATGAGCACATTAAACAAGCCATCTCCATAGGCTACACTATACAATTCTTGAGTCCCTCAGGAGAGACACAAATAATACGGGCATCATGCCTTTTCTTCAGTTGATCATAAAGTAAAATGTTGAGCTCCCCAATGAAGCCCCTTGATACAACCTTTGTGGATTAATCTTAGTTACACACCTCTAGAGGGTACTGAATACAAAATTTTTAATTCTTCAGCAAAATGGCCAATTCCGGCTCCATAGGGAACCCAAATATTAACCCAAGCTCTCAATTTGAACACAGTTGAATCTGACATCCCTAGAGATGTTGTGTACCAAATATGAAAGCATTCTTACTGTTGGATGTGAAGAAGAGAAATTTTAAAGAAATTTCTTCATACTGCATCAAGTTAAAATTTGGGCTACCATAGCGAGCCCAAATATTAACCTATGGAACCGATTTGAACAAACTTGAATCTGACCCCCCCCCCCCCCCCTTCCCCTAGAGATGTTGTATACCAAATATGAAAGCATTCTGAGTAGTGGATCTGAAGAAGATTTTTGAAGAAATCCCCTCATATTGTACTAAGTTAAATTTCAGGTTCCCATATGTAGCCCAAATATTAATCCAGGCACTCGAATTGAACAAACTGGAATCTGACACCCCCCCCCCCCCCCCAGAGATGTTGTATACCAAATATGAAAGCATTCCGACTGGTGGATCTGAAGAAGAAGATTTTTAAAGAAATTTCCACATATTGCACTAAGTAAAAAAAATGGGCTACCATAGCGAGCCCAAATATATACTAGGGATCTGATTTTAACAAACTTGAATCTGACCCCCATGTTGCATACCAAATATGAAAGCATTCTGACTGGTGGCTCTGAAGAAGAAATTACCCCCTCCCCCTCCCCCATATTGAACAAAGTTAAAATTTGTGCTTCTGTAGGAAGCCCAAATATCAACCTAGGGACTTGCTTTGAACAATCTTGAATCTGACCCTCGTAACAATGATGCATACCAAACATTAAGAGAAAGAGATTCTGACTGGTGGTTCTGAAGAAGAAGATTTTTAAAGAATACTCCCCATATAACCCTATGTTAAAAATTCGGGCTCCTATAGTGAGCCCAAATATGAACCAATGAGCTTTTTTATTTCAACAAACTTGCATCTGCCCTTCCACCCCGCCCCCCCCCCTCCCCTCCCCCCATGAATGCGGTATACCAAATATCAAAAGATTCTGATGATTGGTTCTGGAGAAAAAGTTTTTTTTTAATTTTTGCAAATATGCTGACTCGGCACTTCGATGCCCAGTACAGAACACCCTAACATAACCGATGGCAATTTTTTAACCATTCAATTCTACTGATCCTAAGGATACTTCATACCAAATAACAGCTCTCCGTTCCGTGTGGTTTGGGAAATATGGACGTTTGAAAATATTTCTAATTTTAGCTCCCAGGGTTCCCATGGGATGCGGGAATTTTTTTTTTTTTTTTTTTGCATGGGTCAAGTACTTATGACCCAATAATACCACATACCAAATTTGGTTCATACCGGACCATCGGTTAAGAAAATAGAAATTTTGGGCGGGGTCAAAAATCTTATCCCTCCCATTACAAAGCCAAATATTGCTTCACGAAATTCGTTTGAAAAAAGTTGATTCTACTCCCCAAAGGAAGTTCCATAGCAAATGTCAAGTCATTGTACACACTGGTTCTTGTGAAGAAGATTTAAAAAAAATTTTGGAGCATTTTTCCCACTACCTTCCTGTGGGACTGGGCATGTTGTGTTGAACAAAAATGCAATGCCCCTTTGGTATCATCACTCACACAAACTTTCGCTTGAATTGGCCCAGTGGCTTTGGAAGAGAAGACCACAAAATGGTGTTGACGCACGGCGGACGACGGACAGAGAGGGGTGAAATTAGCTCAGCTTGACTTTGTCAAGATGAGCTAATAAGAGAGGTTAGACGGACAAACAATATACCCTATATGCAGAAAGATAGAGGGAAAGACAGAGGTAAAACAATATGCCCCCTGACTATTCGTTGTGGGCATAACAAGGACATACGCCAATTGTAACCAGACCGTCTAAGGCAGCCACTTGAAATTTTGAGAATGTGTTCTATCCCCGCTCGACAGTTTGGTATCTTTCTTGAGTCCTGTGACCGGGTGAAAACACCGTGGATGTACCCATAAGAGAAGTCTCAAATCTGCCAAGGGTTAAACGTTTATTAATAATAACAAGATATAAAAGTAGAAGGGTAGTTGCTACTGCCGGCAGGTCATAAAAAGTATACACTCCGTTACATGTACAGTAGATTGTGGAGAGAGTTTTTGGAGTAGCGACTCGAAATTTTCAACGTTCGTTCTAGAAGCTCTGCCCAACTTGACCTGTGCCTGAAAAATCCAACAACCGAGCGCATAGCCCGTGGGAGCCTCACGCGAATGCGCATACGCTCTTTTCGAATTGGACTTGAGGAAATGCGCAATTCGTGTCTCCTTTCCAGGCATCCGATGGAGCAACTATTCGTGAATGCTGAGTGAAAATTTCGTGGAAATCCGCGGAGAATTCGCTGACATATAGCGTTTTTGAAGAGAGGAGGTAATTTTCTGAATTTGGTCTTTTTCAAGTTGGAGCGAAAGAAGAGGGCGGGATGGGCACAGTCTCTCGTGGGGTAGGTCCACTTAAAAGTTACAATAGAGCGTGGCTGACGGAGGGATGGCTGTAAATCAAAGTAGTTTCTTTAAGAACAGCACCCAGGGATCCCATCGCAACCTTGAAACCTATGAGAATCATCGGAAGTTAAAAGTGAAAAGAAAACGGCGGTGAGTAGGTTTTTGGCGGGAAAAGATTAATGAGAATTTGCATACAAAACATTAAAATAGCACTTCAGACATACGCTCACTGCGTCCAGACCGTTGAAGACAGCGACTTGCAACTTGTTCTACGTAGCCTGGCCGACATTTGGGCATAAAATCGAGTGTTCTGACCGCGTGTAAAACACCACGACTCGCGTGGAAACCGTGGGGATGGTTCAATGCAATGAAATCTCCATTCATTATTTACCTGACAACGGCAGATTTTGGCATTATTTCTGTCTGATGAACTGTTCAACTTTAACTATTTACACCTTTATATAGGACCGAAAGATCACTGCATGCTTACCAATATTCAGGTACTGATTTTACGAAAATAACAATTATTTTAACAGTACCCACTTGGGAACTCTCAAATCTGCCAAGGATTAAACTTTTAATAATAACACGTAAAACAAAAGTTGTCATACTTTGCTAGCCGCATGCACCCATAGACAACAGTCAGCACTGAAACAATTAGGAATGGAGTAAATTGCGACTTAAACTTAACAAATTCTGAAAAATGGAGTTATTTTCCACGGCACCTATCTTTATGCAACCGAAATAGGGATTGGGTTAAACTTTACAGCTACCTTATCAAGGAAAATCTTCTTGGCCTTGAACTGTAAATCTGAATGTCAACAGAATTTTCAGATATTACCAAAATCACAATTATTCAGACAGTACCCATATGAGAGTCTCAAATCTGCTAAGGGTTAAACTTTTAATACTCACATATAAAACAAAAGTTTTCATACTATGACTGATGCATGCAGCTATTGAAAACATTCAGCACTCAATCAATTAGGAATGGAGTAAATTGTCACTTAATCGTACCAAATTCTGAAAAAGCGTGAGTTTTTTGGACAGCATCTATCTTTATGCAAACAGAATGGGCATATGGTTAAACTTTACAACCAAACGTACAACAGAAAATATGCTCGATAGGTAATTGAGAACACGAACATGTGCATCACTTTTCGATATACTATTCGTAAATGGAAGAAAAATGAACTAAAAATGAGCCACTTTTATGAACGAGTTAAGGGTACTCGAATTCAAGGCTCGAAAACGAGTTTAAGGTTAACACTTTGAATAGAATATATAACAGCCAAATTATTCTTGGATGAATGCTCAGACTTCTCATAGGAAACGTTTTGAAAAAATGTGGCCGCAGAGCTGAGAAATTGCCTGTGAAAATTGACCAGTTTTTCCAAAATTGCACTTTGCTCGGAATTTTGAGGTCAAAAGGGAGCAACGTGAGTAATACAGCTTATGTAGTCAGGTGTAGTAAGTCACGCTACAAATATAATGAAAGCTCCAGCCAAATCGTCCCGGGTCTTGTTTGAGAATTGTGGCAAAACGTAACATTGTGACAACATTTTGCACGGTTTGGGCAGAAAAAGAAAAAAACTTCAGAAATGCCATGATCCAGGTGAGAAACTTCTAATGAAGCTCTACATATGTGCCAAATTTCAGTAGAATAGTAAAGAATCCATCAGACAAAAATCATTGAAATAGAAAATAATGTTAATACTAGAGAAATAGAATTTACTGCATCCAGTATAGTGAAGCTTGAAAGAAATGAGTTTAAATATCTATTGGGGAAAAAGTATATAGAAAGAGAATTTATGGAGGGTTATTTTCGGGAATAACATATTTTTAAACAAATCTGGAACGGATTTTCGTAAACAGTATTTACAGATATTCATAATGGAATCAGAACAATTCTTCTAAGAAACCAGAAAAGGCATATATGTGCACAGCATTCAAAACGTTTGTCAAGAGAATGCATTAGGTGTCCAAAAATGTGATTCCCAGCAATACTAAAAAATGCACTCAGTTATCCCTGGGCGACCTCAGTGACCTTGTCCATATTGTGAACCTCTATGGAGTGTTGACTCATTTGGTGCTGGTCCCCATGTCTATGTGTCATACAATCCTTGAGATATGAGCGTGACCCACTTTCAAAAATTTTGGCCACGCCCACTTTTTTACGTCAAAATACATGTGTGTATGTCAGGAATGCTTCAGGGGGTCAACAAATATGATTTCTAGCAATTATGAAAGATGCACTTAATGACCCCTAGGCGACCTCCATGACCTTGACCCATATTTTGAATCTCCATCGAGTGTCGACTCATTTGGTGTTGGTCCCAGGTCCATATGTCATACCATGCTTGAGATATCAGCCTGACCCACTTTCAAAAATTTTGGCAATGCCCACTTTTTGTCAAACTGCATGTGTCTACGTCAGGAATGCTTTAGGGGGACAAAAATGTGATTTCCAGCAATTATGAAAAATGCACTCAATGACCCCTGGGTGACCTCCGTGACCTTGACCCATATTTTGAATCTCCATTGAGTGTCAACTCATTTGGTGTTGGTCCCAGGTCCATATGTCATACCATGCTTCAGATATGAGCGTGACCCACTTTCAAAGATTTTGGCCACGCCCACTTTTTTACGTCAAAATGCATGTGTGTATGCCAGGAAAGCTTCAGGGGTAAAAAAAAATGTGATTTCCAGCAATTCTGAAAAAATGCACTCAATGACCCCATGTGACCTCCGTGACCTTGACCCATATTTTTGAACCTCCATCGAGTGTCGACTCATTTAGTGTTGGCTCCAGAACCATGCACCACACCATGCTTGAGATATGAGCCTGACCCACTTTCAAAAATTTTGGCCACGCCCACTTTTTTCATGAAAAAATGCACGTCTGAATTTTGGGGAAGCATTTGGAGATCAAAAAATGTGATTTCCAGCAATTATGAAAAATGCACTCATTGACTCCTGGGTGACCTCGGTGACCTTGACCCATATTTTGAATCTCCATCCAGTGTCGACTCATTTGGTGTTGGTCCCAGGTCCATACGTCATACCATGCTTGAGATATGAGCGTGACCCACTTTCAAAAATTTTGGCCACGCCCACTTTTTTTTACGTCAAAATGCATGTGTGTATGTCAGGAATGCTTTAGGGGGTCAAAAATGTGATTTCTAGCAATTATGAAAAATGCACTTAATGACCCCTAGGTGACCTCCGTGACCTTGACCCATATTTTGAATCTCCATCGAGTGTCGACTCATTTGTTGTTGGTCCCAGGTCCATACGTCATACCACGCCTGAGATATGGGCGTGACCCATTTTCAAAACACCCCTACAGACACCCCTGATACCCAGGAATCTGAAAAACATAGGTGGCCGAGAACTTGTGGTTGTCTATCAGCATGCCAAAAATCAACGAGATAAGGCAATTCGTTTTCGAGTTATCTTGCGGACAAAAAAGTGATGAGAAGACAGAAGACAGGAGAAGAAGAAGAAGAAGAAGAAGAAGAAGAAGAAGAAGAAGAAGAAGAAGAAGAAGAAGAAGAAAGAAACCGTGCAAAAACAATAGTCTCTGTGTTTCACACAGACTAATAAAATTATTCGAAACTAGAGAAACAGAATTTAATGCATCCAGTAAATTTAAGTCTGTGTGAAAAGGGTTAAAGTATCAGGAATAACTCTACAGAAAGAGAATTTATGGAGGCTTATTTTCTGGAGTAAAATATTTTTTAACAAATCAGAAATGGGTTTTCGTTAACGGTATTTACAGATATTCATACAGGAATCAGAACAATTTTTATAAGAAACCAGAAAAGGCATATATGTGACCAGCATTGGAAGGGTTCGATACACGAATCAGATATGAAAAATGTTGGCTCTGCCCACTAATTTGAGTGATGAAATACATTCATAAACTTTAGAAATACATTAAGGCGTAAATGCATTCCCCAGTCTTTCTTAATAATATGCACTTGATGACCCCATTCAGGTGGACCATATATTGAATCTCCAGCAATTTTTAACTCAGTCGGTGTAGTCCCATGTCTACATCTACACTGAAGAATGAGCGCAACCCACTTTGAAATAATGCCTCCACCAACTTCAGATCAGTCATCTGTCATTCAGATCGAACGAGTGCAAAAAACATAGATGAGTGCAAACTGGGTATTGTTAACCAGCATGCCAAAATACATAGAGATAGGACGATCCGTATTTGAGTTGTCGCCTTGATAAAGGGTGCATAGACTCTATATCGGAGATATTGTCATAAAAACCGTAAAAACCCCAAGAGCTCATTTGAAGGTCTACTCTTAAAAGGGCATCTAGTGACCTAAACAAAGCGTACATAAAACTAGAACTTCTGTAATAAATTAATTTTAAACAGTCATAGCACTAACACAGTTAACAGTACAGTCAACTATGTCAGTATTGCATCTTTTACCGGCATCCTGACAGTATTGTGATAGGTTTCAATAACAAATCTTCAGTGTAGTTTTACAATTACATGTACACTGGAGTTCTTCATGATCAAGTTGTTTGTTTTTATATTAACTTGGTTTGGGAATTAATTCTGTACAATGAGATTAAATAAACAGATCATGTTATTGTATGTGACAGTCACAGCTTACTTCCTAACTGCTTTTTGTGAAATTCCTTCATGGAGAAAATATTCATACAGGAATCAGAACAATTTTTCTAAGAAACCCGAAAAGGCATATATGTAACACACCATTTATAGGGTTGGATCAAGGAATCAGAAATTGACATTACTACCGCTGCCATTTGAATAATGAGATACATGTATAATCTTCAGAATTGCATTAATTGGTATAAAATAAAATTCCTAATAGGTCGCAAAAATATGCATTTAATGACCTTTCTTGACCGCATAGAGGTGGACCACATTTTGAACCTCCAGCAAGTTTCAACTCATTTGATGTAGGTACTGTTTCTATAGTAACACCAAGCCTGAAGTATGAGCAAAAACTACTTTATAACCAGAGAAACCCCGGCTATGGTGTGTGGCACATCCTCAATGGTCCTTTATAATTGTGTGAAGTTTGATGACTGTGGCCCTAACAGTCTTCGAGTTATTGGCTCGGGCACACGCACATGGACACACACACGGACGGACACACGCACACTTCAATCACTATATGCCACCCGACTTTAGTCGGGGGGGGGGGGGGACATAAATAGAAATCTTTGAGTCCCAGAGTGGGTCAGACTGAACCCACAAATATTTGTTCTCATAGCACAGTGATAACAAAGGCATCCAAATACACTCATTCCTGTCACAAGGTGATAACAAAGGTACCCAAGAAGTTTTGTGAAGATCGGTTCATAAATACAGACTCTAGTCCGAGCCGTATTAACATATGCGTTTACTGTGTATAAGTAACACTGAACAAATCAAAGTTCATCTAATTTGCATAATTTCCGGACGAGAAAAAAAAAACTTGTATTATATGTGATGTATTCCATGTTACTAAACATTCCTACAAATATTTATTCAAACCAGAACTTTCATACAGAAGTTTTGTACAAAAAACTGATTGGACTAACTTTGGTACAAAATGGCTGCTGGCGGCTATCTTGAATTTTGGACCGCATCCCAAAAGGCTCGTTCTCATACCATGGTGATAACAAAGGTACCCAAGAAGTTTCGTAAAGATCGGTTCATAAAAACAGCCTCCAGCCTGTGCCGTATAGAAGTTGTGTACAAAAAAACTGATTGGACCTAATTTCGGTACAAAATGGCCACTGGCAGCCATCTTGAAATTTGGACCGCATCCAGAAACACTTGTTCTCGTCCCAAGGTGATAACAAAGGTACCCAGGAAGTTTTGTGAAGATCGGTTCATAAATACAGCCTCAAGCCCGAGTCGTATTGACAGGTGCACTTACTGTGTATTAGTAGCACTGAATAAATCAAAAGTTCATCTAATTTACATAATTTCTGCTCGAGAAAAAAAACCCGTACTATATGTGATTGTCCCATGGTACTAAACATTCATACGAAAATTTATTAAAATCAGAACTTTCAAACATATTCTGTACAAAAAAACTGATGCACTAACTAAAGTACAAAATGGCTTCTAGTGGCCATCTTGAATTTCGGACTGCACCCAAAACCACTCGTTCTCGTCCCACGGTGATAACAAAGGTTCCCAAGAAGTTTCGAAAAGATCAGTTCATAAATATAGCCTCCAGCCCGAGCCGTATTGGCATTTGCAGTTACAGTGCCGAAAGTAACATTAAATAGATCAAAGTTAGTCTAACTGGCATAATTTATGTATGTGAAGAAAAAAACCCGTATTATATGTGATGTATCCCAAGGTACTAAACATTCACACAAGAAATTATTCAAATCAGCGCTTTCATGTGGAAGTTTCGTTAAGATCGGTTCATAAATACGGCCTCTAACCCGAGCCGTATTGGTATTGGCACTTACAGTGTTGAAAGTAACACTAATTATCTCAAAAGTTAGTCTAATTTTCATAATTTACACACGAGAAAAAAAAACGTGTTATATGTAATGTATTCCATGGTACTAAACATTCATACAGAAAATTAATCAAATCAGAGATTTCATATGGAAGTTCTGCGCCAAAAAATCTGATTGCACTTAATTTTGTACAGAATGGCTGCCAGTGGCCATCTTGAATTTCGGACCGGGCCCACAAACACTTGTTCTCGTCTCACAGTGACAACAAAGGTACCCAAGAAGTTTCGTTTTATAAATACGGCCTCTAGTCCAAGACATGTGTACGGCGCGACAGATGGACAGACAAACGACGGGCAATGACAATACCTCGAATTTGGCTTCGCCAAAGTTGAGCTAAAAATGGACTAAGTTTAACAACCAGTAGTTTTGGAAAATATTGAGGCAAGTCAAAATTCTGACAATATGCACACATCTGGAAAATGTAGAAACATCCTGTGGGATAAAAAAGTAATACCTTGAAAATTACAAGAGGCCTCACGGGGCCTGAAACGCTCATCTTGAACAGAACACAATTTAAACAGAGTCCAAGAATGAGTACATTAAGCAAGCCATCTCCATAGGCTACACTCTTGAGTCCCTCAGGAGTGACAAAAATAATACGGGCATCATGCCTTTTCTTCAGTTGATCATAAAGTAAAATGTTGAGCTCCCCAATGAAGCCCCTTGATACAACCTTTGTGGAATAATCTTAGTTACACGCCTCTAGAGAGTACTGAATACAAAATTTTTAATTTTCAGCAAAATGGCCAATTCCGGCTCCATAGGGAGCCCAAATATTAACCCAAGCTCTCGTTGTGAACACAGTTGAATCTGACTTCCCTAGATATGTCGTGTACCAAATATGAAAGCATTCTGACTGTTGGATGTGAAGAAGAGAAATTTTAAAGAAATTTCTTCATATTGCATCAAGTTAAAATTTGGGCTACCATAGCGAGCCCAAATATTATCCCATGGATCCGATTTGAACAAACTTGAATCTGACCTCCTCCCCCCCCCCTCCCAGAGATGTTGTATACCAAATATGAAAGTGAAAGCATTATAACTGAGTGAAAGCACTCCATGGGGATGCGTGAATTATTTTTTTTGCATGGGTCAAGTACTTATGACCCAATGATACCGTATACCAAATTTGGTTCATACCGGACCATCGGTTCAGAAAATAGAAATTTTGGGCGGAGTCAAAAATCTTACCCCTCCCATTACAAAGCCAAATATTGCTTCACGAACTTAGTTTGAAAAAGTTGATTCTACTCCCCAAAAGGAAGTTCCATAGCAAATGTCAAGTCATTGTACACACTGGTTCTTGAGAAGAAGATTTTAAAAATATTTTGGAGCATTTTCCCCACTCCCTTCCTATGGGACTGGGCATGTTGAGTTGAACAAAAATGTAATGCCCCTTTGGAATCATCACTCATACAAACTTTTACTTGAATTGGCCCAGTGGCTTTGGAGGAGAAGACCAAAAATGGTGTTAACGCACGGCGGACGACGGAAGACGGATGGAGAGCAATGAGATAAGCTCAGCTTGATTTTGTCAAGATGCAAGATGAGCTAAGAAGAGAGGTTAGACGGACAAACAATGTACCCTATATGCAGAAAGATAGAGGGAAAGACAGAGATAAAAGAATAAGCCCCCCCCCCCCCCCCCCCCCCCCCATTCGTTGTGGGCATAACAAGGACATACGCCAATTGTAACCAGACCGTCCAAGGCAGCCATTTGAAATTCTGAGAATGTGTTCTACTAACCCCGCTCGACAGTGTAGTATCTTTCTTGAGTCTTGCAACCGGGTGAAAACACCGCGGATGTACCCATAAGAGAAGTCCCAAATCTGCCAAGGGTTAAACGTTTATTAATGACATGATATAAAACTAGAAGGGTGGTTGGTACTGCCGGCAGGTCATACAAAGTATACACTCTGTTACATGTACAGTAGATTGTGGAGAGAGTGTTTGGAGTAGCGACTCGAAATATTCAACGTTTGTTCTAGAAGCTCTGTCCAATTCGACCTGTGCCTGAAAAATCCAACAACCGACACGTAGCCCGTGGGAGCCTCACGCGCATGTGCATACGCTCTTTTCGAATTGGACTTGAGGAAATGCGCAATTCGAGTCGGCTTTTCAAGCATCCGATGGAGCGACTATTCGTGAACGCTGAGTGAAAATTTCGTGGAAATCCGCGCAGAATTCGTTGACATATAGCGTTTTTGAAGAGAGGAGGTAATTTTCTGAATTTGGTCTTTCTCAAGTAGGAGCGAACGAATAGGGCGGGAATGGGCACAGTCTCTCGTGGTGCCCCACTCTCTGGGGTAGGTCCACTTAAAAGTTACAATAGAGTGTGACTGACGGAGAGATGGCTGTAAAGCAAAGTAGTTTCTTTAAGAACAGCACCCAGGGATCCCATCGCAACCTTGAAACATTTGAGAATCGTCGGAAGTTAAAAGTCAGTAAAAACGGCGGTGAGCAGGTTTTTGGCGGGAAAAGATTAATGAGAATTTGCATATAAGACATTAAAATAGCACTTCAGACATACGCTCACTGTGTCAAGACCGCTGAAGGCAGCGAATTGCAATTTTCAGAACTTGTTCTACGAAGCCTGGCCGACACTTGGGCACGAAATCGAGTGTTCTGGCCGCGTGAAAAATACCACGCCTCGCGTGGAAACCATGGGAATGGTTCGTTGCCACTTTATTTTCAATGCAATGAAATTTCCATTCATTATTTACCTGTCAAAGGCAGAGTTTGGCATTATTTCTGTCTGATGAACTGTTCAACTTTAACTATTTGCATCTTTATATAGGACCGAAAGATCACTGCATGCTTACCAATATTCAGGTACTGATTTTACGAAAATAACAATTATTTCAGCAGTACCCACTTGGCAACTCTCATAGACAACATTCAGCACTCAATCAATTAGGAATGGAGTAAACTGCGACTTAATCTTACCAAATTTTGAAAAATTGAGTTATTTTCGACGGCACCTATCTTTATGCAACCGAAACAGGGATTAGGTTAAACGTTACATCTACCCTTTATCCATATTTTGAATCTCCATCGAGTGTCGACTCATTTGGTGTTGGTCCCAGGTCCATACGCCATACCATGTCTGAGGTATGAGCATGACCCACTTTCAAAAATTTTGGCCACGCCCACTTTTTTTACATCAAAATGCATGTGTGTACGTCAGGAATGCTTTAGGGGGTCAAGAAATGTGATTTCCAGCAATTCTGAAAAATGCACTCAATGACCTCTAGATGACCTCTGTGACCTTGACCCATATTTTGAACCTCCATCGAGTGTCGACTCATTTGGTGTTGGTCCCAGGTCTGTAGGTCATACCACGCCTGAGATATGGGCGTGGCCCACTTTCAAAACACCCCTACAGAAGAAGAAGAAGAAGAAGAAGAAGAAGAAGAAGAAGAAGAAGAAGAAGAAAAAAAAAAAGAAAAAAAGAAGAAAAAAAAGAAGAAAAAGAAACCCTGCAAAAACAATAGTCTGTGTGTTTCACACAGACTAAATATACTACCACTATCGGTAATACGTTCACTGTGTCAAGACCGCTAAACGCAGCGACTTGCAATTTTCAGAACTTGTTCTACGAAGCCTGGCCGACATTTGGGCACGAAATCGAGTGTTCTGGCCGCGTGGAAAACACCACGCCTCGCGTGGAAACCGTGGGAACGGTTCGTTGCCACTTTATTTTCAATGCAATGCATTTTCCATTCATTATTTACCTGTCAAAGGCAGAGTTCGGCATTATTTCTGTCTGATGAACTGTTCAACTTTAACTATTTGCATCTTTATATAGGACCGAAAGATCACTGCATGCTTACCAATATTCAGGTATTGATTTCACGAAAATAACAATTATTTCAACAGTACCCACATGGCAACTCTCATAGACAACATTCAGCACTCAATCAATTAGGAATGGAGTAAACTGCGACTTAATCTTACCAAATTCTGAAAAATTGAGTTATTTTCGACGGCACCTATCTTTATGCAACCGAAACAGGGATTAGGTTAAACGTTACATCTACCCTATCAATGAAAATCTTCTTGGACTTGAACTGTGAATCTGAATGTCAACAGAATTTTCAGATATTACGAAAATCACAGTTATTCAGACAGTACCCATATGGGAGTCTTAGATCAGCTAAGGGTTAATCTTTTAATATCCACATTTTAAACAAAAGTTTTCATACTATGACTGCTGCATGCAGCTATTGAAAACATTCAGCTCTCAGTCAGTAAGGAATGGAGTAAATTGTCACTTGATCGTACCAAATTCTGAAAAAGCCTGAGTTTTTTGGACAGCATCTATCTCTATGCAAACAGAATGGGCATATGGTTAAACTTTACAACCAATCGAACCAACAGAAAATATGCTCGATAGGAAATTGTGAATACGAACATGTAAATCATTTTTCGATATACCATTCGTAAATGGAAGTAAAATGAATTAAAAATGAGCCATTTTTATGAACAAGTTAAGGGTACTCGAATTCAAGGCTCGAAAACGAGTTGAAGGTTAAAACTTTGAATAGAATATTCAACAGCCAAATTATTCTTGGATGAATGCCCAAACTTCTCATAGGAAACGTTTTGAAAAAATTTGGCCGCAGAGCTGAGAAATTGCATGTGAAAATTGACCAGTTTTTCCAAAATTGCACTTTGCTCGGAATTTTGAGGTCAAAAGGGAGCAACGTGGGTAATACAGCTTATGTAGTCAGATGTAGTAAGTCATGCTACAAATATAATAAAAGCTCCAGCCAATTCGTCCAGGGACTTGTTTGAGAATTGTGGCAAAACGTAACATTGTGACAACATTTTGCACGGTTTTGGCAGAAAACGAAAAACTTCAGACATGCCATGATCCAGGTGAGAAACTTCTAACGAAGCTCTACATATGTGCCAAATTTCAGTAGAATAGTAAAGAATACATCAGACAGAAATCATTGAAATAGAAAATAATATTGATACTAGAGAAATAGAATTTACTACATCCAGTAAATTTAAGCTTGTAAGAAATGAGTAAAAATATCTATTGGGAAAAAACTATATAGAAAGAGAATTTATGTAGGGTTATTTTCGGGAGTAACATATTTTTAAACAAATCAGGAATGGATTTTCGCAAACAGTATTTACAGATATTCATAATGAAATAGAAAATAATATTGATACTAGAGAAATAGAATTTACTACATCCAGTAAATTTAAGCTTGTAAGAAATGAGTAAAAATATCTATTGGGAAAAAACTATATAGAAAGAGAATTTATGTAGGGTTATTTTCGGGAGTAACATATTTTTAAACAAATCAGGAATGGATTTTCGCAAACAGTATTTACAGATATTCATAATGGAATCAGAACAATTCTTCTGAGAAACCAGAAAAGGCATATATGTGCACAGCATTCAAATTTTTGCCAAGAGAATGCATTAGGTGTCCAAAAATTTGATTCCTAGCAATACTAAAAAATGCACTCAGTTATCCCTGGGCGACCTCAGTGACTTTGTCCATTTGTGAACCTCTATGGAGTGTTCACTCATTTGGTGTTGGTCCCCATGTCTATGTGTCATACCATCCTTGAGATATGAGTGTGACCCACTCTCAAGAATGTTTGCCCACAACCATTTTTTTCAAGTAAAAATGCATGAATGAACTTGGGAATGCATTAGGAGGGTCAGAAAATGTGATTTCCATTAATTCTCAAAAATGCCTTCAATGACCCCCAGGTGACCTCTGTGACCTTGACCTATATTCTGAACTTCTATTGAGCGTTGACTCATTTTGGTGTTAGTTTCAGGTCCATTCGTCATACCATGCTTGAGATATGAGAATAACTCACCTTCAAAAATTTGGGCCATGCCCACTTTTTTACATAAAAATTCATGCATGAACTTCGGGAATGCTTTGGGGGTAAAACATTTTTCCAGTCATTCCAAAATATGCACTCAATGACCCCTAGGTGGCCTCCATGACCTTGACCCATATTTTGAACCTCTATCGAGTTTCGATTCATTTGGTGTTAGTTCCAGGTCCATTTGTCATATGCTTGAGATATGTGCATGACCCACTTTTCAAAAATTTTGGTCATGACCACTTTTTTTACATAAAAATTCCTGTATGGTCTTCGGGAATGCTTTAGGGTGTCAAAAATGTGATTTCCAGCAATTCCGAAAAATGCACTCAGTGGCCCCTAGGAGACCTCCACGACGTTGACCCTTATTTTGAACCTCTATCGAGTTTTTGACTCATTTGATGTTAGTTCCAGGTCTATTTATCACACCATGCTGGAGATATGACTGTGACCCACTTTTTAAAAATGTTGGCCATGCCCACTTTTTTTTACATCAAAATGCATGTATGTACGTTAGGAATGCTTTAGGGGGTCAAAAAAATGTGATTTCCAGCAATTATGAAAAATGCACTCAATGACCCCTAGATGACCTCCGCGACCTTGACCCATATTTTTAATCTCCATCAAGTGTTGACTAATTTGGTGTTGGTCCCAGGTCCATACATCATCCCATGCTTGAGATATGAGGTTGACCCACTTTCAAAAATTTTGGCCATGCCCACTTTTTTACGTCAAAATGCATGTGTGTACGTCAGGAATGCTTTAGGGGGTCAAAAAATGTGATTTCCAGCAATTCTGAAAAATGCACTCAATGACCCCTAAGTGACCTCCGTGACCTTGACCCATATTTTCAACCTCCATCGAGTGTCGACCAATTTGGTGTTGGTCCCATGTCCGTAGGTCATACCATGCTTGAGATATGGGTGTGACCCACTTTAAAAAAATTTGGCCACGCCCACTTTTTTTACATCAAAATGCATGTGTGTACGTCAGGAATACTTTAGGGGTCAAAAAATATGATTTCCAGCAATTCTGAAAAATGCACTCAATGCCCCCCTAGGTGACCTCCGTGACTTTGACCCATATTTTGAATCTCCATTGAGTGTCGACTCATCTGGTGTTGGTCCCAGGTCCATACGTCATACCATGCTTGAGATATGAGCATGACCCACTTTCAAAAATTTTGGCCGCGCCCACTTTTTACGTCAAAATGCATGTATGTACGTCAGGAATGCTTCAGGGGGTCAAAAAATGTGATTTCTAGCAATTATGAAAAATGCACTTAATGACCCCTCCTCTGTGACCTCCGTGACGTTTATCCATATTTTGAATCTCCATCGAGTGTCAACTCATTTGGTGTTGGTCCCACGTCCATACTTCATACCATGTCTGAGGTATGAGCATGACCCACTTTCAAAAATTTTGGCCACGCCCACTTTTTTTACATCAAAATGCATGTGTGTACGTCAGGAATGCTTTAGGGGGTCAAAAAATGTGATTTCCAGCAATTCTGAAAAATGCACTCAATGACCCCTAGATGACCTCTGTGACCTTGACCCATATTTTGAACCTCCATCGAGTGTCGACTCATTTGGTGTTGGTCCCAGGTCTGTAGGTCATACCACACCTGAGATATGGGCGTGACCCACTTTCAAAACACCCCTACAGACACCCCTGATACCCCAGGAATCTGAAAAACATAGGTGGCCGAGAACTTGTGGCTGTCTATCAGCGCATGCCAAAAATCAACGAGATAGTGCAATTCGTTTTCGAGTTATCTTGCGGACAAAAAGTGATGAGAAGACAGAAGACAGGAGAAGAAGAAGAAGAAGAAGAAGAAGAAGAAGAAGAAAAAAAAAAAAGAAAAAAAAGAAGAAAAAAAAAAAGAAAAAGAAACCCTGCAAAAACAATAGTCTGTGTGTTTCACACAGACTAAATATACTACCACTATCGGCCATACGCTCACTGTGTCAAGACCGCTAAACGCAGCGACTTGCAATTTTCAGAATTTGTTCTACTAAGCCCAGCCGACATTTGGGCACGAAATCGAGTGTTCTGGCCGCGTGGAAAACACCACGCCTCGCGTGGAAACCGTGGGAACGGTTCGTTGCCACTTTTATTTTCAATGCAATGGAATTTCCATTCATTATTAACCTGTCAAAGGCAGAGTTTGGCATTATACCTGTCTGATGAACTGTTCAACTTTAACTATTTGCATCTTTATATAGGATCGAAAGATCACTGCATGCTTACCAATATTCCGGTGCTGATTTTACGAAAATAACAATTATTTCAACAGTACCCACTTGGCAACTCTCATAAACAACATTCAACACTCAATCAATTAGGAATGGAGTGAACTGCGACTTAATCTTACCAAATTCTGAAAAATGGAGTTATTTTCGACGGCACCTATCTTTATGCAACCGAAACAGGGATTAGGTTAAACGTTACATCTACCCTATCAAGGAAAATCTTCTTGGACTTGAACTGTAAATCTGAATGTCAACAGAATTTTCAGATATTACCAAAATCACAATTATTCAGACAGTGCTCATATGGGAGTCTCAGATCAGCTAAGGGTTAAACTTTTAATACCCACATATAAAACAAAAGTTTTCATACTATGACTGCTGCATGCAGCTATTGAAAACATTCAGCACTCAGTCAATAAGGAATGGAGTAAATTGTCACTTGATCGTACCAAATTCTGAAAAAAGCGTGAGTTTTTTGGACAGCATCTATCTTTATGCAAACAGAATGGGCATATGGTTAAACTTTACAACCAATCGTACAACAGAAAATATGCTCGATAGGTAATTGTGAATACGAACATGTAAATCATTTTTCGATATACCATTCGTAAATGGAAGTAAAATGAACTAAAAATGAGCCATTTTTATGAACAAGTTAAGGGTACTCGAATTCAAGGCTCGAAAACGAGTTGAAGGTTAAAACTTTGAATAGAATATTCAACAGCCAAATTATTCTTGGATGAATGCCCAAACTTCTCATAGGAAACGTTTTGAAAAAATTTGGCCGCAGAGCTGAGAAATTGCATGTGAAAATTTACCAGTTTTTCCAAAATTGCACTTTGCTCGGAATTTTGAGGTCAAAAGGGAGCAACGTGGGTAATACAGCTTATGTAGTCAGATGTAGTAAGTCATGCTACAAATATAATGAAAGCTCCAGCCAAATCGTCCAGGGTCTTGTTTGAGAATTGTAGCAAAACGTAACATTGTGACAACATTTTGCACGGTTTTGGCAGAAGACGAAAAACTTCTGACATGCCATGATCCAGGTGAGAAACTTAACAAAGCTCTACATATGTGCCAAATTTCAGTAGAATAGTAAAGAATACATCAGACAAAAATCATTGAAATAGAAAATAATATTGATACTAGAGAAATAGAATTTACTGCATCCAGTAAATTCAGACTTGTAAGAAAGGAGTAAAAATATCTATTGGGAAAAAAACTATATAGAAAGAGAACTTATGGAGGGTTATTTTCGGGAATAACATATTTTTAAACAAATCTGGAACGGATTTTCGTAAACAGTATTTACAGATATTCATAATGGAATCAGAACAATTCTTCTAAGAAACCAGAAAAGGCATATATGTGCACAGCATTCAAAACGTTTGTCAAGAGAATGCATTAGGTGTCCAAAAATGTGATTCCCAGCAATACTAAAAAATGCACTCAGTTATCCCTGGGCGACCTCAGTGACCTTGTCCATATTGTGAACCTCTATGGAGTGTTGACTCATTTGGTGCTGGTCCCCATGTCTATGTGTCATACAATCCTTGAGTTATGAGCGTGACCCACTTTCAAAAATTTTGGCCACGCCCACTTTTTTACATCAAAATACATGTGTGTATGTCAGGAATGCTTCAGGGGGTCAACAAATGTGATTTCTAGCAATTATGAAAGATGCACTTAATGACCCCTAGGCGACCTCCATGACCTTGACCCATATTTTGAATCTCCATCGAGTGTCGACTCATTTGGTGTTGGTCCCAGGTCCATATGTCATACCATGCTTGAGATATCAGCCTGACCCACTTTCAAAAATTTTGGCAATGCCCACTTTTTTGTCAAACTGCATGTGTCTACGTCAGGAATGCTTTAGGGGGACAAAAATGTGATTTCCAGCAATTATGAAAAATGCACTCAATGACCCCTGGGTGACCTCCGTGACCTTGACCCATATTTTGAATCTCCATTGAGTGTCAACTCATTTGGTGTTGGTCCCAGGTCCATATGTCATACCATGCTTCAGATATGAGCGTGACCCACTTTCAAAGATTTTGGCCACGCCCACTTTTTTACGTCAAAATGCATGTGTGTATGCCAGGAATGCTTCAGGGGTAAAAAAAAAAGTGATTTCCAGCAATTCTGAAAAAATGCACTCAATGACCCCATGTGACCTCCGTGACCTTGACCCATATTTTTGAACCTCCGTCGAGTGTCGACTCATTTAGTGTTGGCTCCAGGTCCATGCACCACACCATGCTTGAGATATAAGCCTGACCCACTTTCAAAAGTAACATATTTTTAAACAAATCAGGAATGGATTTTCGCAAACAGTATTTACAGATATTCATAATGGAATCAGAACAATTCTTCTAAGAAACCAGAAAAGGCATATATGTGCACAGTATTCAAAGGTTTTGCCAAGAGAATGCATTAGGTGTCCAAAAATTTGATTCCTAGCAATACTAAAAAATGCACTCAGTTATCCCTGGGCGACCTCAGTGACTTTGTCCATTTGTGAACCTCTATGGAGTGTTCACTCATTTGGTGTTGGTCCCCATGTCTATGTGTCATACCATCCTTGAGATATTTTTGAAGAATTTTTCAAGAATTTTTGCCCACAACCATTTGTTTCAAGTAAAAATGCATGAATGAACTTGGGAATGCATTAGGAGGGTCAGAAAATGTGATTTCCATTAATTCTCAAAAATGCCCTCAATGACCCCTAGGTGACCTCTGTGACCTTGACCTATATTCTGAACTTCTATTGAGCGTTGACTCATTTTGGTGTTAGTTTCAGGTCCATTCGTCATACCATGCTTGAGATATGAGAATAACTCACCTTCAAAAATTTGGGCCATGCCCACTTTTTTACATAAAAATTCATGCATGAACTTCGGGAATGCTTTGGGGGGGGGGGGGGTAAAACATTTTTTCCAGTCATTCCAGAATATGCACTCAATGACCCCTAGGTGGCCTCCATGACCTTGACCCATATTTTGAACCTCTATCGAGTTTCGATTCATTTGGTGTTAGTTCCAGGTCCATTTGTCATAGCATGCTTGAGATATGTGCATGACCCACTTTTCAAAAATTTTGGCCATGACCACTTTTTTTACATAAAAATTCATGTATGGTCTTCGGGAATGCTTTAGTGTGTCAAAAATGTGATTTCCAGCAATTCCGAAAAATGCACTCAGTGACCCCTAGGAGACCTCCACGACGATGACCCTTATTTTGAACCTCTATCGAGTTTTTGACTCATTTGGTGTTAGTTCCAGGTCCATTTATCACACCATGCTGGAGATATGACTGTGACCCACTTTTTAAAAATGTTGGCCATGCCCACTTTTTTTACATCAAAATGCATGTATGTACGTTTGGAATGCTTTAGGGGGTCAAAAAAATGTGATTTCCAGCAATTATGAAAAATGCACTCAATGACCCCTAGATGGCCTCCGCGACCTTACTCATATTTTGAATCTCCATCAAGTGTCGACTAATTTGGTGTTAGTCCTAGGTCCATACATCATACCACGCTTGAGATATGAGGTTGACCCACTTTCAAAAATTTTGGCCACGCCCACTTTTTTTATGTCAAAATGGATGTGTGTACATCAGGAATGCTTTAGGGGGGTCAAAAGATGTGATTTCCAGCAATTATGAAAAATGCACTCAATAAACCCTAGGTGACCTCCGTGACGTTGACCCATATTTTGAACCTCCATCGAGTGTCGACTCATTTGGTATTGGTCCCAGGTTCATGTCATACCATGCTTGAGATATGAGCGTGACCCACTTTCAAAAATGTTGGCCACGCCCACTTTTTTTATGTCAAAATGCATGTGTGTATGTCAGGAATGCTTCAGGGTAAAAAAAAATGATTTCCAGCAATTCTGAAAAATGCACTCAATCACCCCTAAGTGAGCTCCGTGACCTTGACCCATATTTTGAACCTTCATCGAGTGTCGACCAATTTGGTGTTGGTCCCATGTCCGTAGGTCATACCATGCTTGAGATATGGGTGTGACCCACTTTAAAAAAATTTGGCCACGCCCACTTTTTTATGTCAAAATGCATGTGTGTACGTCAGGAATACTTTAGGGGTCAAAAAATATGATTTCCAGCAATTCTGAGAAATGCACTCAATGACCCCCTAGGTGACCTCCATGACTTTGACCCATATTTTGAATCTCCATTGAGTGTCCACTCATCTGGTGTTGGTCCCAGGTCCATACGTCATACCGTGCTTGAGATATGAGCATGACCCACTTTCAAAAGTAACATATTTTTAAACAAATCAGGAATGGATTTTCGCAAACAGTATTTACAGATATTCATAATGGAATCAGAACAATTCTTCTAAGAAACCAGAAAAGGCATATATGTGCACAGTATTCAAAGGTTTTGCCAAGAGAATGCATTAGGTGTCCAAAAATTTGATTCCTAGCAATACTAAAAAATGCACTCAGTTATCCCCGGGCGACCTCAGTGACTTTGTCCATTTGTGAACCTCTATGGAGTGTTCACTCATTTGGTGTTGGTCCCCATGTCTATGTGTCATACCATCCTTGAGATATGAGTGTGACCCACTCTCAAGAATTTTTGCCCACAACCATTTGTTTCAAGTAAAAATGCATGAATGAACTTGGGAATGCATTAGGAGGGTCAGAAAATGTGATTTCCACTGCCCACTTTTTTACATAAAAATTCATGCATGAACTTCGGGAATGCTTTGGGGGGGGGGGGTAAAACATTTTTTCCAGTCATTCCAAAATATGCACTCAATGACCCCTAGGTGGCCTCCATGACCTTGACCCATATTTTGAACCTCTATCGAGTTTCGATTCATTTGGTGTTAGTTCCAGGTCCATTTGTCATAGCATGCTTGAGATATGTGCATGACCCACTTTTCAAAAAATTTTGGCCATGACCACTTTTTTTACATAAAAATTCATGTATGGTCTTCGGGAATGCTTTAGTGTGTCAAAAATGTGATTTCCAGCAATTCCGAAAAATGCACTCAAATGCACTCAGTGACCCCTAGGAGACCTCCACGACGTTGACCCTTATTTTGAACCTCTATCGAGTTTTTGACTCATTTGGTGTTAGTTCCAGGTCCATTTATCACACCATGCTGGAGATATGACTGTGACCCACTTTTTAAAAATGTTGGCCATGCTCACTTTTTTTACATCAAAATGCATGTATGTACGTTTGCAATGCTTTAGGGGGTCAAAAAAATGTGATTTCCAGCAATTATGAAAAATGCACTCAATGACCCCTAGATGGCCTCCGCGACCTTACTCATATTTTGAATCTCCATCAAGTGTCGACTAATTTGGTGTTAGTCCTAGGTCCATACATCATACCACGCTTGAGATATGAGGTTGACCCACTTTCAAAAATTTTGGCCACGCCCACTTTTTTATGTCAAAATGGATGTGTGTACATCAGGAATGCTTTAGGGGGGTCAAAACAAAAGATGTGATTTCCAGCAATTATGAAAAATGCACTCAATAAACCCTAGGTGACCTCCGTGACGTTGACCCATATTTTGAACCTCCATCGAGTGTCGACTCATTTGGTATTGGTCCCAGGTTCATGTCATACCATGCTTGAGATATGAGCGTGACCCACTTTCAAAAATGTTGGCCACGCCCACTTTTTTATGTCAAAATGCATGTGTGTATGTCAGGAATGCTTCAGGGTAAAAAAAATGATTTCCAGCAATTCTGAAAAATGCACTCAATGACCCCTAAGTGAGCTCCGTGACCTTGACCCATATTTTGAACCTTCATCGAGTGTCGACCAATTTGGTGTTGGTCCCATGTCCGTAGGTCATACCATGCTTGAGATATGGGTGTGACCCACTTTAAAAAAATTTGGCCACGCCCACTTTTTTATGTCAAAATGCATGTGTGTACGTCAGGAATACTTTAGGGGTCAAAAAATATGATTTCCAGCAATTCTGAGAAATGCACTCAATGACCCCCTAGGTGACCTCCATGACTTTGACCCATATTTTGAATCTCCATTGAGTGTCCACTCATCTGGTGTTGGTCCCAGGTCCATACGTCATACCGTGCTTGAGATATGAGCATGACCCACTTTCAAAAATTTTGGCCACGCCCACTTTTTTACGTCAAAATGCTTGTGTGTATGTCAGGAATGCTTCAGGGGGTCAAAAAAATGTGATTTCTAGCAATTATGAAAAATGCACTTAATGACCCCTAGGTGACCTCTGTGACCTTGACCCATATTTTGAATCTCCATCGAGTGTCGACTCATTTGGTATTGGTCCCAGGTCCATATGTCATACCATGCTTGAGATATTAGCATGACCGACTTTCAAAAATTTTGGCCACGCCCACTTTTTTATGTCAAAATGCATGTGTGTATGTCAGGAATGCTTCAGGGGGTCAAAAAATGTGATTTCTAGCAATTCTGAAAAATGCACTCAATGACCCCTAGATGACCTCTGTGATGTTGACAATATTTTGAACCTCCATCGAGTGTCGACTCATTTGGTGTTGGTCCCAGGTCTGTAGGTCATACCACGCCTGAGATATGGGCGTGACCCACTTTCAAAACACCCCTACAGACACCCCTGATACCCCAGGAATCTGAAAAACATAGGTGGCCGAGAACTTGTGGCTGTCTATCAGCATGCCAAAAAATCAACGAGATATTGCAATTCGTTTTCGAGTTATCTTGCGGACAAAAATGTGATGAGAAGACAGAAGACAGGAGAAGAAGAAGAAGAAGAAGAAGAAGAAGAAGAAAAAAAAAAGAAAAAGAAAGAAAGAAAAAAAAACCCTGCAAAAACATTGGTCTGTGTGTTTCACACAGACTAATGACAGACTTGTTCGTTTTTCTTCAACAACACAGTCCACCAGCAACCGATTAAGAGTACAAATTCCCCCACTAGAGTGAAACAGATAATACGGATTAGCCTATTGTCCTCTTGTATAAACACTCCTGATCTTCTTAATTAGTTTTCGATGTTCCGGGCACAAGCCATTGATTTAAGCTACAGCTGTGACATTATCCATCTGCAGCTGTATATGTGAACCAGAAATTTCATTACACAGGGCCTGCAAACCAAAGTATTCTGCTTCAGTTCTAAATAATTAGTCAGTGTGAAACACACAGACTATTGTTTTTGCACAGATTCTTTTTCTTTTCTTTTTTTTCTTCTTTTTTTCTTTTTTTCTTCTTCTTTTTCTTCTTTTCTTCTTCTTCTTCTTCTTCTTCTTCTTATTCTTCTCCTGTCTTCTGTCCTCTCATCACTTTTTGTCCGCAAGATAACTCGAAAACAAATTGCCCTATCTCGTTGATTTTTGGCATGCTGATAGACAGCCACAAGTTCTCGGCCACCTATGTTTTTCAGATTTCTGGGGTACCAGGGGTGTCTGTAGGGGTGTTTTGAAAGTGGGTCACGCCCATATCTCAGGAGTGGTATGACCTACAGACCTGGGACAACACCAAATGAGTCGACACTTGATGGAGGTTCAAAATATGGGTCAAGGTCACGGAGGTCATCTAGGGGTCATTGAGTGCATTTTTCAGAATTTTTTTGACCCCCTAAAGTATTTCTGCCGTACACACATGCATTTTGACGTAAAAAAAGTGGGCGTGGCCAAAATTTTTGAAAGTGGGTCACGCCCATATCTCAGGCGTGGTATGACGTATGGACCTGGGACCAACACGAAATGAGTCGACACTTGATGGAGATTCAAAATATGGGTCAAGGTCACGGAGGTCACCTAGGGGTCACTGAGTGCATTTTTCAGAATTGCTGGAAATCACATTTTTGGATCCTCTAAAGTATTCCTGACGTACATACATGAATTTTGATGTAAAAAAAAGTGGGCGTGGCCACATTTTTTGAAAGTGGGTCACGCCCATATCTCAAGCATGATATGACCTATGGACCTGGGACCAACACGAAATGAGTCGACACTTGATGGAGATTCAAAATATGCATCAAGGTCACAGAGGTTACCTAGGGGTCATTGAGTGCATTTTTCAGAATTGCTGGCAATCACATTTTTTGATCCCCTAAAGCATTCCTGACATACATACATGCATTTTGACGTAAAAAAAAGTGGGCGTGGCCACATTTTTTGAAAGTGGGTCATGCCCATATCTCAAGCGTGGTATGACCTATGGACCTGGGACCAACACCAAATGAGTCGACACCTGATGGAGGTTCAAAATATGGGTCAAGGTCACGGATGTCAACTAGGGGTCATTGAGTGCATTTTTCATAATTGCTGGAAATCACATTTTTTGACCCCCTAAAGCATTCCTGACATACACACATGCATTTTGATGTAAAAAAAGTGGGCGTGGCCAAAATTTTTGAAAGTAGGTCACGCCCATATCTAGGACATGGAATGACGTATGGACCTGGGACCAACACCAAATGAGTTGACACTTGATGGAGATTCAAAATATGGGTCAAGGTCACAGAGGTCACCTAGGTCACCTAGGGGTCATTGAGTGTATTTTTTCAGAATTGCTGGAAATCACATTTTTTGACCCCCCTAATGTATTCCTGATGTACACACATGCGTTTTGACATAAAAAAGTGGGCATGGCCCAAAAATTTGTGAAAGTGGGTCACGCCCATACCTCAGACAGGGTATGACATATGGACCTGGGACCAACACCAAATGAGTCGACACTTGATGGAGATTCAAAATATGGGTAAAGGTCACGGAGGTCACCTAGGGGTCATTGAGAGCATTGTTCAGAATTGCTGGAAATCACATTTTTTGACCTCCTAAAGTATTCCTGATGTACACACATGCATTTTTACATAAAAAATGTGGGCGTGGCCAAAATTTTTGAAAGTGGGTCACGCTCATATCTCAAGCATGGTATGACATGAACCTGGGACCATATCTCGGGCGTGGTATGACCTACAGACCTGGGACCAACACCAAATGAGTCGATACTCATTCAAAATATGGGTTAAGGTCATGGAGGTCAACTAGGGGTCATTGAGTGCATTTTTCAGAATTGTTGGAAATCACATTTTTTGACTCCCTAAAGTATTCCTAGCATATACGCATGCATTTTGACGTAAAAAAGTGGGCGTGACCAAATTTTTTGAAAGTGGGTCACGCCCAAATCTCATGCGTGGTATGACGTATGGACCTGGGACCAACACAAAATGAGTCGACACTTGATGGAGATTCAAAATATGGGTCAAGGTCACGGAGGGCATGGCCAAAATTTTTGAAAGTGGGTCACGCCCATATCTCAAGCGTGGTATGACCTATGGACCTGGGACAAACTCCAAATGAGTTGACACCCGATGGAGGTTCAAAATATGGGTCAAGGTCACGGAGGTCAACTAGGGGTCATTGAGTGCATTTTTCAGAATTGCTGGAAATCACATTTTTTGACCCCCCCCCCCCCAATGTATTCCTCATGTACACACATGCATTTTGACATAAGTGGGCGTGGCCAAAAAATTTGTGAAAGTGGGTCTTGCCCATACCTCAGATGTGTTATGACGTACGGACCTGGGACCAACACCAAATGAGTCGACACTTGATGGAGATTCAAAATATGTGTCAAGGTCACGGAGGTCACCTAGGGGTCATTGAGTGCATTTTTCAGAATTGCTGGAAATCACATTTTTTGACCTCCTAAAGTATTCCTGATGTACACACATGCATTTTTACATAAAAAATGTGGGCGTGGCCAAAATTTTTGAAAGTGGGTCACGCCCATATCTCAGGCGTGGTATGACCTACAGACCTGGGACCAACACCAAGTGAGTCGATATTTGATGGAGGTTCAAAATATGGGTCACGGTCACGGAGGTTAACTAGGGGTGCATTTTTCAGAATTGCTGGAAATCACATTTTTTGACACCCTAAAGTATTCCTGACGTACACACATGCACTTTTACATAAAAAAGTGGGCGTGGCCAAAATGTTTGAAAGTGGGTCACGCCCATATCTCAGGCGTGGTATGACGTACAGACCTGGGACCAACACCAAATGAGTCGATACTCGATGGAGGTTCAAAATATGGGTCAAGGTCACGGAGGTCAACTAGGGGTCATTGAGTGCATTTTTCAGAATTGCTGGAAATCACATTTTTTGATCCCCTAAGGTATTCCTGACATACACACATGCATATTGACGTAAAAAAAGTAGGCGTGGCCAAAATTTTTGAAAGTGGGTCACGCCCGTATCTCAGGCATGGTATGATGTATGGACCTGGGACCAACATCAAATCTGTTGACACTTGAGAGAGACTCAAAATATGGGTCAAGGTCACGGAGGACACCTATGGGGTCATTGAGTGCATTTTTCAGAATTGCTGGAAATCCCATTTTTTGATCCCCTAAAATATTCCTGATGTACACACATGCATTTTGACGTAAAAGAAGTGGGCGGGGCCAAAATTTTTGAAAGTGGTTCATGCCCATATCTCAAGCGTGGTATGACCTACAAACCTGGGATCAACACCAAATGAGTCGACACTTGATGGAGGTTCAAAATATGGGTCATTGTCACGGAGGTCAACTTGGGGTCATTGAATGCATTTTTCATAATTGCTGGAAATCACATTTTTTGCCCCCAAAGCGTTTCTGAGATTCATACATGCATTTTTACGTTAAAAAAGTGGGCATGGCCAAAAAATTTGAAAGTGGGTCACGCTCATATCTCAAGCATGGTATGATGAATGCACCTGGGACTAACAACAAATGAGATGACACTGGATGGAGCTTCAAAATATGGGTCAGGGTCAAGGAGATCACCTAGGGGTCATTAAGTGCATTTTTCATAATTGCTGGAAATCACATTTTTTGACCCCCCCCCCCCCCCCCCAAAGCATTCCTGAGGTCCATACACGCATTTTTATGTTAAAAAAGTGGGCGTAGCCAACATTTTTGAAAGTGGGTCATGCTCATATCTCAATCGTGGTATGATGAATGGACCTGGAACTAACACCAAATGAGTCGACACTTGATGGAAATTCAAAATATGGGTCAAGGTCACGGAGGTCACCTAGGGGTCTGCCTGAAAGAGGTCACCAAAGTCATCAAGTGCGTATTATTCAGAAATACTGGGAAATGAATTTTATTACACCTTAATGAATTTCTAAAGTTTATGAACGTATTTCATCACTCAAATTAGAGGGCAGAGCAAAAAATGTCCATTTCTGATTCGAGTATCGAACCCTTTGAATGCTGGTCACATGTATGCCTTTTCTGGTTTCTTATAAATAATTGTTCTGATTCCAGTATGAATATCTGTAAATACTGTTAACGAAAACCCATTTCTGATTTGTTTAAAAATATTTTACTCCTGAAAATAAGCCTCCATAAATTCTCTTTCTGTATAGTTTACTCCTGATACTTTAACCCTTTTCACACAGACTTGAATTTACTGGGTGCAGTAAATTCTGTTTCTCTAGTTAATATGAAATTTTGCTTCCTCTAAATTCCGTCTCCAAAGTCACAGAGTCTACACAATCCCTGGGAAATCTTTTGTCGCGTGTTCATTAAACATAGGGTGCTCTAATGTTTTGTAAAAATGAACTTACTAACTTAAGGTGCCATGCGGAGGATGGGAAGTTTGGCCCCATGGGTGGCGGCATCTTGTTTTGATGGCCACCAAGAATCTGAGGAATCTGGAAAATGACAAACAAAAATTTTTCTACGATTTTGGTGTTCAAATTTGCACAGAATTATACATAAATACGGGAGGGCAACTTAAAGTCACAAATTATTATTTTGCTTAGATTTTTAATGAGATTGGAGTTAACCTGTGGCTTGTCCTCGGACTGGGTTCCCATCACCTGCATGACACCTTAAATCCCAGTTGTATCAATGAGGATTAAACATCACTCCACATACACTGGGTGCGTTCGGAGTCCTACCATTGGTGAACAATGGTAGCTATTCGGTACCATCGGTAAAAATTGGTACCAATTCCGCCATTTTTTTCACCAGTGGTACATTTTTGAGACTATGCTCGAGAGTGTGGAATTTTTCACCAACGCGAAATCCAAAATGGCGAACGCAGACCGATTCAGAATTAAAATACCAGTAAATGGAAAAGATTATTTCATTTCTATAAAGAAAGAGAAAATTTCTTGGTTGGCAAAATGTAAGCAATTGACTGTGAATTGTTGTAATGAAGGTTCAAGTGAATATACAGTTATTTCTGTGAGAAATGACACAAAATACCGGATAATGTCCCAATTTCATGGCATTGAAACTGTTGTACTACGTTTTGTATGTATTTTTTTTATTTTTGGTGACAAATTTTCGTTTGCAAGCTGCTGCATACATTCTTTTTATGGGGGGGGGGGGGGGGGGGTCGGTCAGAAAGGCATTTCTGCGCAAGTGGTAACATGCACATGTGTTTGAAACACGTTGGGAACAAATATTCCGAAGTGAAGCGGCGATTATGCATTTTCTTTCCGCCATGTTGTTACCGATGGCTACCAATTTCCGTTCGGAGTCGAAATACACCATCGGTCTCTGTCGGTATACGTTCGGGTACCTGTGGTAAATACCGTTTGTTACCAATGGTGCGACTCCGAACGCTCCCACTGTCACTATGTTTAGGATCTCACGCGTCGTGACACTACGCCCGTGCAATGACGATCTTTGTATCAGTTTTTCTGTGTCGACCTTCTAGTCCATGAAACAGGCCAACTGGGTAGCACAACTCTTTTTTTAGGACCATATCAGTTTCCATATCAGTTTCGAATTGAGTTAGTAAATAAATCTGTAATTGCATGAACCGGCAATTGCCATGTAAATAGTGAAACACATTATAACCAATAAACTCTGTGCTATTGATGGTGGTGCTGACACTGATACTGCTGGTTATGGTGATAATATGGTTTCAGGAGTTTTTGGTGACCCGGTGTTTCAGGGGTTCTGTAGATTCAGAAATCTGCACGCGGAGCAGGAGGGATTTGGTCCGAGGTTGGATCCCACGTGGCTCGCAGGCCTTTGCTTTCCGATTTGTGGCGGTGTCTCGCTCCGGGCTCTGGATTCGAGTTTGGGGTTTTTTTATGAAGGGGGGGGGGGGGGGGGGAAGGGGGTCTTGTGAGACCAGAATAAACAGGATGATGAGATGAGCAGAATTATAAAATGAAAGCAGAGATTGTCTGCGACTGACACTGCGGAATGGCGAACAACAGACTTATGCACATCTATCTTACGATTTAAGAATTTCAAAATCCTTTAAAGTCAATATGTCACTAAATGTTTTATGTATATACTTATTGGGCTGAGTGTCTCTCTTAGATGTCATTCCAAAATCCTCCCGGGTGACAGGTCTTGCTTTTAGATTTCAATTCAGCACACAACTTTTCTTATTTTTGAATTTAGGGGTTTAAGCTCGTATTCGGGTTTGGAGTTCCGGGCGGGGTGTTGCTATCTGTGTCGTATTTGAAATGTGTAGATCGCGTGGGGTTCGTTTTCGAATCCTCTGCTCGCGTTTGTGTGATGATGTTGAGGCATATGAAGTTCCGGGTGGGGGTGGGGGGGGGGGGGGGGGGGGGCTAATACGTTTTTGCCCTATTCAGCCATGATTCTCGCTTAGATCATCATTTTTTCAAGGATTATCGCCAACATCAGCGGTTTCAGTTTTATGCTATTATTAACCACACACTTCTTGACATATTGCATTTGTTCTGTTTTGTTTTTCATGGATATGATGACTCAAAATTACTTATGCGTGTGTGATTTTGTGTCTGTTTGTATGTGTGAGTGTGTAGTTGCACTGCACTGCACACATTACGATGATGTTTACATTACAATCCCATCTTTCATTTGACGCTGCCCACATCAAAACACCCTTTCAAGGCCTAACTAAAGTAACTCTGCTGGATGAACACGGGAAGAAATGTTTGTCATAAACTTCCAAACATTCTTCCTCCGACATTGCTCGTCGACTGACAACGGCACACAATTCCTCTTGCAAAATACTTGCTCAGTAACACTGGCAAAGTCTTTGGGTTTATTCCTTGGTAGATTGGCCCCCATTCCGACGTTTGATAATGGCTAATACACTTACATTTGATGAGATACAGAGCAGCAGCTCATTTGACTTTATTTCTCAATTTAACGATGTAATTACCGATAATGACGCTGCTGAATTGAACTCTCCCTTCACTATGGAAGAAAGTAGTTGTGAATACTACACACCAGAGCGTTTTAGTAATGAAATATCAAAAAAAAAAACCCAACTCACTCACGCTCTTCAACCTCAACTGTCGAAGCCTTAATGCCAACTGGGAGCCCTCTTAAGAACCTGATATGCAGCCTCCAACATGAATCAAATGTTTTAGAAAGTATAGGTTTAACAGAAATATTCAACGTGAAAGAAAACATTACCTTCTCACTAGAAGGCTACCATCCCTTGATTACTCGACAAAGACCTATTAACGACGACGGTAGGGGAGGTGTAGGACTTTATATAAAATATACCATCCCTTTTAAAATCCGCGAAGACCTTTCTGTGTTGATCCCACATGTATTTGAATCCCTTTTTGTGGAAATCTCGACGAAAGACAAAAATATTGTTGGAATTATTTATAGACCAAATACAGCCCCTAAAGCGGACCTTGATTTATTCCTGGAAAAATTGACGAATTTAGTAAACATCTTAGATGACTCTAAAAAATGTTAATCTTATGGGTGATTTTAATATTGATCTACTTGGCTTTTGTAGACATAACAAAACCAATTTATTTATCGATACTATGTTTAGTGCAGGTTTTATGCCATTTATTACAAGACCAACTAGAATTACAGACCATTCAGCCACCATAATTGATAACATTTTCAGTAACAAAATTAATCCCTGTGCATCCGGAATAATTATTACAGATGTGAGTGACCATTTTGCAACATTTTATGTTGATGAATCATCAAAAAGGCACACCCATCCCATAAGAACTTCTAAAAGATCTTTTAAACAGGAGAATGTAAACCAGTTTAAGTCTCTTTTATCTAACAGTGACTTCACAAATGTAATGAATGCACTCTGTCCCAACGAAGCCTACAATATTCTTGTCGAGACAATTCATGTAGCCTTTGACCAAGCTTTTTTCCATAACAACTCGTAAGAGTTCCCCATAAGTTTGTGAAACGGGAACCATGGATGACTTCATTCCTTTTGCAGTCGTCATTGGAAAAAAACAAAACTATACGTCAAAAAATTAAAATCCCCAACCACACAAAATAAAATGAGATACAAAACGTATTGCACGATTTTTAACAGATTGAAAAGGGCTCGCAAATCTGATTATTACAAGACTATTCTTTACGAAAATAAGTACAATATGAAACAAGAGGCCCCAGGGGGCCTGAGGGCGCTCACCTGACATGGTAGCCTATCAACCCAGAGAATTGATTTCAACGAGTTGCATCTGCTCCTCCTAAGAAAAGCTTATACCAAATATCCAAAGATTCTGACCAGTGGATCTAAAAAAAAAATTGGTTTTTAAAGAATATTCCTCATATTGAACTAAGTTATAATTTGGGCTCCCACAGGGAGCCCATATATGAACCCAGGAACTTGGCTTTAACAAACTTGAATCTCACCCCCTAAGGATGCTGCACACCAAATATCAAAACATTCCGACTGCTGGATCTGAAGAAGAAGATTTTTTAAGAAAATTCCTCATTTTGAACTAAGTTACAAATTGAGCTCCCACAGTGAGTCCAAATATGGACCTAGAGATATGGCTTGAACATACACGAAACTCACCCCCCTAAGGATGCTGCATATCAGATATCAAATCATTCCGACTTTTGGATCTGAAGAAGATTTTTAAAGAAAATTACTCATTTTGAACTAAGTTATAATTCGGGCAACCACAGTGAACCCAAATATGGACCTGGGGACATGGCTTGAACAAACTTGAATCTCACCCCCCTAAGCATGGTGCATACCCAACATCAAAAGATTGAGAAGAAGATTTTCAAAGAAATTTGCCTGAAATGCACTAAGTTCAAATTTGGGCTCCTATACTGAGCCCAAATATAAACCCAGGGGTCCGATTTGAACAAACTTGAATCAGATCCACCCGACAATGTTGCATACCAAATATCAAAAGATTCTGCCTGCTGGATCTGGAGAAGAAGATTTTTACGAAATTTGCCTGAAATGCACTAAGTTCGAATTCGGGCTTCTATAGTGAGCCCAAATATGAATCCAGGGGGCCGGTTTGAACAAACTTCAATCAGATCCACCCCACAATGTTGCATACCAAATATCAAAAGATTCTGCCTGCTGGATCTGGAGAAGATGATTTTTGAAGAAATTTGCCTGAAATGCACTAAGTTCGAATTCGAGCTTCTATAGTGAGCCCAAATATGAATCTAGGGAGCCGATTTGAACAAACTTGAATCAGATCCACCCCACAATGTTGCATACCAAATATCAAAAGATTCTGCCTGCTGGACCTGGAGAAGAAGTTTTTTTTAAGAAATTTGCATGAAATGCACTAAGTTCGAATTCGAGCTTCTTTAGTGAGCCCAAATATGAATCCAGGGGGGCCGATTTGAACAAACTTGAATCAGATCCACCCTACAATGTTGCATACCAAATATCAAAAGATTCTGCCCGCTGGATCTGGAGAAGAAGATTTTTTAATGTTTTCCCCATTGCCTACAGTGTTAAAAAGTGCTGACTCAGCACTTTTTCAAAAGTCCTGAAAAAAGTACCTTGTGATCAAACCGATAGGGATTTTTTTTTAACCATTCTATTCTACTGAATAAAAGTAAGCTTTATACAAAATAAGAATTCTCTGTGCCGTGTAGTTTTGGAGATATGGCAGTTTTAAGGTTTTTTCCTATTTTTAGCTCCCGAGGTTCCCATGGGGCAATGAGAAAATGTTTTTTTTTTCATCAATCAACTACTTATGGCCCATTATCATCTCATATCAAATTTGGTTCAAATCGACCTCACGGTTTGGAAAATAGAAATTTTGGGCGTGGCCAAAATTTTTGCCCCTCCCATAACGAAGGCAAATAATGACCGACAAACTTCTCTTGAACAAACTTGATTCTAAACCTCAAAAGGACTCTGTATACCATATATAAAGTCTCTGCTACTGGTGGTTCATTAGAAGAAGATTTTCAAAAAATGTGGCCATTTTTTCCACACCCCTCTGCTCAATATGAAACGAAACCTGATTTGCATAAAAATCAAAATGCCCCTATATAACCACTATTTACATGAAATTTAATTAAAATGTGGCCAGTGGTTTAGGAGAAAGAGGCTCAAACACCACCTTCACGCAGGACGACGGACGGACGGACGACGAGTGATAAGAAAAGCTCACCCTGACTTTCAGTCAGGTGAGCTAAAAAACTTGGGAAATCTTGAAGAAAGCAATTAACAAATGTAATTCTGCATTTACGTACTCGTCCACATTTGTCGCTGGCAATGTGGGAATATCAGACCCTAAAGAGATAGCTGACAAATGTAACTCCTACTTCGTTAACATTGGTTCAAAATTAAGCGAGGCAGTGCCTACCACCTCTCGTCGTTTCACTGATTACGCTCAGGGAAATAACCTTGAGTCATTTTTTATTTTGCCAACTACTCTGCAAGAAATGATACAATGTACAAAAGACCTGAAATCCAAAACAAGTCGAGGCCTTGACAATATGTCCTCAAAAATGGTAAAGGAGATAATATATGAGATAGCTGACCCTCTAACGCACGTAATTAATTTATCTTTCTCAACCGGCATTGTCCCAAGCGAAATGAAAATTGCAAAAGTAATTCCCGTCCTTAAATCTAGCGATCAACGACTATTTAACAATTATAAGCCCATTAGCATCCTACCAACCTTTTCTAAAGTATTAGAAAAACTAATGTACTCTAGGTTAATATCTTTCTTAGAAGATAATAAGATAATTCATCAATGTCAATTTGGCTTTAGAAAGGCACACTCAACAATACATCCGGTATTGCATCTCATAAACAATGTTGCTGAAACGAACGATAAGCCAACAAAGGATTGTACTTTAGCTCCATTTCTCGATTTCTTCAAAGCATTTGATACTATAAATCACTCGATCTTACTAAAAAAAAGCTAGAACTCTATGGAATACGGGGCCATGCAAACGCCTAGTTCGAGGATTATTTAATGCACAGATCCCAACTGGTGTCCCTCCCAAAGGCCAGTTCCGACTTCCAGGTCATGTCATACCTACTGGTGTCCCTCAGGGATCTTTTCTTGGTCCTCTTCTTTTTATAATTTACATAAACGATATTATAAATTCGACACTTCTGAAAATTTTTTTATCATATCGTCGCCTGAGTGCTAGAATGTTCTATGTCCCCTATGGGACATAGAACATTCTAGCACTCAGTCGACGATATGCAGACGATACTACTGCCTATACATCTGTTAATAATATAGATACTATTATAGAATTAGTTAACAACGAACTCAATATCATATACTATTGGTGTACGGCTATTAAACTTGCCCTAAATGAGAGTAAAACAAAAATATAAATTTTATAGTAAATTTCCTTTCTTATTATACCAACCGCAATTGTTTACTACAGGCTTGCACTACAGTGGAAGAGCCTAACTCGGATAAAATACTCTCTATTTTAATCTTTCCCAAGAGATTGGGAAAGAAAAGTGGTGTTTATTTATTTATTTATTTATTTATTGTTGCTTAACGCCACATCAGCAGCTAAGGCTATATCGTGGCGAGAAAACAGTGGAAGTTAAAAACTCATTTTCAGTTATGAAGTAAAAAGACCAAATAAAAATAGAAAATAACTACAAGAGATCTGTCAAAGACCAAAATAATTAAAACAACAGAGGGTATTGAAAAAAGAGAAGTGAATAACTTCAAAATCAACCTGATGAATTGAGACTTGAAGAGTCTTGATTAAAAGATTAAAAACAATTTTAAAATTTATTAAAAAGGTTGATTTCCTTCAAGAACGACAGGACTTTATGAGGATTTGTTCTGTAAAATAGGTCTCGAAGAGACACTACATTAAAATACTGTCGTCTACTAAGGTTAAAATCAGTACAATGTAAAAGAATGTGTTCCAGTGACAACACCTGCTGGCAGGGAATACACACTGGTCGCACAGTACCCTCCAACAAGAAAGAATGTGTTAGTCGTGTATGACCAATATGACACCGTGTCAAAATTGCAAGATCCTTTCTACAAAGGTTACTAGACGGGTAGTGATCTGAAATAGTTGGTCGGAAGCGATGAAGCTTGTTATTTGTCGCTCCATTCCATTCCGCCTACCACATAGATTTGATGTAACTACTACTATGAGGCTTAAAATCACTGAAAGGGATCTTAAAATCAGTGAGAGGCTTAGATAAAGCCTGTTTTGCTGCACTGTCTGCTTTGGTGTTACCAGTGATACCTACATGTCCGGGTAACCAGAAAAACACGATATCATATTGGTCAGACATGAGAGTTGTTAACTTCTCACGAAGTTCCAAAATGAGAGGGTTCTTCAACCTGGGGTTGAGTAAAGCAAGAAGAGAGGAAAGAGAGTCGGAGAAAATAATCGACTTCTTCTGCACATTCTCGATGTGTTGAAGCGCGAGTTGTATAGCTTTAACTTCAGCTATGAAAATAGAACACTGATTCGGTATTCTGATTGAGGTGATATGATCACCAGTAACAGCAGCTGATGATACTTTGTCACCATCTTTAGATCCATCTGTATAGATCATTGTATATGTACTATACTTTGACTTTATTTCGGAAAAATTTTGTTTGAACTGCAAGGAATTGGTATCAGATTTTTTGGAAGAAGCAAGGTCCAAAATAACTGTAGGTTTTCTAAGATGCCAAGGAGGAATATGTGATTTACGGTTTTCTTTTATACAATCAGAATTAATTTTGGCAGACTCCATGTGGGGGTTTAATTCTAATTCCCAATGGAGGAATATGTTTCTGGTGGCGGTTAAAAAATTCAACATTTTGGGGTTCTGAAACACAATTATAAGCAGGATTTGATTTATTAGCCAAAAGTTTAGATGCATATTGAAGCGACAGTTTAATTCGACGCTTCTCAAGTGAAGGCTCCTCAGCTTCAACAAGCATTGAATCTATTGGTGATGTTCGAAATGCACCTAGACTAATTCTAATGTCACTATTATGAATCGCATCAAGTGGCCTGAGATACGACTTCCTTGCAGATCCGTAAACTACAGAACCATAATCTAATTTAGATTGAACAAGTGATCTATACAGATGAAGTAATGTTTTTTGGTCAGCACCCCAATCAGTGCTACCAACAACCTTCAGGAGGTTTAATGCCCTCTTACATTTAACTTTCAGTTGTTTTATGTGAGAAGTGAAATTCAGTTTGCTGTCAAACAACAAACCTAAGAATTTCACTTCCTTTACAACTTTAATGGTATTTCCATCCATTTTCAACTCTGGATCAAGATGATGCTTCCGCAGCTTACAGAAATGAACACAATTTGTCTTGGTCTTTGAAAACTTGAAACCGTTTTCTGTAGCCCATTTTGGGATTCTATTTAAACACAGCTGAAGTTTGCGCTCGAGGGCATTCATAATTTTACTGCTATAACAAATTAAAAAATCATCGACATACAATGAAGAATCTACCATATTCTCAATTGCATCAATGATACTATTAATTTTTATCGAAAACAGGGTAACAGACAGAATACTACCCTGAGGAATCCCCAATTCCTGCTCGTGTGGATCAGATAACGTTGACCCAACACGAACCCAAAATTGGCGGTTCTTTAAAAAGTTTTCAATAAAAAGGGACATTCGCCCTCTCAACCCCAAGTTAAAAAGATCCTTTAAAATCCCATACGTCCACGTTGTATCATATGCCTTCTCCAGATAAAAGAAGATGGCGACCACATGTTCTTTTCTGGCAAAGGCATTTCTAATAAACGTTTCAAGTCTGACCAAATGATCCACAGTACTTCTCTGGTTTCTGAAACCACACTGAACATCCGCAAGCAGATTGTTCGATTCCAGAAACCAGACAAGCCGATCATTGATCATCCTCTCCATGGTTTTACAGAGACAACTAGTTAGTGCAATTGGTCTGTAATTACTTGGATTACTGTGATCCTTATCAGGCTTTGGAATAGGAATAATTGTTGCCTTTCGCCAGGAAGATGGAAACTGGCCAGCCACCCAAATGTCTTTAAAAACGGACAATAAAAGTTCTAGTGAAGTTTGAGGAAGGTGTTTTAAAAGTTTATAATGTATATCGTCGGGACCAGTAGCAGTATCCTTTGCTCTATGTAAAGAGTTGCGTAACTCTTCCATAGAGAAAGGTTCATTCTAATCCTCTAAATTATTGGATGTAAATTTAATCTTTTGTTTTTCTTGTTGTTTTTTAATTTTGATGAATTCTGGATTACAATTTTCAGACGACGAATGTTTAGAAAATGTGGAAGCGAGTTTGTTTGAAATTTCTGTTTTGGATGTGATTAATGTGTTGTTATCCTTCAGGTGTTGTACAGTTGATTTTGTTTCTTTTCCTTTAATCTTTTTAATCATTTTCCAAATTTTTGTGGCTGGTGTGTTTTGGTTAATTTTTTAAACATAAGTTTCCCAAGAATTTTTCTTTTTTTGTTTTATAAGTCGTCTTGTTTTTGCCCGATTAATACGCAGTTTATCCAAATTATGTGTTGAGGGTGACTTGTTAAATTCCCTTTCAATTTTTTTCCGATCTTTTATAGCCTGTTTACACTCACTATCAACCCATGGTTTGGCGAAAAGTTTTGGATTTGCCGAGGTTTTAGGGATAACTGTAGTTGCAATGTCAAGCAGCTCGTTTGTAAAATGTTCTATTTGATCAGAACTATCTTGAAATTTCTCCCGTGTGAGGCATTCAGAACAAAGAGATGAGAAAGTGTCCCAATTGGCCTTTTTAAAGTTCCACTGGGGAACCCTCTCATCATCCGCCGGAACTACACTTTCCAACACAATTGGAAAGTGGTCACTCCCGCACAAGTCATCTTCTACCCTCCAAGAAAAATCAAGGAAGATAGAAGGGCATGCAATTGAAAGATCAATTGACGTATACGAACCAGATGCGGGGTGCAGATATGTGTCTGAACCATCATTAAACAGACACAGGTCATGTTTTGTAATGAATTCTTCTACAGTTTTACCTTTTACATCTTCTTGACTGCAGGAATTACCCCCAAATAGGGCCATGCGCGTTAAAATCACCCAACAAAATGTACGGAGTTGGGAGTTGTTGGACTAGTAACTCAAGATCATTCAGTTGTAGCGTTTTACTCGGTGAAACGTAAATAGAACACAAAGTGATTGTCTTGTCTAAGGTTAGGCGTACCGCAACAGCCTGTAAATTTGATTACAAAGATACAGGACTGTGAATAATGTCGTTTCTAACTAAGACGGACGTTCCACGAATATGAAGATCAGTTTCATCTGCCCAGGCATTATACGATGTATAATGCTTAAAAGCTGAATGATCCTGAGTTTCAGGTTCCTTTAAAAGAGTTTCCTGCAGACAAAAAGCTGCAGGTTTATATTTTTGGCTGAGAATACCAAGTTCATTGAAATTAGCTCTAAAACCTCGACAATTCCACTGTATGATATTATTTCTCTGTGTATTATCCATATTTGGTTGAAGTTTGGGATGGTGGACGTATGGGAGATATTGCCCCAGTGTGTTTCTTTGGTGATTTTGTTTTGGAAGACTTATTCTGAGATGTTGAGCGCAGTTGCTCGAACATTTCGTCAATGCCATCAATGACATCCATCTTTTCAAAGCCTTCAAATCTGTTACGCGTAACAGGGTCTTGAAGGGCCTTGGGCATTCTGTCTGATAACTGTTTTTGTTTTTCTTTCTCTATTTTCTTTTTTTTCCTTTTTTCCCAAATTTTCCTGTTTTCTTCTCTGACTCTGACTCAGATTTTGCTGCTGCGATTTCTGTATATGCTCTGCTTTTGGGCTCCTAGGGTGCCCAATTTTGGGAGGGTGAGAAGCCTAATTTTGGTGGCAATCTTCATGAATCTATTTGTGCCACCCCACAATGCAGTTTATTTGGCGAAAATCGGTTAGTGTCGAGTGTCGAATAAGGAACCGGGAATAAGTAACGGTTGTCACGTTCGTTCTGTTTTTGGATTTGTGTTGTCTTTTCTAGTTGTCTGATCTGATTTATTGTTGTTCTGTCTTGCTTTCGCTGGTGTAGAGTTTTGTTGTGGGTGTTCCTTTATGTGTTGTGTCTTAATCGTTTCTTGATCAGTGCTGTTTGTTTGTGTAGATCTTCCTTGAGTTAAATTATTTTCTATTGTAAAAGATTGTAATGTGGTTGGAATTGAACCCTTGAACCAGGTATATTCAGTTTGATATGAAACTGATTCGGTTGATTTCTTTTGTTTCAGAGTTGAGGCATAAGTTGGTATTGATATATTCATGCCAGGCATAGATGTTACGATGTCTCTGGCATCTTTAAAACTAATCTGTTTTTCACATTTAATCTTTTGTATCAATTTTCCCTTCCTCCAGACAGGGCAATCCTTTGACGATGACATGTGATTGCCCTGACAGTTGATACATTTATATGTGGATGTTTCACAAGGTCCATCATGGCTTAAACTACATTTGAAGCATGTTGGTTTGCCTCGACAGGAATTCTGTCCATGTCCAAACTTTTGGAACCTGAAACATCGGAGTGGATTCGGGACGTATAAATCCACTCCAATGCTCAAGTAACCAATTTTGATAGACTTTGGGGGCCTGGTGCCATCAAAGTTACATATGTATGTATTGGTCTTAATTTGTTTTCCATCTTTTTTTATTTCCACCCGTTTCATAGCTGTTATACCTTGGAGTTCAAGTTCCAGTGCAATTTCGCTTTCTTCCATGTCTGCCAGTTCTCGAGTTCTTATGACACCTTTGCTTGCATTTAGAGTTCTATGGTAATCGGCCTTAATATTAAAATCAATAATTTTTGTAGTGTGCATAAGATTATGTACTTGAAATTGTTTAATACATTGAATGAGTATATCACCTGATCTTAATTTTTTGATATCTTTTACAGTAAAAACACCACGAAAAAAATAAGCCAAAACTGGGTCGAGCGCCATCGGGACGCTCTTCTCTTAGTACAGTTCCACGACTTCCGTTAACCAGTGCGCAAGCAGTAATCAAAACCATTGTTCTGAGTCCGCCAACATAGGAGGTATGTGATCAGCGGGGAGGAAGGATTCTTACCCGCATAAGAAGACGGGAGGGCCTCCATGTAAACATTTGCGGTAGGTAAAATAAGAAAGGAAATTTACTATAAAATTTATATTTCTTATCAACCTACCTTACAATTGTTTACTACAGGCTGAATAGACAATAGGATGGAGGGAATCACATAACCAACCCACACATAACTCAATTGCACTGGAACCGTGGACAGAGGAAGAGATCCCTATGCCTATCAAACCATAGCATCACAAACATTAGTAAAAGACAATGAAAGATGAGGCGTATGGTGAAGTGCGACGCACAGGCAGAAAGGGCAGTAACAGCACGGAGCTGGAACTGACCCTGTAAAAAGCTGAATGGCTGGGATAGACAACAGCCTGAGCCGAAGAAAGAGGGCCTGTGCAACTGTCGCAGATAAATGGAGAAGGTAGCGTTTCTCCAGTAGGCAGCCAGTGTAACATCCGACAATGTGACAGAGTTGGTAAAAGCCCAGAGATGCACGCACCTCGTGGCAGAAAAAACAATTGGTAATACAATCGCCAGTAGCTAGACGAGCGGAAGCTGCACGAATAGCAAGACAAATCCATCGAGAAATGGAATCAGGAGAGATCTGGCATGTGAAAAAACGCATATCCATCCAGGATAAAGGCGCGAACGCCCCCCCCCCCCCCTCCCAAGCAGAGCAGCGCCCAAGAAAGTGTCCACCTTGGAGTAAACTGCAAAGTCCTAGGCCTTTTCAAGGAAAATAGCTGAACAAGCTTGGAGAGGCAATGATGAGTGTCGAAACAATGCGGTCCCACATATGAAAAAGGTCTCCGAAGCATGGACTTGTACCATTGCTGGAGACCCCCAGAAACAAACATATACCAGAAACTCCACAAGCGGTGTGATCGAAGGAGTGACAGAAGCAACAGAGTGATCGCACACCATCGACAGAAGAACCTTCTACTTAGCCACAGAGGCTAAACCAGTGGAGTGAGTGCCTCCTTGAAGAAGAAAAGCAACTCCACTGCTTGTCTCTAAAAACCACCACGGAGGAGATAGGACCCGATAAAAGACATGCGCGAAGGCACAATGAAGTCGGGTCAACTTGAAACCTCCTCGGGCGACTTTGGCAAAGGAAGTTGCGACGTAGAGGGAGACATGCCGGAACCGCCGCTAACAGAGAGTGGAGCAGATTGATCCACACCCACCGAGGGGACAGGGGTGTGATCGAAAGGATTCGACTTCTGCAGTTTGCAGGTTTATATCTGGGCTAGAACCTGAGGCGGAATCGGAACCGGCAGGAAGGCGTAGCGGACAAGACCATCCCAAAGGAGGGCCAGAGCGTCCACGACGAAAGCCAGAGCATCTGGACACGGGGATACGAAAGTGTCCACCTGATGGTTCCAATGAGTCGCAAAGAGATCGATGGAACATCGCCATGTGGAGCATCCACTCGGTGGAAAAGAATCTGCCCCGTCGGGACAGGGAGTCGGCTAGGACGTTCAGACGACCGGAAATGTGACGAGCAACCACCCCGGCGTTGACATCCTGGGCGAGCAGTGGAAGATCCCGAGCCAATTCGTACACTGGAACCGAGTGCGTTCCACCCTGGTTCCGACTGTGAGCAACCACTGTCGAATTGTCGAACAACAGAAGGACCTGACGATTCGACAGGTAAGGGATCCACTGCCTGGAACTCAGAAGAAGAGCTAGAAGCTCCTTCTGGTTGATGTGTAGAGATGCCCGATCCTGATCCCACATCCCGTGAAGGGAAAGACCTAGAGGATCCGCTGACACCTGCCGTCAGAACGCGATCGGACGTGGGTAAGTCCAATGGGACACCCTGCGTGATCCACTGAACATTCATCCAGTGGAGAAGGTGAGGATAAAAGATTCTGGTAACTAAAGCACCAGATTCAGAGAATCGACATTCGGCCTCCAACGACTGAGCAGAAAGTGTTGGAGAGGTCTGACATGCAGCCGACCTAGAGGAATGAGATCCGTCACCGAACCGCAGAGACCGAGCAGCCGGAGAATACCCTATGCTGTCGCGGATGTGGACTGGGAACAGAGTCAGAGAAAAAGCTGAGAGAATCACAGCCCTGGCCTGGGAAACCGCCACCGTATTGAACTGAGTGCGGAAGGCCATCCCCAGATGACAAAACGCCTGAGAAGGGACCAGATCCGACTTCTCCTCGTTGAATCTGAATCCTAGCAACGTGAGCAAGCTCAACAGAGTGTCGACATCCAACTCCAGTAAGGCAGCATTGGAATGCCTCTGGAGGATATCGTCTAGATATGCCGAAGTAGTCGCCCTGGACTGTGTGCGATGGACGGCTATCACAAGCGGCATCAGTCGGGTGAAGGCCCAAGGAGCCAGGTTGAGGCCGAAAGGCATGGCCTTGAACTGGTAAACTCGCCCCAGAAAAGCGAACCTGAGATACTTCTGCGACACCCGATGAATCGGAACGTGAAAATAAGCGTCTCGCAGGTCGATGCTGGCAGCGAAATCTCCCTGGTGAATGGAATTGCGGACCGACCTGAAAGTCTCCATGCTTAACTTGGGAGCAATGATAGACTGCTTCAGGATACTCAGATCGATAACCGGTCGGAGTCGGCCGCCTTTCTTCGGCACCAAGAACAGGTGGGAATAAAACCCCACTGACTGAATGTTCTTGACGACCTCGATCGCCCCATTGGCCAGGAGATTGTCTATCTCCGTGGACAAAAGCCCCCGACATAAAACGTCTGAAGGAACTGTGGTTGGAAGAGGCACTCTGGATAGCGTGGGGTGCTTTCGGAAGGATATTCGCAGCCTGGACTGAACAACATCTAACACCCAAGGATCGGATGTGATGGTTTCCCAACGGTTTGCGAACTCTGCTATCCTTCCTCCAACCTGGACGAATCGAGGTGAGGACCTTCAGTTCGAGCCCCGACGAGGCCCGCGAGAGGAGAAACCACCTCCTCTACTGAATGAAGAATCCTGAGACTTCCCTCTAGCCTGCCGACGCTTACCCTTACCCCGTGAGTAAGAAGTAGAAGCAGTGGCAGAAGGATCAGCCCTTTGCTTCGCAGAGGAAGCAGAAGGGTACTTGTTAGGCTTTGAACGGCCCCTGCCTCCCCTAGAAGGCTGATCAAGCTGACGAAGCAGCAGATGATCTTTGGAATGACGTAGGATGTCCACCGGACCGTCGACACGGAACCCATGGAACAGTAGCGGATCTAGCCGTGTCACAGGCATGCGTGTGAGTAAGATGCATGAGCGCCTTGGACAGCACACGCAAAGGAGCCTGTACATCGTCAAACCTATCTGGAGGCAGATAGGCAGTTAAGGCAGAGACGACGTGATCGGAGAGAGAAAGCATACCCAGCATTTCTCTCGATAAGCCGAACATGGACTCCAGAGTCGTCATAGGAATGACGGCAGACTTGGGCTTGGAAAGCACGAGGGAATTGGAGTCCTGATCCAAAACCGTCAAAGTCTGGCAGACTGACGGATTGGCGAAATCGTAGTAACGATAACGCACCCGAGGCAAAAAGGTGTCAACCCTGGTGAAGAACGGAGCCTTCATAGCCTTGGAACTCAGCTTGGAGTCCAAGGCTGAAAATGCTTCAACCACCTGTATTGACTGGCACGGTCGAAGACGCCCAGAAGCAGGTTGCTCCACAGGCTATAGGCGCGTGACTGATGATCGCGGCCTGGCTGACACTGTCGACTGGTTTGATGGTTTGAGATCCGGAAAGAACCCAAACACAAAGTCAAGAGCTGCCCCCAAGTCAGAAGACTGCTGGCTCTCGACATCAAGGATGTCTGACTCCTCTCCGGAGTCGGAAGACACATAGCCCATCGTGGGCAAACCAGCCGACACCTCCCATGGTGTAGGCACACCAGGGGGATCAGAAAGCGGCCTGTTTCCAATCCAGGAAGGCGGCGCCATAGGGGCGCCTGGAAACCACTCGCTGCCTCGCTGGAAGCAACGGGAAGGCTCTTGACAGAACCTGAGTGAGTAAGGAGAGGGCCTCCCTAAGCTCACTGCCCGTACCAGCCGGTTCGACATGGGGACGAACCAGCAAAGTGACTTCACACCTGACCCTCTTAACCAGCGAAGGGTCACGATCCTCAATACACCCCAAGCAGGGCGACGGGCGGCAGCCGAAACATCTGAGGGCAGACGTGTATAGGGTTATGACACACCCCGAGGATCAACATAGCAGGAACTCAGGAGAGGCTGCACAGAAGGCGCTGGTCCCGCAACACTGGCCGCGTGACCAGAATGAGAAAACCGTGGTACTCGACGGCGCAGAGACCACAGTAGAGGGTTAGGCCGGCAGCCACTTCCAACTTCGCCGAGTTGAAGTCAGGGAAGGCTGAGGCCGATACCCCACGTCTACACGACCAGACACCGCTGCAGACCACTGCAGGAATAAAACTGTTGTGCTCAACAGCTGAGAGGACACAACAGGGGGTTCAGTCGCCAGCCACTTCCAACTTCGCCGAGTTGAAGTCGGGGAAGGCTGAGGTCGATACCCCACAACCACACTACAGACATCCCTGCAGACCCTTGCAGGGATAAGCTGAGGCCGGCTAAAAACGGTGCCCGATGACGTTGTAGACGGAACAGCAGTAGCAGCAGATACGACGGGAGCTGTTGGAACTGGCGGAAAAGGGGAGAGAGCCACCTATCTCGGCCTCCAAAGTAGGAGTCACAACCCTAGTGACAGTCTCAGATGTCGACTGGAGAGGGCGCATAGTCCCGGAACCAGGCATCTCTTCACCAGAAATCCAACAGCTCCCGCAGTATCCACCACGGTAAAAAAACCTGCACATCCCCCACGGATGGGGAATAACTCTCACAAGACGTGGTCGAGTCGGGAGGCCCCGAAACCACAGCGTTCCACACCCACCGCGGGTGCGGGAGGAGCTGCACACCCCCAAGAAGGGGGAGTACCTCACACCAGACGCGGTCGAGTCGGGAGGCCCAGAAACGACAGCGTTCCCACCCCCGCGGGTTCAGGAGGAGCTGCACATCCCCCACGGAGTTGGTATAACTCACACAGACATGGTCGAGTCGGGAGGCCTCGAAACGACAGCGTCCCCCCCCCCCCCCGGGTGCGGGAGGAGCTACACATCCCCCACGGAGGGGGTATAACTCACACCGGACGTGGTCGAGTCGGGAGGCCCCGAAACGACAGCGTTCCACACCCACCGCGGGTGCGGGAGGAACAGCCATGAGAACGCGCCAAAGGCAAGGGCTAAATGGAATTGCCCTAAAGGAACCGAACTGGAAATAACAGAGGTGAGAGCAGTAGAAGAAAAAGGTGAACTCAACAGATACAGAAAGTAGAACACCCTCAACTACGAGAGAAGGTGGCAGAAAAAAAAACCGGTGGGTACACGACAGAACCCAGACGGCCGACAGGGACCGAACAAAAACAGAAATTCAGCCCTCAACAGAGTGAAGAAATCCTGTCCAGACAGTCCCTCATTGACACCAACTCCAATAACAATTTAACTTTATCAACCGAAAAATTTCATTGTCGAACCGCGTTGACACGATGTCGAAAAAACATTCGCGAAAACGGAATATATAAACAATATACAATGAAAATGAGGTTGAAAATGTTAACGAGAATATATAAAACACAGTCCTGTTATTATACGATCTTCAGATCCATAATCCAGTCACAGGAACACCATTATCGACGAGTTGAATTATCACTGTATCATAATGCAAAGATGGCGCAACACGTCAACCACGTTGCACGACAAAAGAAGAATGGTTTTGATTACTGCTTGCGCACTGGTTAACGGAAGTCGTGGAATTGTAATAACAGAAGAGCGTCCCTTACTGGGTGTACGCCGATGGCGCTCGACCCAGTTTTGGCTTATTTTTTCGTGGTGTTTTTACACCACTTTTCTTTCTCAAATCTCTTGGGAAAGATTAAAATAGAGAGTATTTTATCCGAGTTAGGTTCTTCCACTGTAGTGCAAGCCTGTAGTAAACAATTGTAAAGTAGGTTGATAAGAATTTATTATTTTTCACCCTCAGAGTGACATGTACTCCATTGAAAGCGGCAGAATTGTGCTTAATAATTCAACGATCTCACTCGTTGCAAACAATCAAGAGGAAAAATGTGTAAAATTCTTAGGAATCCACGTAGATGAAAATTGGAATTTCAAAAAGCAAATTTCAAAAGTCTGTTCTAAAATTTCCAGAGCAATTTATGCCATAAACAAAGTTAAGCGGATTCTACCGAAAAAGTGCCTAAAAATATTATACTACTCTTTGATCCAGAGTCACATGATGTATGGTATTCATATCTGGGGTCACTTGCTATCAACTCGAAAGATTACAAAATTACAAAAGAAAGCCATCCGAATAATATCTAACAAAAAATACAATGCTCATACAGACCCACTGTTTAGAGAACATGGTATTTTAAAATTTACAGACCTGTATAAACTCCAGATCTCTTTGTTTATGCACGACTGGTACAACAACATGCTATCCGAAAGCTTTGTGGACACTTTTAGAATTTACCAAAACCCGTCAGGAATGGACACAAGACAGTCGGGTAAATTACATACATTAAAACCAAGAACTCGGTTCTCCGCAAACTTTCCAATTCATACTTTCCCTAGGATGTGGAACTCAATAGAACCATCGATTCAAAATTCTTCCAGATCATCATTCAAAAATTCTCTAACGGAGCAATTCTTGAATTCGTACTCTTTTCGCGTCAGGTGTAATAATCCAGTTTGCCCCGACTGTAGGTCCTACCTCTGTAATCTCATCCTTATCTATTAACTACCCCTAAATAGTTTCATTTTCTAAAAACGATGGAAAATTATTTTTATTTATATGGAAAGAACCATTTTAAAAATTAATCCATTCATTTTCTCTTTATTAACATAGCCGTTGTCAGGATTGTCTCACATTTTACTTCTTTGTTTTTATTGGGAATTGCGGGAAGACAACCCTTCGTGGCTATGCCATCTCCCTGTAGTGCAACCTTGTATTTGAAATAATTGTATGTTGCTGTATTTAGTTTGTATTTGTATGCATGTTGTATTGCAAAATAAAATCATTCATTCATTCATCTGCCCCCTGCAGTCCTATCTTTCCAAACAACACCCCAGCCCGAGCCTGTTTGGATAATTATTTGTGGATTACCATGATAAATATGTCGGGGGCTTTGGAAAGCATTTGTTAACCACCAGGTAATATCGCATTTGGCATCCTCAGATAGTGCACATGTAGCATCAAAATTACCATTAGCCTTGACAAGTGCTTTATTTTTCTCAATTTCCAAGTGTCGATAATGTAAAGCTCCATATTCGACTCCTGGATAATAAGAGACCAATGAGTTTGGCTATGTGGCGAATGGAGGTACAGAAAGAGCCAAAATGCTCCTCCCTACTTTTTTTTAATTTCTCATTCTTTTCTGTACTGATAGGAACCGTCATGTTCTTAGAATCTAGTATAAGCCCCAAATGTTCTATTACCTGTGTGGGTATTGTAATAGACTTTTCATACGAAATATAAAACCCAAACTTCAGAAGCAGGTCACAAGTGCCATCTACATGAAGTTTACAATCATTGCATTCTTTCGCTGTTAAAAAGAAATCATCCAGCTAACCACTCGATAGAAAACCATGTGCCCTCAATTTTGCAAATACAGGTTTTAACAATTTTGTAAACACCCTAGGTGCACATGCCAGGCCATTCGGAAGGACAGAAAATTGATAGAAAGTTGAATGATACTTGAACCTTAAATATTTTCTATAGCTTTTGTGCACGTTACTGAATAATATGTGTCTGTTAGGTCAACTGAAGCCATAAAGCAATTCGGTCTCTTCAATTCTATGCAAGACTGCAATGTATCCATTTTAAAATGCTGATATTTTAGAAATTTGTTGACTGAAATTTTTCAAATTCAAAATTAGCCGAAAAGATCCGGATTTCTTAGGACGAAGAAAAATATTAGATATAAAATCTCCCATCTTCCTTTATACATTTTTCGATGATTCCTTTATCTGCAAAATCATGTATCCGAGCTTGAATGGTTGATTTCTCATGAACTTGAAACCGAATTTCTTGAGGTTCAACAGGCTAAAAAGGCTGTTCATCTAGTTCGAATGTACAGCCTTTTATGAGGGAAAGAAGCCATGGATCACTACTTAAATATTGCCACATATTATACTTAAACTGAATATTTCCAGCTATAAAGGCATTTACATTTGTGCTATACACGGGGTTCCTACTGCCAGCCATGCTATTTGTTACTGTTTCTTGCGGACGTTTTGTAAGCATTCGTGCCCTTGTTCTGGAACCCAGCTGATGTGTTGTTCTTCGAGTAAGGGTATCGTTGGCGGTACCCTGTTCGCTGGCCTAAAAAAGGAAATTTGCGCTGTCCAGATGTGCCCTTACGGGGTTGGTATGGCTGATGTCTGACTGTTGTTCTTGGCTTAGAAAGCTTGGTGGTGTGCTGCTTCATTTCAGACAGGTCTTTGGAAGTTTGCACCAGGTCATCCCCAAACAGTTGTGTGCCAATGGGATCCCGTTCATTGCAAAGGGATTTATATTCATCACTTAGTTCTGGCTTGAACAGCATTTTTCTCCTCGCATCCAAGTGATGACTTGAGTCAGCTAAGAGTCCAACAGCATCTGATAGGCTCCTCATAACTTCATGGGGGTCAAGCGTTTCACCCCTCCCTCCTTCTCCTTCAACAAACGCATTTAGCAGGTTGATAACAATGGTGGTGCCCTTCAAAGGTGAGTTCGGAATTTTCTGCAGAAGAATGTCCAGTGTTGTGGTAGATTTTGACAAAGAGTTACTTTGACAACATCCAGTCTAGGGCAATTTTCAGGTCTGAGAATGGTATCAAAGCAGGTTTGTTTTGTGTCTTTAACCGCCACATGCTCAAGTAATTTCGTTGTAGGCTTCGTCAGCTGGGGGCTAATTTTACCACCGATCAGGCAGAGCTATGATAATAATCATCTTGACATGGACACTACAACATCTCTAGGAGGGTTCAAATTCAAGTTTGTTCAAATAAGGTCCCTGGATTAATATGTGCTCTCTATTGGGGCCCGAATTTTAACTTAATGCAATATGAGAAAATTTCTTTAAAAATCTTCTTTGGAGCCACCAATGAGAATGCTTTCATATTTGATATACAACATCTCTAAAAGGGGGGGGGGGGGGGGGGGGGTCAGATTCAAGTTTGTTCAAATCGGATTCCTGGGTTAATATTTGGGCTTTCTATTTGGAGCCCGAATCTTAACTTAGTGCAATATGAGATTTCTTTAAGAATCAGTCCGAATCCTTTCATATTTGGTATACGACATCTCTAGGGGTATCAGATTCAAGTGGTTTGGTAGAAGGGATCTTTTTTAATGCTTCCCTCATGATACAGTATGAAATTATGAGAGCCCCAGGGCACCCCTAAAAGTGACCCCGAAGCATGACTTGAACAAACCTGTAAGTAATCCCAACAAAGGTGTTCTATGTCAAATATAGAAGCATGTGAACTGGTGATTTGTTGCATGTTATATGTAGAAGCATCCGAACTGGTGGTTTGTGAGAATATGTTAAAATGTTTCTCCCATTACTCTCATGTCAAAATGATGTCGCTCCCCCACCCCAAAATAAAAAAAAAACAATCAGGATTTTTTACCAGTTAAATACTTCTTCCTAAGGATGCTCCAAATCAAATATCAATTGCCAGTGCTGAGCACTTCAGGGGAAGTGGCATCTCAACTTCTCTTCTATTTTAAGTACCCACACTAGACTAATCATTTACTGATATCAAGTTTGTCAATCCTCTTATACACTGGGTTCCAAATTTCATTTAAATCAGCCCAGGGATCTGGAAAACAAAATTTAGGTGGCAACAAAAACCTTTGCTATTCCAGAATGACAGCAAAAATTTCCCTCGAACTTTGTACAAAACTTTACTCCATACATCAAAAGGAAGTTGGATACTGAACATTAAATCATTGTATCCATTGGTGCAAAAAAAGATTTTTTTCAAATTGTTTTTTTTTTTTGCTCAACCTCATCCCCATGGACAGCACTTTGATCTGAACAAAATTTAAATGCCCCATCCAAACTATCAATAACATGAAAGTTTATTGAAATCAAGCCAGCTGGTTTATCAAAGATTCGAATACTACCTTCATTATGGATGGTGTACTATAGAAGACAAATGAAAAGTGATGACTATACCTTATCCTGACTAAAATGCCCCAAAATTGATCGAAGTGCTATCAATTCTATAAAGCCTTTAAGAAATTGCAGTCTATACCCTGGCTTTGAAAACATGCATCTATATTTATTTATTTATTCGTATTTCGGCATAATGGCTGGTTGCGACCTCAACATGGATATAAAGTCAAGTTCAGCCAATCATTTATACCAATGTTTAGAGGACTTTCACCCCAGGCATTGGTTTCCAGGTCCTATTTTACCAGTAAAACAGAGCTTGTTTACCAAAACAAGAAGCCACAAGGGACCTTAATCGCACACCTGACAAAGTGGTTCAAAGAAGTATTTTGGATCACATTCAGTTGGTTCATCAACACTACAGAGGAATGAAGTCATGAATTTATTTATTACTCTAGTGTCCATGTCATTATTATCACAGCTATGCCTGACTGCTTCCAACTCTATCAGCTATAGACAAGCACTGTCAAACTTCTAAGGGTTATGTCACTGCAGTTTGTAAGGCAAATTTTATGGCAAAACAAATTTGAACAACCCTGAACCTAACCTCCCCCTCCCTGACCCCCCCACCCCACCATAGAGGTCCCAAACATTAAGTCAGGGACTCAAAATGAACAAACTTGAGTCTGATACCCCTAGAGATGTTATATACTAAATGTGAAAGGATTCGGGCTGATAGATCTGAAGAAGATTCTTAAAGAAATCTCCTCATATTGCACTAAGTTAAAATTAGGGCTCCAATAGAAAGCCCAAATATTCACCTTTGTTGTATACCAAATATGAAAGCATTCTGATTAGTGGATCTGAAGAAGAAGATTTTTAAAGAAATTTCCTCATATTGCATTGAGTTAAAATAGGGAGCCCAAATATGAACCCATGGAATCGATTAGAACAAACTTGAATCTGACTCCCCTAGAGATGTTGTATACCAAATACCAAAAGTTTCTAATCGATGATTCTGGAAATGAAGATTTTGAAAGATATACCCTCATATTGCATGGAGTTAAAACTTGGGCTCCCATAGAAAGCCTAAATATTAACCCAGGGACCCGATTTGAACAAACCTGAATCTGCCCCACCCCCCACTCTCCCAGAGATGTTGTATGACAAATATGAAAGCATTCTGACTGGTGGATCTGAAAAAGATTTTTAAAGAAATTTCCTCATATTGCACTAAGTTAAATTTTGGGCTCCAAAAGAGAGCTCAAATATTAACCCAGGGACCAGATTTGAACAAACTTGAATCTGCCCTCACTAGAGATGTTGTATACCAAATATGAAAGCCTTCTGACTCGTGGATCTGAAGAAGACGATTTTTAAAAATCAAAAGATTCTAATTGATGTTTCTGGAAAAGAAGATTTTTCTTAATTTTGGAAAACAATTTATGGGTGCTATCAGAGTAATGCCCCTTGTGGTGCCCCCATGGGCAAGAAAAAATTATTTGAACAAACTTGGATCGACATATGATAAAGAACATGCACATCAAATTTGATACAATTCAGTCCAGTTGTTTATGAGAAGTCAATAATGTAAAGTTAATGCTGGACGGATGGACGGAAAGTGATAAGTAAAGCGCTGCCTGAGCTTTGCTCAGGTGAGCTAATAAACAAGCACTGCTTCACTTTCTGGGGTTCCCATGGAGAATGCAACAATATAAAACTGAATTTTAAAACGATAAAAGTTACTGGAGTAACACATGCCTCCTCCCCCCCAAAAACAACATAATAATAATAACGCTTTGGCCGGCCGCTGATTTGTCGCGGTTCTCGTATGAGAAGGCCTTGGTTACCCCTGTTCTACCAACTGCCTCCCTATTCCCACACTTCTTCTCTCCTCCCAACACTCGGAGATGAACTGCTTGATGACATCCCTTGCCCCATTCTTCCCAATCTCTCTGATTAGCATATTAACCCTCTCCTTTGAGTTGCCCCCTAACCACATGTCCTTCATTCTCCCATCCAACTTCTCCATTATACTCCCCGTGAATCTTGTTCTTTTAGACTGGTATTTTGGGCATTCTAGAAGAAAGTGTTCCAGGGTCTCCACCACGCCCAAATTACACATCTGGCACTCCTTTTCACTGTTTTCCCAATTTTCCCCCTCAGCTCCAGGGACTGCGGCCTCAACCTGAACAACAGAGACCCCCCCAAAGGTGCCATGAAGGTTCTCTTCAAAACCAGGCTTCTCTTTATCACGCAGGCCGCCCAAAGATCTCTTTGATTTGACCCCCTCTCGCCAATTACGGTTACAATCCTCCATGACCCTTTCTCTTACCATCTTTTTACCCTGGTTTGCCCCAACGTCAAGGTCTCAAGGTCTCCAATGAGTAGTTTTCTACTAGCTCCCTTACTTGGACCATCCACCCCGTCTTGATATTTGAGTTGAAAGTTCTCAGAAACATTACTTTACACCATCGGCTATCAGGGAGATTTACCAAATAATTAAGATAACCGAGTTTCAATAGGTCTATCCTGTCCTTGATCCTCATCCACCCAAGCTCACCCCTGATTGCTTCTAGCGCTGTGGCATTACTCGACCCTGTTATCCATCGGCCTGCATCGTTCTGCAGGATTTCCAAGCTCTTAACAGGTTTAGGGGTACAACTTCCGTACCGTATGTTATACTTGGCAGACCCACCATTTCCCAAATGGTTTTCCCCACGAAAACCTTATTAAAACTGTTTCTCCCTACAAGTTTCATTTGGTTAAGGATTCGCTTCCCCTTCAGAATCAATTTATTTGTGTGGTTTCGGTAGATGCCTCTTCCTGTGATGTTTATATTTACCCCCCCAGGTACTCATAGTCACTAGTCTCTCCTACACTAAGAAGTTTGCTGCTACCTTCCGGAATGCAGAACTGCCCCCACTCTCCAGCATCGAGTGGGGTCCACTTTGCAGCCCACAGGTATAACTTTGCTCTTGCTTTCATTAAGTTTGAGTCTCCATTTGCTCCCATATTTCCCAACAATTCCCAGCATCTTCGCTAGCCCCTCTTTGCTTTCTGACACTAGCACCATATTGTCTGCAAAAAATAGCCCTGGGATCTTCAAGACACCAACTGCAACCCCCTCGTCACTATGCAGGAGTTCATCTCTTAAACCTTTGATGTACAATGCAAAAAGAATTGGCGAAAGGATACACCCCTGTTTCAGGCCTATCTCCATAGGCACACGTTTTGTTGTAATGTTTCCCAGGCTAAGTTCACTCTGTACATCTTTATATAATGCTTTCATAATCCCAACAAACTCGCCTCCCAAGCCCAGAGTCTCCAGCTTGCACCACATACCCTCCCTCCATACTGACCTTATATTGACCTTAATGACTGTGTAAAGTTCAATGATTGCAGCCACAACAGTTTCTGAGTTGTGGCTAACACATGACACAGCAAGTAAGATGACCAGGCAAGTATTATACGCTACTGTTTTTAACATGTGTATAAAGTTTGATTTGCTTCTGAGTAATTGCTCCAACATGAATATTGACAGATTTTAAGTGTGACCTTGAAATGTGGCCTTGACCTTGAAGTTACTGACCCACCTGTGGTATGCAATTCATCCTTCCATTGTTCTTTATAATTGTGTGAAGTTTGTAGTCACAGTAGTTTTCGTGTTATTGGCTTGAAAACACACACACACACTCCCCCCACACTCACACTTCAATAACTATATGCCACCCAACCTTAGTTGGGGAGCATAAAAAATTCATGTTGTGAAGAGATCAGACTTGTCATTTTGAGGTGGATGATCGCCCCGGGTCGAAGGCACCTCAAAATCGGCCATCTCAAACAGCAATTTTTGCGAATTGAAGGAGGTAAAGCACAATTTTTTAAGTTTGTAGTGCATCGACGACACAGTCACCTAGACAGTAAGCAAATTTCCAAATACAAGCGAGAGGTCTGCCAATTCCAAAGTTGTATTAAGTTATTACATTGTACATCAGACTGTGACAACTCTCGTGTCATGTGCGATTGCAGGACATATCATCCCCAAGCCAGTTTGACCCCTGATGATTCGCCTGGGACATTTTGTGCCAAAATCAAAGCTGGGAAAATTCGTCCCCCAAATCTGATTGATCCTCCCCAAGTATTGGCATCTGGCGGTGAGCACAGTGCACTGGCTTGTACAGTCATCATGTAATGTATAGATACAGGTTTGGTTATTTGGATGCAAGATGTTAGTGAGTGTCATGGGTAACCTGGTATTTTGCATCCAAATATTCAAGCCTGCATCTACACATTACGTGATGACGTACATCATAATTACACAAGCCATGTACCTTAAAATGATATTAGTAGTCAACTCAGCAGGTTGAAACAAAATGGCCTCCACAAACCAGAAATGACTCTCCTGGGGTCATTTTAGGCAAACCCAAAATGGCCCTCCTGCAATTTTTAAAATGACAAGCCAGAGAGATCTCAGACTTGATAAAGATATGCTATTTGGAGGTCAACATGAACAAATAATAAAGGAAGTACTTTAATTTCACATTTTTGAAAATGTAATATACAATTCCATTTACAACAATTAATCATTTTTCAGTATATTAAACTTGTTATGAATAGCACTATCATAAAAATGATAGACTTGTTTTATTTGATCTAATGAATTCACTTGATGTAAATTAAGCAGATCAGACCTTGTAAGAAAAGTCTGTTGAAATTATGGGTTCCACACTTACACTGATAACAAAATTTCAGGACTTCTCCATGATTTTCCATGATCATTTCCATAACACTCAATGTGACTTTGGAAGAACTTTTAACCCTTTACCTTATGAATTAATCGCATCTAACAACATAATTTACAAATTGAGCAGTTAAAAAAAACCATTTCAACAAAACCATATGATGTGACCCCTCACTGAAATGAGCTCATTCCAATATGGGGTCACATGACATGGTTTTGTTGAAATTTTTTGAAAAGTTTGAGGAAAAAAATAAAATTACAAATTTTGTTACCATGTGCACTGGCTAAAGGGTTAAATTCTCTCAAATTAGTGATACTACCGGTAAATGCTGTGCACAAGAAAAATATTGTGATCATAAAAGCTGTCTCTTTCTCTATCAGACCAGAATCTCATTGTGACACACTTACCCTGATAGATCGAGATTTAACAAAATACTATGAAATCAAGATCAAATCAAGAAACACAAACAAAATAACATTTGAGATTCAAATATAGCTCACATTGTTTTTTCAACAGATAAGATTTTAGTGTTTGGTGGAAAAAGGAGACAGAGATTATAGACCACAGGGCTTATATTTGATGAGAATCCAATAATTGATTCACACACAGATTCGTGCAACAAAAACTGAGATTTCATGTGGAATCTCTTTGCACCTCTGCTAGGATTCATGTGAAAATAATTGAGTCAATTTAACCTTTTACCTGACATAGCAGTAGCAAATTAACCAATGCAAGACTAACATGACCTGAAATATCCTGACACTGTCAATAAACTTGTACAAATTTGGATGTCATTGGAACCAGATCATTGAACCGGTTCCAATGACATCCATATTTGTAAGGTTTTATAGGTAAATATTGAGTATTTTATTCTTAAATTATCAAATTCAGTTTATGTTTTAACTAGAGGATGGCCACCAAAGGGTGGCTGATTCCCCCGAAAAAAGCCTTGATAGCCATTCCAACCTTATTGGCGACACACCCTCTGGCTGTGGGCAATAATAATACCAAGTATCATTAATATCCTTGAAGGCTGTAAGAAGTTATGGAGCGGACACGAATTCCACCTACGCCCGGATGGACAGACAGACAGACGGACGACGTCACGGCTAGATTCCCCCAAATTTTTTTCGGGGGAATAAAAATTAAAAAGCTGTGTTGGGTAAAGGGTTAACATGTGTTATCAGTATACAACTGGATTTCAATCATGCTGGCCTCAGGAGATCCTGTGGCACTCATAGTAGGTATGGATTCTCCTAACCATTTTTGCGAGAATCCAAATGGATTCTCCCAAATTTAGATGAAATATAAGCTCTGGACCATATCATATTTTGTAATCTTGGATATGTAATTGTGCCCAAATTATGTAGTGTTTTAAAGCATTTTTTGCAGGTTCTGCCATGTTCCGCTAATGGTTTGGTCACATTTCCCAAAGCATATCAAACAGTTGAGGCCCAAAGTGTTGGAAGAAAAGAATGCAACTGTAAGCTTTTAAAAAAAAAAATGCTTAGTTTGCCAAAAGAAAGCATTGACTTTGTAGTAAAAGACACCTTCTATGCAGATTGCTTTTCACAAGCAAATTCTCAATGAACATGGCACTGAAGTTTGGGATTTAATCTACTTATAACTGTGGGGTATCCTGTCAAATTCTAAGTGAAGGAAACTGAGAAATATAAAATGATTAGCTCAAGGGAGGTGTGGAAAGGGGAGTCTGGGTTCAAAAAGAAAAAAGGAAGGTCAAAAAACAATGTTCAAAAGCAAAAAAGACCAAAACATATAAAGTATATATATCGTAAACAGATGCCGAGTAGGCTAACAATGTAACACAGTCTCTCCAACCAGACTGCATCATGGTGGGCCTCCATGTTCACCACTGTGCTCAAATTAGATCGATCTGGAGACCTGTTTTGGATTGGCATACACAGTTTGGTAAAAACAACTTCTAAAGGCCGTTACTTCATAAATGAAAGTGTCAGGTCAAGAAGTGATCAAGGATTTTTCTCATGCTCCAGAAGGAAGCCAGCTGCATAAGTATCCATAAAAACCTGTCTTTATGGGTCAAAACTGAGCAAATACTTTCACTATAGTATTAACCCTCACAAATTTTCTTGCCTTGGAACAGGTGCCCCAACATACAATCTTGAGTTAGTTTTTCAGACAATAGTTAAAACACCCTGATAGTCGTCTCTAGTCAGGTCTTGGCTGTTCATGTAGGCTATCAAGACTTGACCAAGAGTCTGCGCCAAGCGAAACTTACACATTGTAATATGGTAGAATTTCTTAAAATTGTCCGGGACTTTAACCCTTTACCTAACGGATTGGCTGCAATTACCCACATAATTTACAAATTGAGCAGTTGAACAAATTTTCAAATTCTGGGGTTTCCAGGAATTCTAGGAGGCATGTGAACCGCAATAGGAATTATGATTTCCACAGTTTTCCATGATTTTCAAGAATCCATAATGAAAATTTTCAGGTTTGAAAATTGATCGCAAGTGAAGAGAATTATTTATTTGGTTTTAATTACAATTTCGACAGCCAGGGTCACCTCATGTCGGTCAGTTTTACAGGTGGAGGAAGCCCGAGTACCTGGAGGGAACAACCGAGCAATGGTGAGCAACTGTCAGCCTACACACAAGCAGAGTTAGCATTGGTTGAAGACAAGTGTACCATCAATGTGCAGTATGCCTTAGTACAAAGAGCCACCATGACCCACGTTCGCACTCGGGATCAAGTGCCTTGCCCAAGGACAAAACGCAGTTGCCCCTGACAGGGACCGAACCATGAACCTTTCTGTTTGAAGCCCAATGCTGTAACCACTGAGCCACCACACTCCCAAGCAAAGAGAAAGCTTAACAGGTGTTCGTTAAGGGCATGTGTACTATCAACATGACATGCCTCAGCACAACATGCTCCTACATGTGTAGGAGAGGGTTGAGTGTCTTGCATAGAACACAAACTCAACATTCAAATTCTAATCCTCTTTTTCAATTTCTGTTGCGAAAACATAACACATGAGCCCCTCATTGGAACAAGCTGGTTTAGCTCATTCCAATGAGGGGTCATAAGAAGGCCTTGAAATAACCCATGAATGATATTTTAGGTTACATGGGGATTATGCCAATTGTAAACTACATGAACGAACTACAGGTTACATAAAAAACATACAATATAAACAAACATGACAATCTTTTGGGACTAACTGGACTCATTAGTTGCACATTGCATCCACAAATGACTAGAGTGACATGCCACTTACATCTTGATAAAAATTTCTACCAAAATAAATAACAACAATTAACATGCAATCTTGCCAAAGTGAGACCGCACATTTAGCTCTTAACCCGCTGAGTATTTTAATATACAGCAGCCATGACTAGTTTTGATAAAAAAAATTTCTAAATTTAACTTGAGAAATCATCGGTGAAAAATCCATTCAGTTTATAGGGTGGAAATTGGATTTAATGTGCACAAATTATACATAATTCAAAATCAAGAGAAATCCTGTTTTGGGCAGGAACATCTCTGCCAGCAGCATACAGAGTTAATTATTGCTATTCATTGTTGCAAAAATTCTGTTGAGATGAAACACCATGGCAGGCATAATATTTATTTATTAGTGTTTAAGGTCACATACTTCTGCACAATGGCCAATTGGGACCACAACATGGAGATAAATTCAAGGTCAGTCAATCCTTTATGCCCCATGTTGCCTATTTTAGAGGACTTGCACCCCAGGAATTAGTGACTGAGTCCTAATTTACCAGTAAAGCAGAGCTTGTTTACCACAGTCCACAAGCACTGCCTAACTTCCTGGGGTTCCCATGGGGGGGGGGGGGGGGGATAGTAAGTAAAAACTGTGTTAGAGAAAAAGCATCACAACAACACTTTTTTTCATATTGGTTACCATCATGTGATTTAGCAGAAACAAACAAGTTACGATGTAAGCCCTTTATTTCCAGGCCTGCAGTGCATAAGCTATATTTTTTAAGAAGATGAAAATTATTAGTTATTCAAGAAAAGGATTTACAAGTGGCATTTCTAGTCATGTTAGTTATGGGGTGAACTGGAAAGAGAAATTATTTAACCCTTTATCTAACGAATCAGCTGCATCCACCCACGTTAAATACAAATTAAGCTGTTAAATGAATATTATTTTTTTTTTAAATTCAATAAAACCATATCATGTGACTCCTCATTGGAACGAGCTCATTCCAATGAGGGGTTAAATGATATGGTTTTGTTGAAATTTTTTCTAAGATTCGAAAAAATATTATTTAAATAATAAATTTTTAGATCATCTGCATTGGGTAAAGGGTTGCCTCATTTTTCACTAATGTACCAGCAATTCAGTAGTAGAGATCAGTGGATTAGAAGGCCTGATCAAACAATTGCCAAATACATTAAGTTTCATACTGCAATATGACAACACTGCTGAGATGCAATGAGGTAAACCTCATGATATGTTTATTGAATACATGCATGGAAATTCAGATCTTACAGGATAAATCAACCCATGGATACACACTGACAAGAGGAACTGGAACTAAATCTTCGGCTTGTGTTATTACTCCATTGTATTTACTATTTTAAGTGCACAGAAAATGCTGCATGAGTATGACACAATGACAGAAAAAATAATAGTTTAACATGGTTGGTATGTTTATTGTCACAATCAGTGCTGTAAATGATTTCATTTTTTCAAGCATTGCTATAGCATCTTTCTCTAATAGAGAACGGAACTTTTTGCGTAAATTCTTTTCTAGTTTCCATTTACAATTACTGAACTACAGGATGTACTCCATCCTGCTTCCCCAAAGCATGTTTGGGCCAATCCAAGCAAGCTGAATCATGTATATGGTGTATGTTCCAGCACAGAACCTTCAAGAAAATTTTGGATTTTTATATCAAGAATCATCTAGAATGGCATCCTCTTTTGCTATTGCCTCTCGACTAGCCTTCAACATAGCTCTTATCTTCAAAACCATTTGCTGAAAACAAAACATTAACATTATTACAATGATCACAAAGGGAAACAAATGTGAGTTTTGTGCACTGCCTGACAAAAACAAAGACTCAAAATGCAAACTTCACTTCATTTCTATAAAAGACTCACAATCACTTATTTGTCATCAGTAAACGGATCATATAGAATATCAATTACATCTTATCCAGACATATTAACCTCAATAAATTTGTTTTGGGGAATCTAAGGGGGATTTCCAGGGAAATGGCATGGATTTCAAGGAAAAGTTTGTGCAAGAACAATACAGAACTTCCATTTGCTCACAGAAAACTAGGTTGCATCCAGTGGTTTATGAGCTAAAAGCTGCAGATGCTTTTTACGTTTTGTTTAGAAATGCTAAATAATTGTTGTGAAGAAAATCCACTCCACCACATTCACAGCCCCATCAAACCTCTTCCAACCCCTTGCAGTTGCCTAGTGTTATAAGTCAATTGTCACAAAGCAAATAATTCTCCTTCCCTGGAAGTGGCAATAAGGTGCAATCCTCATGTTAATGCCTCACAAAATTTAATGAAGTTTTTTTTCTTTTAGATGGAGGTGTTTTTTCTTTACTTGCACTGATCTTAGAAAGGGGAAGTCTTTTAGTTGGGTTGTTTTTGTTTTTTTTTTTTTTTTTTGGGGGGGGGGGGGGGTGAGTTAACATTTTTGTATCATTGTTGATGCATTACTTTTGATAAACTGATTTAATTCCATTTGGAACTTTCTAAAAAGTAGATGCCCCATCAAAGAATTAGAACAAATAATTTTTAGAACCTCATGAAAGCACATAAATTATAAAGTACAAACTGCAACCTATTTTTAACCTGCAGTATTTATTCCTCCATGTCACAGTGGGTTGTGAATCTATTTCAGAATTGAAAAATAACATGATAGGATTTCAAAAAATTTTATTCATCGGGAAACTCCATTCAAATGAAGGGGAGGAATTTTAAAATACATGAGCTTAAGTTGTCTACTTTTGCACCGACACTCGTAAATTTAATCACAGGCATTCAAAGCTATGATTATATAATGAATATAACAAAGAAAAAGATGGATACATGTGCGATACAGAAATATTGAAAGACTCTTTCATCTATTATATAAATGGTAAGCCTGTGATTCAGTCATTCCAGCCAGCTAGAAAATTTTCCATGGCAGGGGTGGGGCTTCTCATCTTAGGACAGGTGGGCCCTTTAGTTAAATATATTTAACTTATATTCATATTTTGGGTTTTATCATAATTATCAGAGCTTTAAAGGCTTGTTTGTGATTCATATGTGAACATATCAAAACAGCAAATAAGACTTCTGTTATTTTCCAGGATTTTGTTCTGAAACTGATCAGAGTCCAAGATACTGGTGGGAACCACATTGAAAAATTGTAAATTTAAAATAATTTCTATATTTATCATACCTTCCACTGCCCAAGACATGCAAACAGCTCTATTTGATTTACTCAGGCCAAAAACTTAATTTTGAACCCTGAAAAATTAAACCAAATAAAAAAAATGAAAGTGTCAATGACACTACAGCTCAACCTGTCCAAGAAGGGATTGAACTAAATGAAAAGATCCAATAATGCCAAGTCATGCACTCAAGTTTCTACAAAAAAGAAGATATCACACCAAAGCTACATATGAAATCTGAAAAAGATCGGGCGAGAGATGTAGCCTGTAGAGTGCACTAATGGAACTGTTGACAATTCATATGCCAAATCCAAGATGGCCACTTGTGGACATGTTTTTCAACAAAATTCAGAAAAATTTGATAGCTCCCATCTAGACACTGAAATCTGAAAAAGATCGGGTGAGGGATACGTCCTGTTCAATGCACTAATGGAATTGTTGACAATTTATATGTCAAATCCAAGATGGCCGATGGTGGCCTTGTTTTTGGAACGAAGTTTAGAAAAATTTGATAGATCCCATCTAGACATCACCGAAGTTACATGTGAAATTTGAAAAAGATTGGGTGAGAGATGCAGTCTGTAGGGTGTGCTAATGAAATTGCTGACAATTTATATGCCAAATCCAAGATGGCTGCTGGTGACCATATTTTTCAACAAAATTCTGAAAAATTCAATAGCTCTTATCTAGACATCACACCAAAGCTACACATGAAATCTGTAATAGATTGGATGAGAGATGCGGCCTGCTGAGTGTGCTAATGGAATTGTTGACAATTTATATGCCAAATCCAAGATGGCTGTTGGCGGCCATATTTTTCTACAGAATACAGAAAATTTGATAGCTCCCATCTAGACATCACACCAAAGCAATATATGAAATTTGAAGAAGATCTGGTGAAAGATGCTACCTGTGGGGTGCGCTAATGGAATTTTGGCAATTTATATCCAAATCCAAATTTGAAAAAGATCAGGCGAGAGATGTGGCCTGTAGGGTGTGCTAATGGAATTGTTTACAATTTATAAGCCAAATCTAAGATCCATGTTTTTTTCAACAAAATTTGGAAAAATTTGATAGCTCCTCTAGACATTGTCCCAAAGCCACATAAGAAATTAGGAACTGATTGGATGAGAGATGCCACCTGTAGGGTGTGCTAAAGGACATGTTGGACAATTTATATCCAAATCCAAGATGGTTGGTGGGGGCCATGTTTTTTAACATAATTCAGAAACATTTGATAGCTCCCATATAGACATCACATCAAAATTACATAAGAAATTTGAAAAAAGATCAGGTGAGAGATGCAGCCTGTTGGGTGTGCTAATGATATTGTAGTTAATTTATATCCCAAATCTAAGATGGCTGCTGGTGGCCATGTTTTTCAACGAAATTCGGACATATTCAATAGATCCCATCTAGACATTATCCCAAAGCCATGTATGAAATTTCAAACCAATTAGATGAAAGCTGTGGCCTGTAGGGTGTGCTAAATTAATTGTGGATGGACAGAGACGTACAGACACAGACGTACGGACAGATGACAGATTGCAACCCATCCCAATAGCTCATACTTGATGTTGTGAAGTTGAGCTAATAAAGAGTCATGTATGGTAAATATTGCTCCACAAACTTCATTTTAACAAACTTGATTCTACACCTCAAAACGAAGCTCCATACCAAATATCGAGTCATTGTACCCAATGGTTTTAGAGAAGAATATATTTCTACAATTTTGGAGCATTTCCCCCAGCCCCTCCCGATGGAGAGTGGTAACTTTATTTGAACAAACCTGAATTGACATGTGAGAAGGACCATGCATATCAAATTTGGCCCAGTGGTTCAGGAGGAGAAGTCGATAATGTAAAGTTCATGATGGACACACGGACGATGGGCGACAAACGAGGGACAAAAAGTGATCACTTAAACTCCCCCTTTCAGTCAGGTGAGCTACAAAAAAGATTCTTAAATGACCAAAACGAAAGGGTCAATGACACTGTAGCTGAACTCTGAAAACTTGAATTTGATAAGTTATAAGAGGAGTGGCAAAATTGAAGATCACTGGTTTCAGTATTTGGTGAAACTTCAACATAACAGCATTGTGTGTGCACAACGTCAGCGCAATCCATGCATTTTTAAATGTAAACTGAAAGGCTGGCTAAAGGAAGAATGCAGATACACAAATGCAGTAAGTTTAGAGGTCATTGTAAATGGCAAACTTTTTCACAGAAATGAATGCTAATCGATAGCTCTTATCTAGATGTCTAACACACACAAAATTCAAAAACAATCCTATGATAAATGTGCCCTGTAGGCCATGTCAAAGAAGAATGTTGATGCACAAATGCAATAAATTCAAAGGTTGTTGCTAACAGCAACAGTTTTTGATGGAAATGAAAAGAAAATTGATAGCTCCTATCTTGGTCATCCTGAATAAGCATATCAAGTTTCAAAACAACCCGATAATGAATTCACCCTCTGCGGCGTGCCAAAGGAAGATGTTAATGCACAAATGCAATAAGATTAAAGGTCATTGCTAGTGACAATGTTTTTTTCTCTTTTTTTTTCTGGAAATTCATAAATATGGCCTGTAGAGAGTGCAAAAGGGATAAGTTGCAGCACAAATGCACTAAGTTCAAAGGCTGGTGCAAACAACAATAATTTTTTATGGAAATGCAAGAAAGTTAAAAAATTTATAGTAATTTATATATTTTTTATACTTACCAATGACCCAGACTTAGCTGGTGCTAACTCTAACAAAACCAGGGCCAAACACAAATTTTGCCCCCCAATCCCCAAAATTTGCATCCAAAACAAAAAGAAATCATGTCCTAAAGGACCTCCATACTACGCCTCTACTGCGCATGCGCAGTGACGCAGACGTACCGAAATTGGCGCCAATTATCATTCTTACTGGCAGTGCCTGGTCAGCGCTATGTACTCAGCGGGGAGGCAAGAGTTCCCAACTCCAGGGAGGGCCATCCCCGTCTGGGTCATTGGTAAGTATAAAAAATATATAAATTACTATAAATTTTTTAACATTTTTATACTGTACCAATGACCCAGACTTAGCTGAATAGTAAACAGGCTGGAGGGCCTAGGACATAGAGGAAAATCCAATAAGCTCAACTATATAGTAAAGAGGTAACCCCTTAAGGAGAAAAGGAGTATTAGGCTTTACATGTATCTTTCTTATTTAATATTAAATTAGAAAGATACATTACCCTTAATAATTGAGCACAATAACATTCATGTTCTCTATTAAGATCCAGTATATCCCTTATACTAATTATTTTTAAAGCAAGCCAATAAATAAAGTAGTCCAGAGAATTGAGACTCTTTATAGTCATTTAAAAGTGTCCGAGTATTGTATATTTTAAAGCCCGTTTGACACTTGACATATACAAATGCTTCACACCGAGCTACACTTTAAAAATAAGACATGAATGAATTTTAACATTAATATTACACTTTAAAACCATCCCGGAAGCGACTCAGAAATACTGACTTGGAGGAGGCATTCCCTTGCTTTTCACTATAAAGCAGGTGACCTAAGGGAACACCCGCCCCCCCCCCCCCCCCCCCTTCCCCTTGCCCTGGGTCAAATAGCCCAGAGCGAAGAGGGCAGCCAGACAGAGTCACTGCCGGAACAGAAAGCCTGCATAACTATAGTTGCAACTGTTTAGTGGACGACATTCTGAGCAACAGATAACGGACCTAAACAATGCAGGTCTCCAGAAATGGACTCAATATTTCTGAGATAAAAATTCGTAAATGTGGATGGCTGAGACCAATAAGCAGCCTTCATTAAATCTGTAATAGCAACACTATTAGCATAAGCCCAGGAAGTAGAAAGAGCTCTTACTTCATGAGCAGAAATCTTAAGCACAGACTGCTGAGAAGAAGATAAATTTTCATAAGCAGTACGGATAGTTAATTGAATCCATCTAGCAATAGAATGGACCGAAATGTCCTTTCTATTAGGCATCAAAGACAGAAAGAAACGTTTCCGTCCCTTTCTGATAAACTGAGATCTCTGTTTATAGATACGTAATGCTCTAACAGGACAGAGTAAAGGCCTACACCCGTCTGAAGACAGAAGAGCCTCAATAACAATAGGTTCTGGATATTTATTAGGAGCCTGATTCTTAGCTAAAAAACCCACATTAGTAGTGAAGGTGATAGTGTTCCCAACACTACGATAGTGAGAATCATCCACCGACAGTGCATGAAGCTCACTGACTCTTCTAGCAGAAGAGAAAGCTAAGAGAAAAGCTGTCTTATAAGATAAGAATTTGAAATCTACTGTCCCAAGAGGTTCAAATGGCTTTTCCTTCAATTTAAGAAGAACCCAAGCTAAATTCCACTTAAGAATTAATCTAAGAGTTCTGGGTCTATTTATCGAAAAGTTTCTAACCAACTTAGATAAAGAGACATTAGATCCAATTTGTAAACTATCATGATGTGCATAGGTATCAGATAATATAGATCTATAACCCTTTATAGTAACAGGCTGCAGTTTGATTTCGTCAAACAAGTATACTAGAAAGTTTGCAATGTCTGGTATAGAGGGATCGAATATATCTACAGAATGATCCCTACACCAACGACGAAAAACCTTCCACTTAGCCGCATAGTTTAGCAAAGAGGAGGTCCTCCTACAGTTAGAAATCGCGTCCACTGCTCGTCCTGTAAAGTGTTTGCCATGCAAGAAGGACCGCACAACGGAAAAACGTGAAGGTTGAGACCTTGCGGGTAGTGATGGAGTTGGCGCGATTTCCCCTGTGAAAGAAGATCCTCCCGTGGAGGAAGCTTTCGCGGTAGGTCCCACAACAGACATCTGAGTAGATTTATCCACGGTCTCTGTGGCGACAGAGATGCTACCAACAGAATCTTGCATTGAGATTGTTTTATCTTTAGCAATACATGCTGAATTAACGGCGCTGGAGGATACGCATATCCTATCATTCCGTCCCAAGGGATCGACAGAGCGTCTACTGCAAATGCTCTTGGATCCGGACACGGAGACACATACGTCTGCAACTGATTGTTGAGATGTGCCGCAAATAAGTCTATCATTGGCCGTTCCCATTGGTAGCAAATCTGATTGAATACTTGTTTGTTGAGAGTCCACTCCGACGGCAACAAGCGACCCTTTCGTGAAAGGGAGTCTGCTAGCACATTCAGACGACCCGGTATGTGACGGACCGTAAGAAGAACGTGATGTTCTAGCGCAAACAGAAGGATTCTTTCCGTTAGATTGAACAACGGAACTGAATGAGTGCCTCCCTGATTCCGTATATACGCCACTACTGTCGTATTGTCGGATAGGATTTGGACATGAGCATTGTGAATAATGTCCATCCAGTGACGTAACGCAAGCCAAATTGACATCATTTCCTTGATGTTTATGTGCTTGCACAGGAATTGCGGATCCCAAAGACCCTGGCATCTCGAATCCGTTGGGATTAATGATGCACCCCAACCTGTTTGACTGGCATCCGTCATAATGGTAAAACTCGGATCCGGCAACTGCAGCGGAACTCCCTGAGTTAACCACTGAATGTTTGCCCAAGTCTGAATCTCTTGTTTCACTTGATCTGACAAGAGAACGTCTACATCGAGCGAATGAATTTTCACACTCCAATTCTGAGTCAAGAAAATTTGAAGAGGACGTGTGCGTAACCGCCCCATCGGAATGAGATCCGCGGCGGCTCCGCACAGACCTATCAGTCTCATAAATTCTCTCGCCGTGACTTTGTCTGCGTGCAGACAATAGCGAGTGTAACAACTGACTAATTTCGTTCTGGTTAACGGCAGACGAACGAGATTGTTGTGCGTCTCGAAGCTCATTCCCAGATGAGTGAATGACTTGGACGGCACCAGATCCGACTTCTCCTCGTTTACTATAAAACCGAGACGTCGGAGCAATAGAAGAAGATTCTGAACATCGTTCTGAAGCGTTAACTCGTTGCCGTACCTCTGAAGAATGTCGTCCAGGTAGGCCAACGTTACCGCAGACGAATGAGCTCGGAAATAGATCATTACCGAGTTCATTACCCGAGTGAAAGCCCAGGGTGCTAGATTCAATCCGAAGCACATCGCCCGGAATTGATACACCACTCCTAGGACTGCGAAGCGTAGGTACTTTCGGAATGTCGGATGTACCATGACGTGAAAGTACGCATCTTTGAGATCTATGCTCGTTGCATAATCGTTGACCCGAATACTCGCTCTGACCGACCGAATCGTCTCCATATAAAACTTCGGAGCGACGATCAGCTTGTTTATCCAGCTCAAATCTATGACTGGACGGAACGAGCCGTCTGGTTTCGGAACCAGAAACAGATGGCTGTAGAATCCCGGAGATTTCTGGTTTTCTACGACCTCTACCGCGTTCTTCATTAAAAGAGACTGCACCTCTGATAACAGAGCGTCTCTTTTCTGCGGATTTGACGGAAGATGAGTCCACTTTGGACTTCGAGTTAATGGAGGCTTTCGTTTGAAGGATATCTTTAGACCTTCCGAAGTCACTCCTCTCACCCAAGGGTCGTCCGTAATCGATGCCCATTCTTGTGAAAAGCTCGACAACCTTCCGCCAACCGGAACGCGATAGAGGTTTAAGCCATCACCTCCTGGACCTGTGAGGCCTGCGGTAGGAGAAACCACGTCCTCCACGGCCCGCACCTCACCCCCTCGACCTCGGGGCGTCCGACCGATTGTCCCAGCCTGAAGGACATCCCGTACGAGAGTCGCTACCCTGACGGTCTCTCGAATAAGACCAAGAGGACGCACCGGAACCTCTATAGGAACTTCTCTTGGGCGCATTAGACCCAGAAGTGCCTGTCTTATTCTTGTCTGCTGTATCCGACTTCTTAGGAGCAGATTTGAACAACAGAGAATCCTTAGCTTTCTTTGTAATTTTATCATAAATAGCAGAAAGCTTGCCGTCAAAGAGAAGTTCTCCTGAGACCGAAGCGACTCTAAGAGAGTTCTTCACCTTAGTATCCACTAGTGTGGATGTAGCTAGGGCTGCGTCACGTCTAACCAACTCCAGATTTGCCACTGAAAGGGCGGAGTTACCTGTGGAATAAGCTACTGCCCTTGAAAGAAGTCTTAAAGAGGATTGTATATCCTGAAACTCTTTCCCTTGAAGGCGCAGTGATAATGCCTTAGTAAGGTGATCTGCGTAAGATAAGGCATCTAAATTGGCTCTGTTAGACGCAATAGCTGTTTCCAACACCGTGGTTGGAATAGAAGCCGACGACGGTAATGATAGCTCTAAGTCTTCCGCCTCGTCATCCATACGCAGAAGAACTCTCGGTATACCCTGTCCTGCCGTATCGAATTTATTCCTTGCATTAATGAAAGGCAGGTTGAGAGTATTAGCGGACAAGAAACCTGCTTTCCCCGTCTTGGAAGCAAGTTTAAATATAGCGTCGTTCAATAATTCAAATGTTCTTGCAACATTATTGGACTGCGACGGAAACTCGGGAGCGATGTCCCTGAACCGCTCAAAAAATTCAGAGTCCAATGACGCTATAATCCTCTTGTCCGGAACTGCAGCAGTCTGGCCCGACGGAACAACTTGAGGGAGAAAGTGCCGGATGAAGTCCACGGCAGCTTTATGTTGTTCCGAAAGGGATAGCTCCAAGTCATCCGTATCCCTTTCACCATCCGGTCGGACCTCATGATGTTCCCGGTCGTCCGCCCCCGATGCTTCGGCGGAGCGTACCGACCCAGCGCCGTCGGATAATTCTCGATCCGACACCGTTTCTGTCGGCTGCTGGGATGCTGCGATAAGCTGTGCTATCTGCACAAGAATGTCCGGCGTCGAGACCTGCGGAGGCGCAGTCTTTCGCTGCTTCGCCGAGGGCAGCTCCGCATCAGATGGCTCCCACATACTTTTCCTATGCGAACGTCCGGAGTCCATCGGTCTCGAATCCCTGCCTGCCGGATGGTGTGACCTGGTCGCCGAAGAATCCTTGATCGGCGAAGCTGGCAATATATCGGCGGTCACGCAGCCAAGGTGCGGTCGTGTGCGCTGACGAGAAGAGGAAGCCTTAACAGTCTCCGCGGACTGCTTATACAACGGAGCGTCCCGAGCGACGGACGTATGCTCCGCTAAAGACACATTCTGTACCACAACATCTGGTCCCAGATGTTGTTGTACGAGAGAGGGGCCTCTCTCGCTCGCGGCCTGGCTGGACCTGGACGAGCTAGGAACCGGACTCAAAGGCTTCCTCCGTTCTTGCTTACTATCCGCCGTCACTGGGTGTGCATCTATTATGTTATAGTGCTCGCATCACCCAAAATTTCCTCCTGGACCGCATCGGACGAACCCGGCTGCCGAACCATTCGGTGATTGGACGCTACACCGGGCGAGCTAGCGGACGACATTTGTCTAATCTCCATGAGCACTTTTGCCGCTAGCTCTGAATTCATTTGTGACGACGGACGCACACTTGTAGAAGATAACATGGAAACATCACCCTGTTCTTGTTCCTCTGAAATAGAAACTGAGAGTGTAGAGTGACCTTGAGGAGAAAGAGCCGGCATAGCCCTTTCTCCAGAAACAACATATCGTGACACACGTTTCCAATGTTTCTCATCCCAATATTCACATATAGGACAGGGATTAATGCGAGAACACTGACTACAATTAATACAATGATCATGAAAGTCAGAGGAAGATTTCTTCCTATTACAATTTGAACAAAGTCCCTTCATTGTGAAAGAACAACAACAAGTCCTAGTTACTCGCAAAAACCCCTGACACAAAGATACATAATAACATGATCCATTAATAAATGAAAAAACAATTACATATCAAATAATTTTGAAAAAATATTTTTTCAGCGAAGCCCAAGTTGCTGAAAAGTAACGTTGAGCCCCGATGGATCGGATGGCAAAGTGTGGTCAAAAATTTTAAATTTATATTAAATAATTAATGAGACACTTACGGATAATATAAATGTATCTTATAATGATATAAACTACAGCAAAGGCAAACAGCCCCCCTCAAAAAAGGCTGTTGCCAATGAAAACAAACAGTGTAAAACACCAGAAAACATGACTCCAGACACTGAAAAAACTGGCCCGGAATCAGTCATCAAATTACACTCTATCTGATGCAAAACAGAGACTCCCAGGGGAGAATCTGCAGAACATCAGATGGAAGATGCAGAACACAAACGTTATACACCCATGGGTGAAAACGTAACTATGGGGAAAACAACAGAAAACATTCTGTAACCAAGCAACTCTCCCAGGAAATTTTAGAAATGAACTTTCTCAAAAATATGCCAAAAGCATGGGAGAATTGCAAGGGGGGACTTTAGAAGGCTAGGGGAGAGGAAACACTGAATAAGCAGTGCAACATTTAGCAAGAATGACAACAAGAGGCCCATGCCTCGAAAATAGGCAACTTGACATAATTTCATCAAAAAATTTTAAGTACAGCCCTGATTATTTTTTGTCACTTCTTTTTCCTCTCCTCCTTCTATCCTCCTTAGAATCACATTTTCTCCAAAAATTACGTGTCTGGCATCCTTTAAACTGAGATTTACAAGCACAAAGATCAGTGAGATGTTGACTGATGAAGGGCCAATCAGAGAAATGATAATTGGCGCCAATTTCGGGACTTCTGCATCACTGCGCATGCGCAGTAGAGGCGTAGTATGGAGGTCCTTTAGGACATGATTTCTTTTTGTTTTGGATGCAAATTTTGGGGATTGGGGGGCAAAATTTGTGTTTGGCCCTGGTTTTGTTAGAGTTAGCACCAGCTAAGTCTGGGTCATTGGTACAGTATAAAAATATCAATAGCTCCCGTCTGGAGGTCACCCCGAACATGCATACCAAGTTTCAAAGTGATCTGATCTTAAATGTGCCCTGTAGGGCTTGCCAGAGGAATATATTGATGCCCGACTAAATTAAGTTTGAAGGTTGTTGCCAAGTAAATGCTAAAGGCAACAATTTTTGACGGAAAAGGAAGATAATCGATAGCTCCCATCTAGAGGTCACCCTAAACATACAAAGTTTCAAAGCAATCCAATCATAAATATGCCCTGTAGGGTGTGCCAAAGGGAAATATTGATGCCTAACCAAACTAAGTTCAAAGATCGTTGCCAATGGCACGATATCGTGCAAATTAAGACATTACAATGAGTAAACACATAAGAATACCTTATTTAAGGCTAATACTGGCATATACATTAACAGTAGGACTATAATAATTTTAGTCAATAAAGATCATGACATAGTGAACACATAAGTAGGCATACAAGAGCAGAAATATTTTAGAATACATTAAAAATTTGAGAGTGTATTTTAGAATATATTGAAAATTTTAGCGTGTAAGTAAACAAACAATTGTCTACACTGAGGCCAAAAAATAGAATAGTTTATAATATTGGCAGTAATGCTTACTGCATGTACAGCACTTCATGCACAGACGTCATGTATTGAGTACCATATGGGACTAGTTTTTATTTGATTTAATTTTGGGGTGATTGGGGGTTTAAGTGTTTGGCCTGATTTAACTAGAGCCATTAGCATGTCTGGGTCAGTGGTAATGGTGGATAAATATGTTCACTTGTCTGATCTTATCATTCAATTGCTTCAGAGCAGAATCATATGAAACAATTTTCCAGTATATCACATCCAAAGTATTGGTTATCAAACATACGATCACATTTTTGATATGAATTATAACTTGAAGGAAAATGTCCACTAACTCTCACACTAGTACAAAAAGATCCTGCTTCTCACATGGTGTTTGAGCATGACTGAATACCAGTGGATGCTGAGCTTTGAAAGAGGCAACTAAATATAAAGAATGTTTTTCACAAATTTGACAAACATCTCATACACAGTGGAGACACTTCATTGGATATTTCTTATTTGAATAATCCTGTTAACTGGATATAATTTCCAAACACCAAACCATTTATCATACCTTCTGTGAAAATTTGACCTGTTAATTGTATGATGGTTGTAGAGTAAACTCCTGTTAACTGAATAAAAAAACTAGTAATATAGCAAAGAATTACTCAAACAACCACAAAATCACCAATGTTTATAGATCAAAATGGCCTCATATTATGCATGCCGTCTACTGTATCCTGTGTGTACCCAGTGTTGATTCTATTATATCTTGTTTGACAGAGCTCCCAAAGCTCTGTCAAATAAGACATAATAGAATCAAACTCATTTTAACACTAGAATATAGGAAAATGACCAGATTCCTGTTGACTGTACACTCCTGTTAATTTAATATTTCTCACAGGTAATGTTGCTATTCAATTAACAAGGTTCCAATGTACTACCATTAGGTTTCAATCTTTTTTTTTTCTTCTTAAATGCAAAAAAGTGACACAGACATAATTATAGACAAACAGTAAGACAATAATATAGCTGCTATACCTTCAAAGTGGGGGTATAATAACAATATTTACCTGCGATGGGGTGTTCCTTCCACTAACAGGTGTACTACTTCCACTTTTAATGCCACTATCAGAATAACCTGGAGATTCATTTCCATCATCACTGGGTGGACTGTTAAAAAAATACAGAAATATGAACATCAGTCTTCCACAAGTGCATTTGAATTTACCAAACTAACATTGCCATCAGCAGCAAAAATTTAACTTTCATTTATTATTCCAAAAGGTAATTCTCTACTCGGATACAACTACTCAGTGTTTCATTTAGTACAGTGGAACCCACTTAATTGGGTATCTCTTATCTGAGTAACCCTGTTAATTGAATATAACTTCCAAACACAAAACCATTTATCATACCTTCCGTACAAATTTGACATGTTAATTGCATATAGGTTATAGAGCAAACTCCTGTTAACTGAATAAAAAAATCTTGAAATATATCGAGAAATTACCCTGGCAATCACCAAATTCCTCTGGTTTATAGACCTGTTGGGCCTCAGTACATCCAATACAGACATTTAATTTATCTCGTTTGACAGAGCTTCATGAGCTCTGTTAACCCTTTACCCAACGCAGACGATATCAGAATTTATTATTTTAAATATCATTTTTTCAAATTTTTCAGAAAATGTCAACAAAACCATATCATGTGACCCCTCATTGGAACGAGGGGTCACATGATATCGTCTTGTTCACATTTTTTGAAAAATAATATTTTTTCAACTGCTGAATTTGCATATTACGCGGGTGGATGCGGCCGATTCGTTGGGTAAAGCGTTAAACGTGATATAATAGAATAAAGGCTAAGTTTATCTCTGGAATGCAGAAAAGTGACAAAATTCCTGTTAATAGAATACTTCTGTTTGGTGAATAATTTTCAGTGGCAAAGTGGCTATTCAATTAACAGGGTTCCACTGCAGTACAATGGAACCCACTCATCAGAAAATGGTCAGAATAAACCTATTGCATAACTGTCAAATCATTTATCATACAGTACAGCTATGGCCTGTTAACTAATTACTTAACAGAACTGGAGGACAACACCGACACTTGTAAACAAATTTTTTAAATATACTGCTCAAAGTTTGCTAAGCACCAAGTACATACAACTACCTGTTTTTCGTTTTGGTTGAAATATTGTAATGAAAAGTGTATATATTTTTTATTTAATTATATCTTTAATGATTTAAGTACAGAAATTAAGATTTTATTTGTGTTTGACATTATTTTTTAGCTTTTGAATACGATAACCGTGGAAAATGGATGTTATTGGTAAAAGAGGAAATTTTTCAATATGCCAAAAAGTTGACAGAGCGATCTGGTGTGGCTTCAATATCGAGTATTAGACGCATTACTGTTAATTACAGCTTGACAACACCTTCTCATGCTCCCAATCAGGTTCATGGTAGTCCTTAGTGGGATGTAGTTCCATTCTTGGACCAGCATGGCACCAAGCTCCTGGACACTTCTTGGCTGGACTGGACGGGCTGAAATTGCAAGCTGCAACACATTCCAGACATGTTCGATTGGACTGAGGTCAGGGGATCTTGCTGGCCAGTCCATACGCTCAATCCCCTCCCTCTGTCTGTACTCCCCGACAGCATGGGCAACATGAGGATGGGCATTATCGTCCATCAGAATGAATCTATCACCCACTGCACCTGCACACAATCTGACGTGGACATCCAGGATCTCATCAATATACCATTGTGCAGTCAATGTACCACGTTCAAGGACACAGAGCTCTGTACATCTATCCCAGCTGATGCCGCCCCAGACCATGATTGACCCTCCACCATAGCAGTCATGCTCAGCAATGTTGGCTGCATGGAATCGCTCTCCTGGTCTTCTCCATACCCTAGAACACCTATCTGTGTGGACTAGGCAGTACCTTGACTCATCTGTAAAAAGGACAGGTCGCCAATCTTCTCTGGTCCATCCAACGTTATCCATGGCCCATTCATATCGTGCCTGGCGGTGGTTCGGGGAAAGCGGAATGCGAATACATGGTCTTCTCGATCGGAACCACCTTCGTGCAACCTTGCGCGGATAGTCTGCATCGAAACATTAACCCTGCATGCATTCTGAAGGTCACTGCGAAGCTGAGTTGCTGTGGCAAAGCGGTTCCTACGAGTCTGAATGATCAAAAAACAGTCTTCAACTGCAGATGTTGCCCTGTCTCTGCCATCACCATGCCATCTTACTAGTGTGCCATACTGTTGAAATCTTGCCTAGGCTCTGGTGATCACCGTATGGTGCACACCAAGGGCTTCACCAACCTGACGATGGGTAGCCCCTTGCTCCCCCATCCCTACAGCCTGCCACATTTCTGCTTCAGACAAATGTCTTCTTACACTTGCATTCGCCATATTCAATGATTAAATCACAAGGGTTTGTGTTGAAATGAAGGTTTAATACCCTACACATGTCATGTACATGTAGACAGTACATGAAAACACCATGAAAATCAAGGAGTACATTATTTCCATGACTGTCGCAAAAAGTCTGTCTGTCAAGAGAGCTAATGTAAACACTGGGGACCATCTCAATACATTCCTCAATCATATCCACCAAAAATATAGGAAATATGTCACAAGCAAATTTCACAATGATGTGTTAAATATTTGGTGCTTAGCAAACTTTGAGTAGTATAACTAGAACATTTTTACCTCAAAAACAAAGTTTATGACCGAACAATGGAATGTGCTTGTTCTTCTGGGGGTAAAAAGCCAGATAGGCCTAAAGTGGCCATTTATTACCAAATTGCTAGGCAAATAACCACTGTGTTTTTGATAGGTTCTTACCATAGGCTCACAATGATGCGTGACAGCCCACCTAGGTTGGTAGCTTTATATGAGAAAATCAAGATGGCGTCCAGTTAGGTGATTTCGTAGTTATTTGTATGTAACTCGAAACTGTGATGAGGCAAAGGGTCGTTTTTGACAGAAATGGGCTGTGGCATCTTCTTCACATCAGTAAATGAAAGAAACATTAAACTGAGCCTGAGAAAAAATCAAAATCATGAAAAATTTCTGAAAATTCCAACAGAATTTGATCCGACTGAACATAATCCTGGTATCACAGCATGCATTGCGCTTCTGTCTTTGACATCATCAGATACATCTCTGCTTCGAGCAGTCCATCAAAATTTTCATTTTTCATATGCAGGGTTCTCAAAAAGCAGAATTCTTTGCATTGATGTGTCCAAGACAGCGGCGAATGTCATCAGCATTCAGAAATCCAACAGGGGCTTGTAACCCGGACCTCTCCCTCTATCCCTGCACTCCCCTGTCATTACCCCATTATTACTACTAAAAGAGAACATGTGGTAATGACAGAGAGGGTGAGTGTTGGGCAGAGGAGAAGCCTCCTTGAATCCAACTTTTAGAGATTGGCAGTTCCTCTTTGACAGTTTTTTGACCAAGTCGTTCCAAGTGCACTAGTTCCCATCTGGGTATCCAACTGCAACTTATCTGATAATCATAATTTCTTAATTCATAAAAACCATTGTGGATGCTACCACTGCTTGACTCTTAAAACATTTGTATGGCCGAACCAATGTTTTCTACTGTTTACAAACTTCTCTATCCTGTGATGTATCAGGAGGACTTTTGTTTTGTTTTTTTTTTTTTGTTTTTTTTTTTTGGGGGGGGGGGGGTTGATTAATTTCAAATGTTTTTTTAAAGGTCGGATTATTCAATACATGTTATTCTTCATATTCTCATTCCATGTTTCCTGTGGAGATTGGCTCAGATTGCCCAGACGATGCAAGGGACCAAAAAAGGGAAGTAGGAGATTTGGAGTTTGGCCCAGTTTGGCCGAACCCCGCAGGGGACCAAGGAAGGGAAGTAGTAGGAGATGTGGCGATCAGCCCAGATTGGTCAAGCCGCACAGGGAACCAAGAGAGCAAAGAAGTAGGAGAAGTGGATCCCCGGTTGTAGAAACCACAGGTTTTTATAACTATTAGCTTCCAGTAGTATACTACCACTCAAAAGGTATCCTCCACTAGTCCCCACAGCCCCAATCAGTCCTCAAATCACCCCAAATTTCTTTATTCAGTTCGGATTTCTGGAAAATAATAATAGCACATAAACAAGTCTCGATACAATCAACAGAGTTTCTTACATGCAAGTCATCCTTAGAATACACTGGGATAAGACTGATACAGGCTTAGATAAATGGATTGGTCGAAGAAGGGGTCAACAGAGGATCGGAGGCAGCTAGTAATCCTGTAGTAGAGCTACAAGTCAGCTGTAATCATACAAAGCTGCAAGGGTGGTAGAACACTCTAGTACTGGGTGAATACAGTGGAAGCTAATCATAGGACAGATAGTTGAACACATGGTGGAAACCAATGGTAAGACTACCTATATAAGAGCTTGGAACCCCACTTATGGAATCCCTTTTATGAAATCCAACTATGTTAAACCCTTTTTAGAGAATGTCTGTGTTTACAGAATCCTTTTTTGTCATATGTGCCAATGTGCTGCATGTGTTGTGTGAACATTGCATTTTCACATAAACGCATATCGGCACATCATGTGTTGCATGCAATGTGTACACATTATGCATTAGCACACCACCAACTGCAGTCTGTCGAGATCGATCCCGAATCAGTCTCAGGATTCGATTTTTTTCGAATCTCTCGCACTAACTTCAATTTGTTACATTTCCAACAAAAGTTAAAAAATTTATAGTAATTTATATATTTTTTATCCTTACCAATGACCCAGACATAGCTGGTGCTAACTCTTAAAATTCTAGGGCCAAACACAAATTTTGCCCCCCAATCCCCAAAATTTGCATCTAAAACCAAAAGAAATCATGTCCTGAAGGTCCTCCATACTTAGCCCTCACTGCGCATGCGCAGAGTCAAGGAAGTCCCGAAATTGGCGCCAATTATCATTCTTACAAGCAGTGCCTGGTCAGTGCTATGTACTCAGCGGGGAGGTATGAGTTCCCAACTCCTGGGAGGGCCATCCCCGTCTGGGTCATTGGTAAGTATAAAAAATATATAAATTACTATAAATTTTTTAACATTTTTATACTGTACCAATGACCCAGACATAGCTGAATAGTAAAATAGCTGGAGGGCCTAGGACATAGAGGAAAATCCAATAAGCTCAACTATATAAATAGAGTCAACCCCTCAAGGAGAAAAGGAGTATTAGGCTTTACATGTATCTTTCTTATTTTATGATAAATTAGAAAGATACAACACCCTCCATAATTGAGCATAATAACATTCATGTTATCTATTAACATCCAGTATAACCCCTTATACTAATTATTTTTAAAGTAAGCCAATAAATAAAGTTAGTCCAGAGAATTGAGACTCTTTATATTCTTTTAAAAGTGTCCGAGGATTGTATATTAACGCCCGTTTGACACTTGACATATACAAATGCTTCACACCGAGCTACACTTTAAAAATATGACATGAATGAATTTTTAACATTAATATTACACTTTAAAACCATCCCGGTAACGACTCAGAATTACTGACTCCGGAGGAGGAATCCCCTTGCTTTTCACTATAAAGCAGGTGATCTAAGGGAACAACCTCCCCCCTCCCCCCCCCCCCCCCCCCCCCCCCCCACTTCCCCTTGCCCTGGGTCAAATAGCCCAGAGCGAAGAGGGCAGCAGGACGTAGTCACTGCCGGAACAGAAAGCCTGCATAACTATAGTTGCAACTGTTTAGTGGACGACATTCTGAGCAACAGATAACGGACCTAAACAATGCAGGTCTCCAGAAATGGACTCAATATTTCTGAGATAAAAATTCGTGAATGTGGATGGCTGAGACCAATAAGCAGCCTTCATTAAATCTGTAATAGCAACACTATTTGCGTAAGCCCAAGATGCAGAAAGAGCTCTTACTTCATGAGCCGAAATCTTAAGCACAGACTGCTGAGTAGAAGATAGATTATCATAAGCAGTACGGATAGTTAATTGAATCCATCTAGCAATAGAATGGACCAAAATGTTCTTTCTATTAGGCATCAGAGACAGAAAGAAGCATTTTCGTCCCTTTCTGATAAACTGAGATCTTTGTTTATAAATACGTAAAGCTCTAACAGGACAGAGTAAAGGCCTACGCCCGTCTGAAGATGGAAGGGCCTTAATAACAATAGGTTCCGGATATTTATTAGGAGCCTGATTCTTAGCTAAAAATCCATCATTAGTAGTAAAGGTAATAGTGTTCCCGACACTACGATAGTGAGAATCGTCCACCGATAGTGCATGAAGCTCACTGACTCTTCTTGCAGAAGAGAAAGCTAAGAGAAAAGCTGTCTTATAAGACAAGAATTTGAAATCTACTGTCCCAAGAGGCTCAAATGGCTTTTCTTTCAGTTTAAGAAGAACCCAAGCTAAATTCCACTTAGGAATTAATCTAAGAGTTCTGGGTCTATTAATCGAGAAGTTTCTAACTAATTTAGATGAAGAGACATTAGATCCAATTTGTAAACTATCATGGTGTGCATAGGTATCAGATAACATAGACCTATAACCTTTAATAGTAACAGGCTGCAGTTTGATCTCGTCAAACAAGTATACTAGAAGGTTTGCAATGTCTGGTATGGAGGGATCAAAAATATCAACAGAATGATCCCTACACCAACGACGAAAGACCTTCCACTTAGCCGCATAGTTTAGCGAAGAGGAGGTCCTCCTACAGTTAGAAATCGCGTCCACTGCTCGTCCTGTAAAATGCTTGCTGTGCAAGAAGGACCGCACAACGGAAATACGTGAAGGTTGAGACCTTGCGGGTTGTGATGAAGTTGACGCGATTTCCCCTGCGAAAGAAGATCCTCTCGTGGAGGAAGCGTCCGGGGTAGGTCCCACAGCAGACACCTGAGTAGATTTATCCGCGGTCTCTGTGGAGACAGAGATGCTACCAACAGAATTTTGCATTGAGATTGTTTTATCTTTAGCAATACTTGCTAATTAACGGCGCTGGAGGATACGCATATCCTATCATTCCGTCCCACGAGATCGATAGAGCGTCCACTGCATATGCTCGGGGATCCGGACATGGTGACACATACGTCTGCAACTGATTGTTGAGATGTGTCGCAAATAAGTCTATCATTGGCCGTTCCCATTGGTAGCAAATCTGATTGAATACCTGTTTGTTGAGAGTCCATTCTGACGGCAACAAGAGACCCTTCCGTGAAAGGGAGTCTGCTAGTACATTCAGACGACCCGGTATATGACGGACCGAAAGTAGAACTTGGTGTTCTAGAACAAACAGAAGGATTCTTTCCGTTAAATTGAATAACGGAACGGAATGAGTGCCTCCCTGGTTCCGGATATATGCCACTACTGTCGTATTGTCGGACAGGATTTGGACATGAGCTTTCTGAATAATGTTCATCCAATGACGTAATGCAAGCCAAATTGACATCATTTCCTTGATGTTTATGTGCTTGCTTAGAAACTGAGGATCCCAAAGACCCTGGCACTTCGAATCCGTTGGGATCAATGTTGCACCCCAACCTGTTTGACTGGCATCCGTCATAATCGTAAAACCCGGATCCGGCAACTGCAGTGGAACTCCCCGAGTCAACCACTGAATGTTTGCCCAAGTCTGAATCTCTTGTTTCACTTGATCTGACAAGAGGACGTCTATATCGAGCGAATGAATCTTCACACTCCAATTCTGAGTCAAGAAAATTTGGAGGGGACGAGTGCGCAACCGCCCCATCGGAATGACATCCGCAGCGGCTCCGCACAGACCTATCAGTCTCATGAACTCCCTCGCTGTGACTTTGTCTGCGTGAAGACAATAGCGAGCGTAACAACTGATTAACTTCGCTCTGGTTAACGGCAGACGAACGAGATTGTTGTGCATCTCGAAGCTCATTCCCAGATGAGTGAATGACTTGGACGGCACCAGATCCGACTTCTCCTCGTTTATAATAAAACCGAGACGTCGGAGTAATAGAAGCAGATTCTGCACATCGTTTTGAAGCGTTAACTTGTCGCCGAACCTCTGAAGAATGTCGTCCAGGTAGGCCGACGTTACCGCAGACGAATGAGCTTGGAAATGTATCATTACCGAGTTCATTATTCGAGTGAAAGCCCAGGGCACTAGGTTCAATCCGAAGCACATCGCCCGGAATTGATATACAACTCCTAGGACTGCGAAGCGTAGATACTTTCTGAATGTCGGATGTACCATGACGTGAAAGTACGCATCTTTGAGATCTATGCTTGTAGCATAGTCGTTCACCCGAATACTCACTCTGACCAATCGAATCGTCTCCATATAGAACTTCGGAGCGACAATCAGCTTGTTTATCCAGCTCAGATCTATGACTGGACGGAACGAGCCGTCTGGTTTCGGAACCAGAAACAGATGGCTGTAGAAACCCGGTGATTCCTGGTCTTCTACGACCTCTACCGCGTTCTTCATCAAAAGAGACTGTACTTCCGATAAAAGAGCATCTCTTTTCTGCGGATTTGACGGAAGCTGAGTCCATTTTGGACTTCGAGTTAAAGGAGGCTTTTGTTTGAAGGATATTCTTAGTCCTTCCGAAATTACCCCTCGGACCCAGGGGTCGTCCGTAATCGACGCCCACTCGTCTATAAAACTCGATAACCTTCCGCCAACCGGAACACGATAGAGGTTCAAACCATCACCTCCTGGACCTGCGAGGCCTGCAGAAGGAGAAACCACGTCCTCCACGACCCGCACCTCGTCCCGTCGACCTCGGGACATCAGACCGGTTGTCTCGGCCCGAATAACGTCCCGTACGTGAGTCTCTGCCTTGACGGTCTCTAGAATAAGACCTAGAGGACGTATAAGAACCTCAAAAGGAACTTCTCTTGGGTGTACTTGTCTCAGAAGTGCCTGTCTTACTCTTTTCTGCTGTATCCAACTTTTTTGAAGCGGATTTAAAAAGCAGAGAATCCGAAGCTTTCTTAGTTATCTTATCATAGATTGCTAAAAGCTTGCCGTCGAAGAGAAGCTCTCCGGAGACCGAAGCGACTCTGAGAGAGTTCTTCACCTTACTATCCACCCACGTGAATGTAGCTAGGGCTGCGTCACGTCTAACCAACTCCAGGTTTGCCACTGAAAGGGCGGAGTTATACGTGGAATAAGCTACTGCCCTTGAAAGAAGTCTTAATGAGGATTGTATATCCTGGAATTCTTTCCCTTGAAGATGCAATGATAACGCCTTTGTAAGGTGGTCTGCGTATGATAAAGCGTCTAAGCTTGCTCTGTTAGACGAAATTGTCGTTTCCAACGTCGCGGTTGGAATAGACATAGATGGTAATGACAATTCCAAGTCTTCCGCCTCGTCGTCTAGACACAGAGGAACTCTCGGTATGCCCCGTCCTGCCGTTTCGAATTTATTCCTTGAATTGATGAAAGGCAGATTGAGAGCATTAGCGGACAAGAAACCAGCTTTGCCTGTTTTGGAAGCAAGCTTATAGATAGCGTCGTTCAATAATTCAAATGTGATTGTGACATTATTGGACTGTGTCGGAAACTCAGGGACGATGCCTCTGAACCGCTCAAAGAATTCTGTGTCCAATGACGCTATCAGTCTCTTATCCGGCATCGCAGCAGTCTGGCCCGACGGAACAACTTGTGGAAGGTAATGCAGGATGAAATCTATGGCAGCTTTATGTTGTTCCGAAAGGGATAGCTCCAAATCCTCGGTATCCCTTTCGCCATCCTGTCGGACCTCATGATGTTCTCGGTCATCCACACCCGATGCTTCGGCGGAGTGTACCGACCCAGCGTCGTCGGATAATTCTTGATCCGATATAGATTCTGTCGTTTGCTGGGATGCTGCGATAATTTGTGCTATCTGGGCTAGCATGTCCGTCACCGAGGCCTGCGGAGTAGCGGTCTTACGCTGCTTAGCCACCTGAAGCTCCGTGTAAACTGACTCCTGCATACTTCTCTTAAGCGAACGTCCGGAGTCTACAGGCCTCTGGTCCATGGCTACCGGATGGCGTGACCTGGTCACCGTGGAATCCCTGATTGGCAAAGCTGGCTGGATATCTGCGGTCACATAGCCAAGGTGCGGTCGTGTGCGCTGCTGAGAGGATGAGGAAGCCTTTTGGACAGTCTCTCCGGACTGCCTATATAACGGAGCGTCCCGAGCGGTGGACGTATGCTCCGATTGCGACACATTTTGTACCACAACATCTGGTCCCAGATGTTGTTGTACGAGAGAGGGGCATCTCTCGCTCGCAGCCCGGATGGACCTGGACGAGCTAGAAACCGGACTACTAGGCTTCCTCCGTTCTCTCCTCTTATCCGCCGTCACTGGGTGTGCACCTTGAATATTTATAGTGCTCGCATCACCCAAATCTCCTTCCTAGACCACAACGGACGAACCCGGCTGCCGAACCATGGACGCTACACCGGGCGAGCTGGCGGACGTCAACGCCGTCGATCCTACTAGGGACCTCTTAGGCAATTGGCGTATCTCCATGAGCACTTTTGCCGCTAGCTCTTCATTTAATTGTGACGACGGAGGCGCACCTTTGGAAGATATCAAGGAAACATCACCCTGTTCTTGTTCCTCTGAAATAGAGACTGATAAACTAGAGTGACCCTGCGGAGAAAGGACCGGCATAGCCCTTTCCCCGCTAACAACATACCGTGACACACGTTTCCAATGTTTGTCATCCCAAAATTCACATACTGAACAGGAGTTAGTGCGAGTACACTGACTACAATTAATACAATGATCATGAAAGTCAGAGGAAGATTTCCTCTCATTACAATTTGAACAATATCCTTTCATAGTGAAAAGAATACAATAAGTCCTAGTACTCGCACGAACCCCTGAAAACAAAGATACATAATAACATGATCCATTAACATAGAAAAAATAATTGAAATCAAAAAGAAATTTTGAAAAAATATTTTTTCAGCAAAGCTCAAGTTTCTGAAAAGTAACGTTGAGCCCCAATGGATCCCAAGCCTAAGTGTGGACAAAAATTTCAAAAATATTTTAAAAAATTAATGCAACACTTACGAATAATAATAATGTATCTTGTAATGAACTAAACTAGTACAAAGACAAAAAATCCCCCTCAACAGAGACTGTTGCCAATGTAAACAAGAAGTGTGTAAACACCAGAAACATGACTCCAGGCACTGATAATCCTGGCCCGAAATCAGTTACCAATAATACACTACCTGATGCAAAACAGAGACTCCCAGGGAAGAATCTGCAGAACATCAGAGGGTAGATGCAGAACACTATGCCTAAACACCCATGGGTGAGAACGTAAACATGGGGAAAAGAACAGAATTCATTCTGTTACCTAGCTAAATCTCCCAAGAAATTTTAGTAATAATATTACTCAAAAATATGCCAAAAGCATGGGAGAATAGCAAGGGGGGACTTAAAGGAAAAGGAGAGAGGAAACACTGAACAAGCAGTGAAACTTAATAGCAAGAATGACAACAACAGGCCCATGCCTCGAAAATAGGCAACTCAACATAATTTCATTAAAAAATTTTAAGTTACAGCCCTGAATATTTTCTGTCACTCATTTTTCCTCTCCTCCTTCTATATCCACTTTAGATCCACCATTTCTCTAATATTTATGTGTCTGGCATCATTTAAACTGAGATTTACAAGCACAAATATCAGTCAGATGTGAACTGATGAAGGGCCAAACAAAGAATGATAATTGGCGCCAATTTCGGGACGTCCTTGACACTGCGCATGCGCAGTGAGGGCAAAGTATGGAGGACCTTCAGGACATGATTTCTTTTGGTTTTAGATGCAAATTTTGGGGATTGGGGGGCAAAATTTGTGTTTGGCCCTAGAATTTTAAGAGTTAGCACCAGCTATGTCTGGGTCATTGGTACAGTATAAAAATATAGGATAAAACTGTCATTAGAAAATTCATTCATGTTTATTTGAGTAATTGACAATGTTTAATTGTTTGGTAAGGTGTGAATTTGGCCTAGAACATTATCCATAGTTTTGGTTTTTGAAGGCTTAACTTGTTACTATTCACGTTCTTAAGAACGTGAATAGTAACAAGTTAGGCCTTCAAAAAATAAAACTATGGACAATAGGCCTAGCTGTTTCAGCGACGGTGCTGCAGAGAATATTTAGTTATTGGTGTTTAAGTTGTTCACTCCATCGCGTAAAGGTCATCACAGTGTTCCGTAACTTCCGTTTGATGCAATATGAAATAACTTGTCTTTTAAGATTCGATTCGGGATTCGATTCAATGTCGATATCAGAGACACGATTCAATTCGAGATTCGATTCGAAAAGAAATGTGTGATTCGCAGATCCCTAGTGTATAGAATCCTCTTTCACCGTACAAGTGTGTGTTGTGCGCACCTTGTGCATTTTCACAAAATTACACATGCTGTCAAGGCTACAAGGGTGGTAGAAGACTATAGGATTAGGTGACTACACTATAAGCTAATCATAGTACAGATGGTGACGATATTGGACAAGTCAGCAGTAGTGGTCTTGGAACTATGAAGTTGTGGGTGGTCCAGATGCTAGGAAGTGAACAGGCGCTCAGAGCCAAAACTATCCTCCAATAGATATCCTCCAATAGTTATCCTTCTTATGGAATCCCACAAGGAGAATCTCTTTTTGAAAAACGTCTGTGGTTATGGAATCCCCTTTTTCTGAGAGCAGAAGAGTTGTAAGAGGAGTCACTCGTTCTAGCAATTCCTTGATGGCCTATTTGCTTGATTAGATTCGAGTCGTTCGAGCAATCTGAAATAGTTAGCAAGCCTGCAGTAGTGCTACAAGTCAGTAGTAATCAATAGTCTGTCTATGTCTATTGAATTCCCTTTCACCATGTGCACCCATGTGCTGTGTGTGTTGTGCGCAACTTGTGCATTTTCACATAATTACGCATGCTGTCTACAAGGCTGCAAGGGTCGTAGAAGACTATAGTATTGAGAGACTACAGTTGAAGCTAATCATAGGATAGTCAGACGATGGCGAATTTGGACAAGTAACGGTCTTAGACCTGATCTAGAAACCCGAAGAAGATCAGATGCTAGGGGCCAAAACTATCCTCGAATATATATCCTAAAACAGATATCCTTCTTACGGAATACCACCAGGAGAATCCTTTTTTGAAAAACGTCTGTGGTTACAGAATCCCTTTTTCGTCGTATGTGCCTATGTGATGTGCACACATTGCGCACTAGCACACCCACACATTTAGCATGTGCCCATGTGCCATATGTGATGTGTGCACAAGTACATTCCACCAAACACATGCCCAGCATTCCTCCAACCCTTACTATGCCTATAGAATCCCTTTTTCACCATATGTGCCCATATATGATGTGCGAATATTGTGCATTAGCACACAAGCACATATTAGCACATCCAGCGTGTGCTCATGTGCTGCATGCAATGCGTACACACTGTTACACATTGTGTACTAGCACAGACAGAAAATCAGAAGTCATAAAAATAGCTTGTAGATACATAGAGAGACGCAGAAGTCATAAAAATAGTTTGTAGATACATAGAGAGACACAGAAGATTCCTAAGGAATTCAAACTAGATAAACAGAAAGTAAGCAAGGACTTTAGGGAAATCCGAGCCAATAAAGTTATTCTTATACAAAGGAACATGCTTATTATTGGGCAAAAAGGAGGATTCTCCAGAAATCCGGCCCACGTTTCGTCCCTCTCCGAATACTTCCCTGTGGAGTCTGGCAATCTGAGCCGATCTCCACATGTACTACTACTTTCCTTCTCTGATCCCCTGGGGGGTCCCTTCAATCTAGGCTGATCTCCACATCTCCTACTACTTCCCTTCCTTGCTCTCCTGCAGGAACCGGTTAATCTGAGCTGATCTCCAAATCTCCTACTACTTCCCTCCCTAGGTCTCCTGCAGGGTCCGGCCAATCTTGGCCTTTCTTCAGATCTCCTACTACTCACACGGTTAAACTTACTGGCAGAATGAGACATTTTCCGTTCACATCGGGGAATGTATGAAGAACTTCTTCAAACTAAACTTCTAAATTCTGTCTGAAATGCATTTTAGTACTCTGTTGCATCTCCAGATGACCCAAAGATTTCAAGGTATCAGACATGTGCTTGCAGAAATTTTGATTATACAGGGATTGTCTAGAAATATCAGCTCGAGTGAACCTGGAAAGTTCTGCAAACACTGTTGCTTCACACAGAGAGTAGTGATCTTCCAAATCGTTGAACAGTTTCTGTCTATGATCACGTTGGGAGTCCTTTGGTCATATGTAATCTCGATATGATAGTGATGGTAGTGATCGATGGAAGTGTGCCTCAGCTGCAACTATATTGCACAATGTTATTGCCATTTTTGTCAGATTTTCCTGTGGAAAAATGGCGAAGCATGTCATCAGCTCTGAGATCTACACACAGGAATAACTGCACCCTTGCTTTTGATATAAGAGCTCTCTCTTTTCGAAAGAAAATGCAAATTTTCTCATAGACTCTGGCGTCCGATGGTGTTCGTGTTGATGCTTTTCTGTCAACTGCTTCATTCAAATTGTCATCACTGATCTCAGCATTTTTGCAGGCTTTAAGTTCTTTCTTAAGAGAGAATCTTTGGCATCTGCATGTCATGCGATAGAAAACGTTCTCAGGAATATTATCATCAGGCAATGATTCTGCTATCTCTATCAGTGGATTGTGGTTTCTAATTTTCGTTGCAGCAATTAATGCTTGCCATGAACCCACATCCTTGGGTTGAATAAGACTCTGCTTGGTGTCATAGCATGGAAAATGTTTTATGCAGGTTTCTTTTTTTCATTTTTTTGGTGGCAGGTATCTGAATCTGAATATGTTTACTGTGTAGACCATGTAGTCATGATTTATAACACAGAGTCGCATATTATAACACAGGTGTGTAAATGTTTCCTCTACTGACATCGGCAGGAGTTTCTACTTCTGCCTGGACTGTCTGTCCCAATTCTTCAGTCACCACTTCTGCAATAGTCAACATATTTTTTGAACGAAACGGGTTCCTGTGGTTTTTTTTGGAACCATCGGCATGATGTGGCCCATAGCATCAAGATTTCATAATTTTTTCATTCGTACTGGAACTGAGTTTTAATGCATATGACCTTTCCGTTCATATTAATAAGATATATGAGGTTTGTTATAATAAAAATGCCATGTGGCATAAAGTTTTTGAACGGAATTGTCGCTTGCTTTTCAAAGAATGACACACGTCTCACTTTTGTAAAGAGCGTCGACCTTGACTCAAGATTTTTCGTACAGAATGTCATGGATACAAAGATTCATTTCGCTGTTTTAAAAGTGTTTTTTAGCATAAGCTACCATTTTGAAAAGGCTATCACACATTTTTTATTCAGTAGGTACATCTTCAAAATGGCACATATGACAATTTGCCCGGCAATATGGTAATGGACAGGTTACATGGCTCATGGACTATATGTGTTTGAGGCACAAATTGATGATTGGTGGTTCTTCTAAAAAGCACTCGCCTGATATAGCTGTATGTGAAGTAAAGGGAGCCCATGACGTTAAAAAATTCATGACATGAGGGTTCCAACTGGAAATTGCTTTGGAGAAGAAACATACAAAGATATGAAAGATAGGAAACATTACCTTCAGATTGAATCATGAACATAAATACAGAAGCTGTACTACATGTAATAGGATTTATAATGACACTCATTAAGCCTTTACCTTATGTGGACAATATCAAATTTATTATAAATCTTATTTTCATCAAATATTTCAAAAAAATTCAACAAACTAATCATGTGACCCCTTGATGGAATCAGCTTGTTGAAATTGTTCCAATGATGGGGGGGTGGGAGGGTGGGGGGGGGGGGGGGGGGGTGGGGGGTGGGGGTTTGATAGGGTTTTGTTGAATTTTTTTTATAGTGCAGGGCCGATGATCGGAAATGGTAGTTGGCATCGGCAGATTGTTGGCCATCGGATCATAATCGAGGTAGTCGCAAAACATCGGGGTTTTTTTCCGATTGTCAGAGCAATAATTTAACTAGAACTATCACTGAAGGTGATTAATACCCCCGCTTTGGGTTTTTAGAGGAATGCACTTCTGATCATGTAGGCGAAGGCCATAAGGAAATGTATACATAAAGATCATTTTTTGTTGTTGAAATTTGTATTTGCATGTGGCCTTCCACAGAACAGCACTGAATACTTAAAGAGCCCACACATATATGGTTTACATTTGGAAAAACACATTTACAATGTGCAACATGTATTCAAAATCGGTTCATTAATGTAGGAGGAGTTGCACACACAAGAATCCCATTTGAAAACCCATAATAAATCCAAGTTAAAGGGAGATAACCTGGTTAAAATTGTCGCAGATCAAAAATTTGGGAATATGCGTATGTTCACTTAGTTGTGATAATGTTTGAAAGGTTTCGTCAAAATTGATTGATAAATGTAGGAGGAGTTGCACGCACAAGAATTTCATGTAGAAACCCATAATAAATCTAAGTTAAAGGGAGATAACCTAGTTAAAATTGCCACAGCTCAAAAATTTTGGAATATGCGCATGTTTACTTAGTAGTGATGATGTCTGTAAACTTTTTTCCAAATTGATTGATAAATGTAGGAGGAGTTGCGCACACAAGAATTTCATGCAGAAACCCATATTAAATCAAAGTTCAATAGAGATAACCTGGTTAAAATTGTCGCAGATCAAAAAGTTTGGAATATGCACATGTTCACTTAGTAGAGATGATGTTTGAAAGGTTTCATCAAAATCGGTTCATTAATGTAGGAGGAGTTGTGCACACAAGAATTTGTTCGAACGGAAAGACATAATAAATCTAAGTCAAAGGGAGATAACCTGGTTAAAATTGTCGCAGATCAAAAATCTTGGAATATGCGCATGTTCACTTAGTATTGATGATGTCTGAAAAGTTTTGTCCAAATTGATTGATAAATGTAGGAGGAGTTGCGCACACAAGAATTTCATGCCGAAACCCATATTAATTCAAAGTTCAAGAGAGATAACCTGGTTAAAATTGTCGCAGATCAAAAAGTTTGGAATATGCACATGTTCACTTAGTAGAGATGATGTTTGAAAGGTTTCATCAAAATCGGTTCATTAATGTAGGAGGAGTTGCGCACACAAGAATTTGTTCGAACGGAAAGACATAATAAATCTAAGTCAAAGGGAGATAACCTGGTTAAAATTGTCACAAATCAAAAATCTTGGAATATGCGCATGTTCACTTAGTAGTGATGATGTCTGAAAAGTTTTGTCCAAATTGATTGATAAATGTAGGAGGAGTTGCGCACACATTTGTTCGAACGGAAAGACATAATAAATCTAAGGCAAAGGGAGATAACCTGGTTAAAATTGTCACAAATCAAAAATCTTGGAATATGCGCATGTTCACTTAGTAGTGTTGATGTCTGAAAAGTTTTGTCCAAATTGATTGATAAATGTAGGAGGAGTTGCGCACACAAGAATTTCATGTAGAAACCCATATTAAATCAAAGTTCAAGAGAGATAACCTGGTTAAAATTGTCGCAGATTAAAAAGTTTGGAATATGCACATGTTCACTTAGTAGAGATGATGTTTGAAAGGTTTCATCAAAATCGGTTCATTTATGTAGGAGGAGTTGCGCACACAAGAATTTGTTCGGATGGAAAGACACAATAAATCTAAGTCAAAGGGAGAAAACTTGGTTAAAATTGTCGCAGATCAAAAATCTTGGAATATGCGCATGTTCACTTAGTAGTGATGATATCTGAAAAGTTTTGTCCAAATTGATTGATAAATGTAGGAGGAGTTGCGCACACAAGAATTTCATGTCCGGAAAGACGTACGGGCGGACGGACGGACGGACGGACGGACGGACGTACAGGGCGATTCCTATATAGCCCCCACTTCTTCGAAGCGGGGGTATAATGATGTTCCCGTACATAGTGATGCTCTGAAAAGGCATTATTTTCAGTTGTTCTAACTAACAAATGGGATATTCAACGTGCATATCCATTTTAATTAAATGTTTTCAATATTTTCTGCTGAGCTAACAAGTGTGAAGTGAGATTTCATTCCATCATGTCACAGCAAAAACAAAAGCGTTCCAAAGTAGGAATTCAATCATTTTACTCTTGTTGAACTGGAAAGTGCGAAATCTGCAGAATGAAATATGCGACACAATTCATTTATACATGTACATGAGAAATACGAAAACCAATAACAAAGTGTTTGTTTTAGTTGGTTGCTCTTGGGGGACCTTCTCATACCTGAACCCCAAACAGGTAGTACCTGAACTTTAACAGCAACTAAATAAAGACAAATGCAAATGATTCTGTGTCGTTCAGCATCAAAGAAATTTGTATTGGCAATTATCGTAAAGCAGAGGAAGTTGGGAAGGCCGCTTTTACATGATGTCATTAACTGTGCAGGAAAGATTTTCAGCTGGTTTACATTTGCAAAGATTGAACTATTATTTGTGACTATAACATAATATTGTGAGAGACCGTTGCTATATGTACTGCCAGTGTTTAGTACGCAAACAATACAGTTACAATAGGGACAGGACATTTATATATAAGTATGATAAAATGGATGTTCAAAATGGAGACTTTAATCATCTGCATCACCACTGGGAAAATAAGTATGAACATACCCATTGTTTGTTGCGTCTTTATTTAACTTCCCAATAAATCCTTAAGAAGAAATCACTTTTGATCTACCAGTACATGAAAAGTTATGATGTTTCCATGAATTATGTAAAACAGTAATCAAGTCATGTGCTTGTGTTGTTAGGCCTACTGTAAGATAAACAGATGAGCTGGCTTCAGTGTTTTCAAAAAGACCAATGTATAGCCATTCAAAGGCAATGGAGTGCTTTTTTATGTCTAGCCTACTCTGCCCCGCCCCCCTCCCCCACAATGCTGCCCACCATAACCTTAACCTCCAATTATAGTTTGATTACAACCAGTAGGTCTATAATCTGCCCACTCAACTGCCGCCCACAATAGTAAAGGTATGAATCATCCTGTGTACAAAACCCCCTGCCAACTCCCTGGAAAGCAGTTGCTATTATTCAGAAAGACGAATACAAATTATTGGTGTCAAAGTTTGTTCCCCCCCCCCCCCCCCCCCCCCCCCCCCCCCCCCCCCCCCCCCCGATGTGGAACACAATTGCTATATTCTATAAAGACAATTGCTTTATTTTACTCAGAATTTTTTGTGACAATTATGAATGATCATGCTCGAATGCCATTGAGAAAGGATCCTATATTCAGGCTCTGTAGACACCCTGAAGAAACTACCAGTACAATATGAGAGGGCCCATCAGATGAATCTTAAAATTTTAGGGGAACCTATCGCATAAAAGTCAAGTTGTCATAAGAAAATGAAAGACATTCTAAGCAACTACAACTGCAATAATAGAACTTTCATAATAACTCGGTCAGAGAACTTAAGTTCTCATCCAAAAATGAAATTCTGAGCAAAAATCTATTTTTAATAATAACAGCGACCCATACATTTAATCTTCTGATCTGCCTGTATGCAACATATTTAACACATATAGGTACAAATGTGTATGAGTTTCATAACAAAGGGCCAAAGCAAACTGACTTTCTGACCTGAAGAATTATACAGCACATCTAGTTTCCTAACAATCAGCCCGGGGAAACTCATTTCTCCACAACAAAATATTTATGACCAGGAATCTAATTTTAGGAACAGTGACACCAATATTTGACCTTATTACCTGAAAAAGTATACAGTACATTTAACAGCCATGGCTACACGCACGTGAAGTTTCATAACACACCAAATGTGAGTATTTAATCTGTAATAGCTTGCTTGACTGAGTTTCATAAGATCTGCCAAGCAAGATATAATGGATTAAATACTCAGTTTATTCTAAAAGTACAAGGGATGGACCAAATTCCAGTTGACTGAATTTTCCTGCTGACACTCTATTTTGTATTGGCCAAGTTAGTATTCAATTCACAGAAAAACTCTCTTGAGCATGTGATAATTTTTAGAGGGAGCAATGATGTGTCCAGTTCACTACAACAAAGTTGATGCTCGGGTCATCCATCACCATCTGTGGTTAACCTTTTAATACCCAGCACACACAAAATCTAAATTCGTTATTTTAATTATTTTTTCTCAGATTTTCAAAAAAATGTCAACAAAACCATATCATGTGATCCCTCACTGGAATTAGCTTTACCAGCTCATTTCAATGAGTGTGAAATAGTATAGTTTTGTTGAAATTTAAAAAAAAAAAATCTCTTTTCAACTGCTCAATTTGTAAATTATGCAGGTGGATGCAGATGATTCATTAGGTAAAGAGTTAATATCCATTCCTTACCAAACCAATGTAAAAGATAGAAAGTAGATGCCAGATATGAGCTAATTTACTTCCTTAGGAGTTTTTTTTCAGTGGGGGAGGGGTTCCAGTTCGGTTCCATTTTTTGCAGCAAACCGGCCGGTTTTACTATGTTTGTGCACAAACTGATCAAACTATCATATTGGGAGAAAGCTGGAAAAGTCTATCTGGCAAAGGGGTGAATCTGTCATGTTCTCATTGCCACATCTTTTTCTTTATTGACTAGCCCACCGGACAAGTAAATATGGGAGAAAATGTGATGAGAGCACAACACAGATTAGATGAATTTTATTCATTAGTTTCCATAATTTATGTTTTTTTTCTGAATCACTAGGTTTAGCAACTGATGCCCTAGACCCCTTAAAAATGATCAAAGGGAAGTAAGGCTGAACCCAATGGAGATACAGACCAGGCTTTTTGCGGCGGGTGTTGTCATACAACCTGTTGCAGATTTTTTCCAAGTTAAGGAGCTTGAAGTGTTATTTACTCTGTGTATTTTACACACTGAAAAACCAAACCAAAACCAAGGGTTTTTTTCTGAAACCGAACCAAAACTCAATCTGAACAAGAGGCCCAATGGGCCTTAATACTGCTCGCATGATAAAAACTGCTTAATGAACGATTTAAGGTCATATTCACCATTTACATCTTAATACAGTACTATATTTTAGCTGTGGTGAAGTTTTTTTTTTTTGCGTAAAATCACTCAAACCACTTTAAAACATATTTTGAAACAAAGAGCAAAAATAATTTCCTAGTAAACCCCACCCCCTTCCCCCCAGCAGTGTGAAAGTTCATTTTTGTTTATAAAATCACTCAAAACCCTCCAAATCTTCTTGAGCAAAAAAATATAATTTTATCCAATGGACCCTCCCCTCCCCCTTTCAGAGGTGTGAGCTCAAGTAGACCCATTTGAGCAAACTTTAATCTCATGTACTCACATTTACATCTAATTAAAGTTTACCACAATCAGCTCTGTCAAAATCTGACTTTTGGATGTGAAAAAGATTTTTAGAATAGTCCTTATATTGCACAAAGCCTAAATGTATCCCAAGGGACTTGATCTGAACAAACTGGAATCTAAACCTCCTAAGGTTGCTGCAAATCAAATATCAGAAGATTCTGACTGGTGGATCTGAAGAAAAAGATTTTAAAGGAAATTCCCCATATTGCACTTAGTTAAAATTTAATTCGACCCCAAGAAGGATACTGCAAACCAAATATCAAAAAGATTCTGACTGATGGATCTGAAGAAGAGGATTTTTAAAGAATATTCCTCATATTGCATTAAGTTAAAATTTGGGCTCCCATGGGGAGCTCAAATTATGACCCTGGGAATTATTTTAACAAACTTACATCTGAATGTTTTTAGGATGCTGCATATCAAATATCAAAACAGTCTGACTGGTAGATCTGAAGAAAAAGACTTTTAAACAATATTCCTCATACTGCACCAAGTTAAAGAGCGAGTTCCCAGAGGGAGCCCAAATATCACCCCAGGGACTCGGTTTGAACAAACTTGAATATGACCTACTCAAAGGATCCTCTATAACAATCATCAAAAGATTCTGACTGGTGGATCTAAAAAAGTTTAAAAAAAAAAATTTACTCACATTTGACAAAGTTAAAATTCAGGTTCCCATAGGGAGCCAAAACATGAACCAAGGAACTTGATTTGAACAAACTTGAATCTCACCCCACTAAGCATGCTACAAACCAAATATCAAAAGATTCTGACTGATGGATCTGAAGAAGATTTAAAAAAAAAATTCCTCATGTTACACCAAGTTTATTTATTTATTGGTGTTTATTTATTTATTGGCATTTAAGGTCACATATTTCTGCACAATGGCTAATCGTGACCAAAATATGGAGATAAAGTCAAGTTATTTACTGGTGTTTAAGGTCACATACTTATGCACAATGGCTAATCGTGACCGTGACAGTTTTACAGGTGGCGGAAGCCAGAGTACCCGGAGAGAACCACTCAGTATCGATGAGAAATCAGCTCCTCAATATTCTAACTCTGTTCAAGATCCGCTCAAGCAGTGTTACAGTGGCTGAAGACATGTGCACTATCGTCGTGCAGTATGCCTTAGTACACGGCGTCACCGTTCCCCCAAGTAGGCAACCGGGATAAAGTGCCTTGTCCAAGGACACAACATGGGTCGTCCTGGACGGGGATCAAACTCGGGACCTCTAGCATAGAAGTCCAACAGTCTACCACTGAGCCACCGCGTTCCCAAAAGAAGTTTACTTACTCTATAAGCTATATGGAATTAACAAGTTAAAATTGTTTTGTAGGTATGATAAATGGTATGGTGTTTAGAAATTATTTATTCATTTATATATTGGTGTTTAAGGTGACATACTTATGTACAATGGCTAATCGTGACCGTGACAGTTTTATGGGTGGAGGAAGCCGGAGTACCCGGAGAGAACCACCAAGCATCGACGAACAGCTGTCAGCTCCTCAATATTCTAACTCTGTTCAAGCTCCGCTCAAGCAGGGTTACAGCGGTTGAAGACATGTGCACCATCGATGTGCAGTACACGGCGTCATCGTGCCACAATGTAGGCAACCGGGATAAAGTGCCTTGCCCAAGGACACAAGGCGGGCCGTCCCGAAAGTTGGGGAACATGTTTTGTTGCAGTAAAAAGTGATCAAAGTTAGAATTAGGCCCTTAAGAGTTAATGGAAGCACTGTACAATGATGACAGTTTAATTTCTGAAAGAATTTATGAAAACAATTTATGAGGATAAGGAATAGGATAAATAACAAGAGGCCCCAGGGGGCCTGAGGGCGCTCACCTGACATGGTAGTCTAAATATCAAACCAGGGACTTGAATAAGCTGCATACGCCCCTCCTAAGAAAAGCATATATCAACTAGATGAAGCGATTGTGCCCACACAATACACAGGATTTTCCTTCTATTTTCAGTTCCTGCACTTTTACGTCCCAAAATTGAGATAAATGCATAAAAAACAGAATTTTTTTCTCAAACAAAATATTTTCAGCCTAATTTTTTTTCTTCTTCTTAAAACGCATAAAAAACCAAAAAACTAATTTCCGGATTTTGGTCCCACCCAGACCCCAAATTTTCAGTGTAAAAAAAAATTTTTTTTCGTCTTAAAATTGACGAGGCAAGGATGAGTGTCGAAACAATGCGGTATCACATAGGAAAAAATGTCTCCGAAGCATGGACATGTACACATTGCTGGAGACCCCCAGAAACAAACATATACCAGAAACTCCGCAAGCGGTGTGATCGAAGGAGTGACAGAAGCAACAGAGTGATCGCACACCATCGACAGAAGAACCTTCCACTTAGCCACAGAGGCTAAACCAGTGGAGTGAGTGCCTCCTTGAAGAAAAGCAACTCCACTGCGTGTCTCGAAAAACCACTACGGAGGAGACAGGACCCGATAAAAGACATGTGCGAAGGCACAATGAAGTCGGGTCAACTTGAAAACCTCCTCGGGCGACTTTGGCAAAGAAAGTCGCGAGGTAGAGGGAGACATGCCGGAACCGCCGCTAACAGAGAGCGGAGCAGATTGATCCGCACCCACCGAAGCGACGGGTGTGATCGAAAGGATTTGACGACTGCAGACCTGTGCATATCTGGGTGAGAACCTGAGGCGGAATCGGAACCGGTAGGAAGGCGTAGCCGACAAGACCATCCCAAAGGAGGGCCAGAGCGTCCACGGCGAAAGCCAGAGCATCTGGACACAGGGACACGAAAGTGTCCACCGGATGGTTCCAACGAGTCACAAGAGATCGATGGAACCCGCCATGTGGAGCATCCACCTGGTGGAAATGACCCTGCCCCGACGGGACAGGGAGTCGGCTAGGACGTTCAGGCGACCGGGAATGTGACGAACAGCCACTCCGGCGTGGACATCCTGAGCGAGCAGTAGAAGATCCCAAGCCAATTTGTACATTGGAACAGAGTGCGTGCCGCCCTGGTTCCGAATGTAAGCAACCACCGTCGAATGGTCGGACAACAGAAGGACCTGGCGATTCGACAGGTGAGGGATCCACTGCCTGAAACGCAGAAGAAGAGCAAGAAGCCCCTTCTGGTTGATGTGTAGAGCTGCATGATCCTGGTCCCACATCCCGTGAATGGAAAGACCTAGAGGATCCAACATCGCACCCCATCCGAGATCGCTGGCATCTGCCGTCAGAATGCGATCGGACGTGGGTAAGTCCAACGGAACACCCTGCAAAAGTCACTGGACATCCGCCCAGAGGAGAAGGTGAGGATAAAGATATTCTGGAAACTGAAGCACCAGATCCAGAAAATCTACATTCGGCCTCCAACGACTGAGCAGAAAGTGTTGGAGAGGTCTGACACGCAGCCAACCTAGAGGAATGAGATCCGTCACCGAACAGCAGAGACCGATTAGCCGGAGAAAACTCCAAGCCGTCGCGGATGTGGACTGGGACAGAGTCAGAGCAAAAGCTGAGAGAATCACAGCCTTGGCCTGGGGAACCGCCACCAAATTGAATTGTGTGCGGAAAGCCATCCCCAGATGATAAAACGACTGAGAAGGGACCAGGTCCGACTTCTCCTCGTTGACTCTGAAACGTAGCGACGTGAGCAAGCTCAACAGAGTGGCGACATCCAACTCCAGTAAGGCAGCATTGGAATGCCCCCTGTAGGATATTGTCCAGATATGCTGAAGTAATCACCCTGGACTGTGTGCGATGGAAAGCTATCACATGCGACATCAGTCTGGTGAAGGCCCAAGGAACCAGGTTGAGGCCGAAAGGCATGGCCTTGAACTGGTAAACTCGCCCCAGAAAAACGAACCTGAGATACTTCCGTAACGCCCAATAAATTGGAACGTGAGAGTAAGCGTCTCGCAGGTCGAAGCTGGAAGCGAAATCTCCCTGGTGAATGAATGGAGGACCGACCTGAAAATCTCCATGCTGAACTAAGGAGCAATGATAGACTGGTTCAGGAAACCCAGATCGAGAACCGGTCGGAGTCGGCCGTCCTTCTTCGGCACCAAGAACAGGCGGGAATAGAAACCCACTGACCTAATGTTCTTGATGACCTCAATCGCCCCCTTTGTCAGGAGATTGTCTATCTCCATGGACAAAAGTTCCCGACGTAAAATGTCTGAAGGAACTGTGGTTGGAAAAGGCACCCTGGACAGAGTGGAGTGCCGTCGGAAGGATATTCGCAGCCCGGACCAAACAACATCTAACATCCAAGGATCGGATGTGATGGTGGCCCAACGATCTGCGAACTCTGCCATCCTTCCTCCAACCTGGGACGAGTCGAGGTGAGGACCTTCATTGCGAACCCCGACGAGGCTCGCGAGAGGAGAAAACACCTCCTCCACTGAATGAAGAATCCTGGGACTTCCCTCAAGACTGCCGATGCTTACCCTAACCCCTTGAGTAAGAAGTAGAAGCGGTGGCAGAAGGATCAGCCCCTTTGCTTCGCAGAGGAAGCAGAGGGGACTTGCCCGTGCCTACCCTAGAAGGCTGATCAAGCTGAAGAAACAGCAGCTGATCGTTGGAAAGACGTAGGACGTCATCCCAGACCGTCAACACAGAACCATGGAAAAGTTGCGGACCCACCAAAAAAAGCAGATCGAAGAGTAGCGCACTGCTCCTCAGGAAGGGATCGGCCTGTGTCCAGCACAGAGTCCCTTCGAACTAATTCCAGATTAGCCGTGTTACAGGCATGCGTGTGAGTAAGATGCATGAGCGCCTTGGACAGCACACGCAAAGGAGCCTGTACCTCGTCAAGCTTATCTGAAGGCAGATAAGCAGCTAAAGCTGAGACGACGTGATCGGAGAGAGAAAGCATACCAAGCATCTCTCTCGATAAGCCCAATGTGGACTCCAGAGTCGTCATCGGAATGACGGCAGACTTGGACTTGGAAAGCCCGAGGGAATTGGAGTCCTGATCCAAAACCGTCAAAGTCTGGTAGACCGACGGATTGGCGGAATCGTAGGAACGATAACGCGCCGGAGGCAAAAAGGTGTCAGCCCTGGTGAAGAAAGGAGCCTTCATAGCCTTGGAACTTAGCTTGGAGTCCAAGGCTGAAAATGCTTCAACCAACTGTACCGACGGGCACAGTCGAAGACGCCCGGAAGCAGGTTGATCCATAGACTGTTGGCGCGCGGCCGATGATCGCGGCCTGGCTGACACTGTCGACTGGTTAGATGGTTTGAGATCTGGAAGGAACCCAAACATGAAATCAAGAGCTGCCCCCAAGTCCGAAGACTGCTGGCTCTCGACATCAAGCATGTCTGACTCTTCCCCTGAGTCGGAAGACACATAGCCCATCGTGGGCAAACCAGCCGACGCCTCCCATGGTGTCGGAACACCAGGGGGATCAGAAAGCGGCCTGTTTCCAATCCCGGGAGGCGGCGCCATAGGGGGCGCCTGGAAACCACTCGCTGCCATGCTGGAAGCAACGGGAAGGCTCTTTGACAGAACCTGAGTGAGTAAGGAGAGGGCCTCCCTAAGCTCACTGCCCATACTGGCCGGTTCGACAGGGGAACGAACCGGCAAAGTGGCTTCACCTCTGACCCTCTTAACCAGCGAAGGGTCACGATCCTCCAAAAGACCCGACGTGGGACGACGGGCGGCAGCTGAAAAACGTCTGAAGGCAGACGTGTATAGGGGTGTGACACACCCCGAGGATCAACATAGCAGGAACTCATGAGAGTCACCGCTGACCTCTGCAGGGCAGAAGGTCCAGGCTGCACAAAAGACGTTGGACTCCCAAAACTGGTCGTGTGGCCAGAATGAGTGGACGGAAACGCCACGGAGTTCATAGTGTCCCACTAAGAACAACCGAATCCAATGACAACTGTGGTGCTCGACGGCGCAGAGACCACAGGAGAGGGTCCGGCCGGCAGCCACTTCCAACTTCGCCGAGTTGAAGTCAGGGAAGGCTGAGGCCGATACCCCCACGTCTACACAACCAGACACCGCAGCAGACCACTGCAGGTATAAAACTACTGTGCTCAATGGCTGAGAGGACACAGTAGGGGGTTCAGTCGGCAGCCCCATTTGACTTCGCCGAGTGGAAGTCTGGGAAGGCTGAGGCCGAAACCCCACAACCACACTACAGACATCCCTGCAGACCCTGGCAGGGAGAAGCCGAGGCCGGCTAAAAACGGTGCCCAATGACGTTGTAGACGGAACAGCAGTAGCAGCAGATACAACGGGAGCTGTTGGAACTGGCGGAAAAGCGGAGAGAGCCACCAAGCTCGGCCTCCAAAGGAGGAGTCACAACACTAGTGACAGCCTCAGATGTCGACTGGAGAGGGCGCATAGTCTCGGAACCAGGCATCTCTACACCAGAAAACCAACAGCTCCCGCAGTATCCACCACGGTAAAACACTGCACATTCTCCACGGAAGGGGAATAACTCTCACCAGACATGGTCGAATCGGGAAGCCCCGAAACAACAGCGGTCCCCACCCCCCGCTGGTGCGGGAGGAACTGCACATCCCCCACTGAGGGGGAGCAATTCTCATCAGATGTGGTCGAATCGGGCGACCCGAAACGATAGCGTTCACCACCCCCCGCAGGAGCGGGAGGAGCTGCACATCCCCCACGGAGGGGGTAAACTCACATCAGACGTGGTCAAGTCGGGAGGCTCCCGAAACGACAGCATTCCACACCACCCGCGGGTGCGGACGAAACGGACACGAGAACGCACCAATGGCGAGGACAAAAGGAATTGCCCTAAAGGAACCGAACTGGAAAGAACAGAGGTGAGAGCAGTAGAAGAAAAAGGTGAACTCAACAGAAACAGAAAGTAGAAGAACACCCTCAACTACGAGAGAAGGTGGCAGAACCAGACGGCCGACACCTACTCCAAAAATTTTTATCAACCGAAAAATTCATTGTCGAATCGCGATGACACAATGTCGCAAACAAAACATTCGCGAAAACGGAATAGTAAAAAATAAACAATGAGAATGTGGTTGAAAATATAAACGAGAATATATAAAACACAGTCCTGTTATTATACGATCTTCAGATCCATAATTCCAGTCACAGGAAAACCATTATCCACGAGTTGAATTGTTTCATAATGCATATGGCAGAAACACATCCTGCTCGTGCTTCGGATAGAAAAAGAATGACGAATTGGCGCATTGCGCACTGTTACGGAAGTCGTGGATTTGTACTATGGAAGAGCGTCCCATACTGGGTGTGCGCCGATGGCGCTCGGCCCAGTTTTGGCTTATTTTTTCGTGGTGTTTTTACACCATTTTTCTTTCCCAAATCTTGGGAAAGATTAAAATAGAGAGTATTTTATCCGAGTTAGGTTCTTCCACTGTAGTGCAAGCCTGTAGTAAACAATTGAGGTAGGCTGATAAGAAATACGGGAGTCAAGAGAAATGAGACTCTATATACTCATTTAAAAGTGTTCGAGGATTGTATATTAACGCTCAATTAATCACGTGATATATACGAGTGCTTCACACCAATCAACACTTAAAAATATTACACTGATTAGTAAACATAGGCTTAACCCTAAAATCATCTCGGAACCGACACGGAATTACTAAGTCCAAGGGAGGTATTTCCTTGCTTTACACTATAAAGCAGGTGACCTAAGGGAACATCCCCCCCCCCCCCCCCCCCACCATTCCCTGGCCCTGGATCAAATACTCCAGAGCAAAGAGGGCAGCAGGACAGAGTCACTGCCGGAACCGAAAGCCTATACACACATAGTTGCCACTGTTTAGTAGACGACATTCTGAGTAAAAAATAGCAGACCTAAACAATGTAGATCTGCAAAAAAGGACTCAATATTCTCAGATACAAAATCGTGAAAATAGAGGGCTAACACTAATATGCAGCCATCATTAAATCTGTAATAACAATATTAATAGCTTAAGCCCATGAAGTAGAAGAACTCTTACTTCATGAGGTTAAACTAAAACAGAGACTGCTGAATCAAGGTATAAGCAAAAGCAAAACTGACTGGAGATTGAATCCATCTGACCACAGAATGGACCGAAATGTGGAGGAAGCTTCCACGGCATGTCCCACAACAGACGCATGAGTAAATTAGTCCACAGTCTTTTGTGGAGCTAGAGAAGCTACCAACAGAATTTGCATTGAAATAATTACACTAGAGCAAAATCTGCTGAATCAACAGCGCTGGAAAATACGCATATCTTATTATTCCGTCTAACAAGATCGATAGAGCGTTTATTGCAAACACTCAAAGATCCAAACATAATGACACATACGTCTGCAAATGATTGTTAAGACGTGTCGCGAATAAGTCGATCATTGGCCGCTAGCCTAGGTAGCAATCTGATTGAAAACTTGTTTGTTGAAAGCCGATTCTGGCGGCAACAAACGGCCCCTCCGCGAAGGGAGTCCGCTAATACGTTCGGACGACCCAGAATATGACGGACTGATAGGAGAACTTGATGTTCTAGTAGCAACGGAAAGATTCATTCCGTTAACATAAATAACAGGATGGGAATAAGTGCCTCCATAATTCCGAAAATACACTAATACCGTCGAGTTGTCGGACAGAATTAGCATATGAACATTCTGAATTACGTTATCCAATAATGTAGCGCAAGCCAAAATGACATCATACTTGATGTTTGAGTGCTTGATCAGGAACTACAAAATCAAAAGACCCTGGCACTTCAATCCGTTGGGCTCAATGAAAACAACCCAACCTGTTTACTGGCATCCGTCAAGACTGTAAAACTCAGATCTGGCAGTTGCAGTGGAACTACCTAAGTTAAGCCTAGAAAACTTGCCCCAGTCTGAATCTCTTATTCACTTGATTTGACAAGACGATGTCCATATCGAGCGAAAGAATCTTCACCCTCCAATACTGAATTAAAGAAAAGTGGAGAGGACCAATGCGTAATCGCCTCACTGGAATAAAATCGCGGCAGTCCCACCTAAACGTATCAGTCTCAAAGATCTCTCGTTGAGACTTTGTCTGAGCGAAGACAATAGTGAGCATAACAACTGAATAATTTCGTTCTGGATAAGGGCAGACAAACGAAAAAGTTGTGCGTTACGAAGCTCATCCCCCGGTGGGTGAATGACTTCTCCTCGTTTACTTAAGAAACCAAGACGTCGGAGCAATAGAAGCAGATTCTGCACATAGTTCTGAAGCGTTAACTCATTGCCGTACCTGTATGAATGTCGTCCAGGTAGGCCGACGTTATCGCAGACGAATACGTTCGGAAATGAGTCATTACCGAGTCCGTTATTCGAGTGAAGGCCCAGGGGGCTAGATTCAGACTGAAGCATATTGCTCGGAACTGATATACGTCCTATGATAAGGAAGCGAAGATACTTTCTGACGCCTGATGTACCATGGCGTGAAAGTACACATCTTGAGATCTATGCATGTAGCATAATTGTAGACCCGAATACTCTCTCTGACCGATCGGGTGGACTCCATATATAAACTTGGAGCCACGATCAGCTTGTTTATCCAGTTCCGAATAATGAGTGAACGGAACGAGCCGTCTGGTTTTTGGAACCAGAAAAGGAAGGTTGTAGAAACCTGGAAATTCCTGGATTTCTACGATCTCCATCGCGATCATTCCAGAAGAGACTACACTTCTGATGGAAGCGAGCCTCTATCCTACTGACTTGGCGGAAGCTGAGTCCATCTTGGTTTCCGAGTAGACAGAGGATTTCGTTTGAGGAACAATTTAGTACTTTCGAAATCACCCCTTGAATCCAAGGGACATCCGTAATCTATTCCCAAATTATTGAGAAACTCGACCGTCTTCCACTCACTAGTACACGATAGAGGTTAAAACCATTACCTCCTGGTCCTGTGAGGCTTGCGGAAGGAGAAGCCATGTCCTCCATGGTCCGCAACTCGCCCCGTCAACCTAAGGACGTCTGACCGTAATTACGGTCCCTATATGAGTCGCTACCCTGACGGTCTCTAGAATAAGACCTAGGGGACGCATAGGAACCTTTATAGGAACGTCCCTTGGACGTATTCATCCCAGAAGTGCCTGTCCTACACTTCTCTGCTGAATCCGACTATATGGAAGCGAATTTTAATAGCAGAGAGTCTAAAGCTTTCTTAATTAGCTGATAATAGACTGCAGAAAGCTTGCCGTTGAAGAAAACTCTCCAGAGACCGGAGCGACTCTGAGAGAGTTTTTCACCTTACTATCTACACGCGTGGATGTAGCCAGGGCCGCGTCACGTCTAACCAACTCCATATTGCCACTAAAGGATGGAGTTTTACGTGAGGCCCTTGAAAGAACTCTTAAGGAGATTGTGCATCCTAGAATTCTTTTTCCTTGCGACGTAATGATAACGTTCTGGTAAGGCGATCTGCGTACGATGATGCGTCTAAGCTGACCCTGCTAGACGATATTGTTATTTCCAACATCGTGGTTGGAATTGACATAGACGACAGTAAAAAACAATACTAGGTCCTGACCAGGTCGTCTAGACACAGAGAACTCTCAGAATGCTCTGTCCTGCCGTTTCAAAATATTCGTTGAATTGATGAAAGGCAGATGTGGAGCATATTGCCGATAAGAAACATGACCTGCCCATTTAGGTAGCAAGTTAAATAATATAGCGTCGTTCAACAGATCGAATGTCCGTGAGACATATCTGGACTGTGTCGGAAACTGAGGGATGATGTCCCTAAACCGATTAAGAATTCTGTGTCCAGTGGCACTATCAGTCTCTTATCCGGCAACGCAGTATTTTGGTCCGGAGGAACAACATCAGATGATAATGCCGGATGCACTCCACGGCAATTATGTTGTTCCGAAAAGGGAAAATACAACTCATCCGTATCCCTTTCGCCATCCTGTCGGACCACTTGTAATTCCTGGTCGTCCGTGCCTGAACCTGCAGCGGAATGTACCAGCCCAGCTTCGTCGGATAATTCCTGATCCGATCGGTTGCTGGGATGCTGCGATAATTGTGCTATCTGCGATAGCATGTCCGTAACAGAGGCCTGTGGAGCTGCGGTCTTATAGGATTTAGCCGCTGGAAGCTCCTTGGACATTCACTCTTGCATACATCTAATATGTGAACGTCCGGAGTATGAAGGCCTTGTATCCTTGGCTACTGGATGGCGTGACCTGGTCGCCGTAGAATCCCTGGTCGGCGATGTTGGTTGAATATCACAGGTCACGTAGCCAAGGTGCAGTCGCGTGTGCTGCCGTGAGGATGAGGAAGCCGAAAGAGCAGTCTCTCTATATAATGGAGCGTCCCGAGCGGTGGACGTATGCTCTGACTGAGCAACGTTTTGTACCACAACATCTGGGCCCAGATGTTGCAATACGAGAGAGGAACCTCTCTCGCTCGCAGCCCGAAGGACCTGGACGAGCTAGGAACCGGACTAATAGGCTTCCTCCGTACCATCCTCGTATCCGTCGTCACTGGGTGTGCACATTGTATTTTATAGTGCTCGCATCACCCAAATCTCCTTCCTGGATCGCAACGGACGAACCCGGGTGCTGAGCCATTCGGTGAATGGTTGCGGCACCGGGCAAGCTAGTGGACGCCAACGCCGTCGATCCTACTTGGGACCTCTTAGGCAATTGACATATCTGCATGAGCACTTTACCGCTAGCTCTTCATTTGACTGTGACAATGGAAGCACACTTACAAAGACTTCATGGTAACAAAGCCTAGTTCATGTTACCGTATTAGACCTGTGGAGCCTACGTGAAATATCTGCTGGAAGCTCCCGGGACGTTCATTCCTGCATTTATATAATATGCGAACGTCCAGACTGGAAAGGTCTCGTATCCTTGGCTAGCAGATGGAGTGACCCGGTCGATGTGTATTCCTTGGTCGGCGAAGCGGGAGCACCAGGGACGTTCAGTCCTGCATTTATATAATAAGCGAACGTCCCCTGGAAATCTGTGGTCACATAGCCAAGGTGGGGTCGTGTGTGTTGACGAGGATGAGGAAGCCAAAATAACAGCAGAGTCGGACTGTCATGCGACGGAGCGTCCCGAGCAGGAGGAATGGACATAAGCTACGACTAAGCGAACAACATACAACAACATGGCGCCGAAGATGTTGATGCAAGAGAGAGGGGGCCTCTCTCGCTCGCGGCCCGGGGGACCTGGACGAGCTAGCTACCGGACTGACAGGCTTCCTCCGTACTATCCTCGGATCCGTCATTGCTGGGTGTGCACATCTGAAGTTTTATAGTGCTCGCATCACCCAATCTGCTTCCCTGGACCGCAACGGACTAACCCGGGTGCTGAGCCATTCTTTCCTGGTGAATGGACACGACACCAGGCGGACTAGCGGGCGACAATGCCTTCGGTAGAACTAGCTAACTCCCAGAAATTGTCGTAATACCTTGAGCACTTCCCGCTAGCCCTACTATTGGAACGACAGAGACACACTTATTGAAGACATCCTGGAAACATCACTCTGACTTATGAAAAAGAAACTGATAATATATAGTGACCCTACGGAGAGAGGACCGTAATGGACCCCTCAAGGCTAATACAATACCTTGACACACATCTCCAACGTTGTCATATCAATCAACACACACAGAGCAAGAATTAATGCGACTACATAGACTATAAGAAACACAATGAACTTGTGAATTAGAGGAAGATATCCTCGCATTACGAATGAAGAATATTTTTTCCAACCAGAAACAAGTGTTTGACCACCGAGGTGGTATTAGTCCCCTACGACGCTTTTGTGACATATGGTGTTTTTGTCACAGAAGACACTATATATATAAGCATCTTGGATTTTGAAAAAAAAATATTGAGCGTGCATAATTCCCTCACAACCCTTTATCCATGTACCATATATGAAAGGCGTGGCTTGAACCATGTTGAAGGGAGGGGTAGTAACATAAAATAGAGAAAAAAGCTTAAAAAACACAACAAAAATGGCCACCATTCTGCCATCTTGGATTTTGAAAAATAAATATTGACTGTGCATCATCCCCTCAGAACCATTTATCCATGTACCAAACATGAAAGGTGTAGCTTGAAGCATATTAGAGGGAGAGGTGGTAACATAAAAACAGACAGAAAGACAGACAGACGGACAGACAGACAGATGTTAGATTTTGAAAAAAAAATATTGAGCGTGCATAATCCCCTCACAACCCCTTTATCCATGTACCATATATGAAAAGTGCAGCTTGAACCATGTTGGAGTGAGGGGTGGTAACATAAAATAGAGAAAAAAGCTTAAAAAACACAACAAAAATGGCCACCATGCCGCAATCTTGGATTTTGAAGAAAAAATATTGAACGTGCATTATCCCCTCCCAACTCTCTATCCATGTGCCAAATACGCAAAGTGTAGCTTGAACCATGTTGGTGGGAGGGGTGGTAACATGAAAATAGAGAAAAAAAGCTTAAAAAACACAAAAAAATGGCCGCCATTCCGCCATCTTGGATTTTGAAAAAAAAATTTTGAGCATGCATCATCCCCTCAGAACCATTTATCCATGTACCAAATATGAAAGGTGTAGCGTGAACCATGTTGGTGGGAGGGGTGGTAACATGAAAATAGAGAAAAAAAAGCTAAAAAAACACAACAAAAATGGCCGCCATTCCGCCATCTTGGATTTTGAAAAAAAAAATTTGAGCGTGCATCATCCCCTCAGAACCATTTATCCATGTACCAAATATGAAAAGTGTAGCATGAACCATGTTGGTGGGAGGGGTGGTAACATGAAAATAGAGGAAAAAAAAAGCTTTAAAAACACAACAAAAATGGCCGCCATTCTGCCATCTTGGATTTTGAAAAAAAAATTTTGAGCGTGCATCATCCCCTCAGAACCATTTATCCATGTACCAAATATGAAAGGCGTAGCTTGAACCATGTTGGTGGGAGGGGTGGTAACATGAAAATAGAGAAAAAAAAGCTTAAAAAACACAACAAAAATGGCCGCCATTCCGCCATCTTGGATTTTAAAAAAAAAATTTTGAGCCTACATCATCCCCTCAGAACCATTTATCCATGTACCAAATATGAAAGGTGTAGCTTGAAGAACCATGTTGGTGGGAGGGGTGGTAACATGAAAATAGAGAAAAAAAGCTTAAAAAACACAACAAAAATGGCCGCCATTCTGCCATCTTGGATTTTGAAAAAAAAATTTTGAGTGTGCATCATCCCCTCAGAACCATTTATCCATGTACCAAATATGAAAGGTGTAGCTTGAAGAACCATGTTGGTGGGAGGGGTGATAACATAAAAATAGAGAAAAAAAAGCTTAAAAAACACAACAAAAATGGCCGCAATTCTGCCATCTTGTTTTTTAAAAAAAAAATTTTGAGCGTGCATCATCCCCTCAGAACCATTTATCCATGTACCAAATATGAAAGGTGTAGCTTAAAGCATGTTGGAGGGAGAGGTGATAACATAAAAAAACAGACAGACGGACAGACGGACGGATGGACGGACGTTCTAACAACTGGTAGTTATGTGGCTATTTTTATGGGACTACAATAAAATGCATGTCCATTATATTAAAACAAGTGATTTTGGGGAAAATTTTTGGGGTGGTAGCAAACCCTGACCCTACCTTTTACTGACCCTAACCCTACCCCCCCCCCACCCCCAATTCTAAACCCCACCCTAGACTAATGAAAATTCAATATATTCCTAGTCTATTTTAACTAAAATGCATGTCCATTGTATTAAAACACCTTTTTGGTGAAAAACTTTTGGGATGGTAGCAAACCCTAACCCTACCCTTTACTGACCCTAACCCCACCCCACCCCAACTCTAAATCCCACCCTAGAATAATGACATTTAACTATGTGACTAGTCACATAAATTGTGGTAGTCACCTAACCCCCATTTCTACCAACAAATAGCCACCTAAACCCCATATGTCCGCCCGGACGGATGGACGGATGGATGGATGGATGGACAGACGGACGGACAGACAGACAGACGGATGGAGTGCAATCCTATAGTCCCCTTACGGTTCCCGTAGGGGACTAAAAATATACACTGTCATATTACTCGCACTAACCCTTGAAATAAATATACATAATATATTATAATTCATTATAACATTTCAAAAGAAAAAAATTTTCAAAAAAATTTTTGAAAAAAAATTTTCAGAAGAGCCCAAGTTCCCAATGGGAACCTTGAGCCCAAAGGATCCCCAAAAAGCCTAAGTGTGGACAAAATTTTTTAATGATTTTGAAAAATTAATGTGACACTTACAGACAATATTAATGTATCTTGCTGTGAACTAAATTAAGCAGAAGACAAGTAATCACTGTCAGAAGTAACAGTTGTCAACATAAGCAAAAGTGTCAACAAACCGGAAACAAGACTCCAGGCACTGAAACAAACATAGCCCGAAATCAGTTACCAATTTAAACACTATCTGATACAAAACAGAGGCTTCCAGAGAAGAAGCTGTAGAACATCAGATGGTAGATGCAGACCAAAACGCCTAAACACCCCTGGGGTGAGGACGTAAACATGGGGAAAAAAACAGAAAGTAATTCTGTTACCAAGCCAAAACTCCCAAGAAATTTTAGTAATAAACATTACAAAAAATAAGCCAAAAGCATGGGAGAATAGCTAGGGGAGAAAAAAGGAAAGGGAGAGAGGAAACACTGATTAAACAATGGAACATTTATAGCAAGAATGACCACAACAAGGTCATGCCTCAAAAATAGGTAACCTGAATAATTTCGTAAAATAATTATAAGTTACAGCCCTGAACATTTGTTTCCACTGTTTTTTCCTCTCCACCTTCTATTTCCACCATATATCCACCATTTCTCTCATAATTATGCGTCTGGCATCTTTAAAATTGAGATTTACAAGCACAAATAACAGTGAAGTGTAACTGTATTGAGGGCCAAACAAAGAATGACTTTTGGCGGCAATTTCGAGACCTCCTTGACACTGGAGGTCTCCAATTTTAGAGTTAGCACCAGCTAAGTCTGGGTCATTGGTACAGTATAAAAATATAGAAATTTTGGGAGGGGCAAATATTCTTGCCCCTCCCATTATAACGCTAAATATAGCCCCACAAACCTCTCTTGAACAAATCTGAGTCTACACCTCAAAAGGAAGCTGTACACCAAATATCAAGTCTCTGCTACTGCTGGTTCATGAGAAGAAGATTTTTTAAGATTTCAGCACACTTTTTGGGTGTGGCCCTACCAATGGGCGAGGCAACTTGATTTCAACAAAATCAAATTGCGATGTCACAACAAACTATTATCTCAAATATCAATTAAATTGGTTCAGGGGTTTGGGAGGAGAAGACGCAAACACCATGTTCACGGACGCCAGACGCCGGACGGTGAGTGATCACTATAGCTCTCCTGACTGAAAGTCAGGTGAACTAAAAATTCAACCTAACCACTCCAACTTCATAAGCATAACCAAAAAACGCAGAAAATTTTAGCTAACTCTCAAAGGCTTAATCCTTTACCCAATGAAATAGCTAAAACAGGCCAGCACTATTCACAATGAAAGTGTCAATGACATTGTAGCTTAACCTGATGGTAAGTTGTGTTTGATAAGAATAATGTTCAATGTTTATGAAAGGATTATGAAATAGGACAAGAATTGTGATAATTGGGAATATGTTAATTTCTGTTCCCTGTATGCTACCGTATGTTTTCAACAATGAAAGTGTCAATGACACTGTAGCTCAACTTGTCAAGACAAGGACATGTACATGTATAGTATGTGACACAGCAATGACAAACATCTAGGTAATGACCTGATAACAAAGGTACATATAAAGTATTGTAACGGTCTGTACATAAATACTGACCGTTGCCTGTAACAAATGTATAGGTAAAGTATTGTAAAGGTAGGTGACAGTCAGATGCTGAACTAGAAAAAATCTTTGAGTCCCAGAGTGGGTCTGACTGAACCCCAAAATATTTGTTCTCATAGCACAATGATAACAAAGGCACCCCAAAACACACTCGTTCCTGTCCCAAGGTGAAAACAAAAGTACTCAAGAAGTTTTGTGAAGATCAGTTCATAAATACGAGCTGTATAGAACTTGTGACAAAAAACTGATTGGACCTAATTTCGGTACAAAATGGCCACTGGCAGCCATCTTGAATTTTGGACCGTACCCAGAAACACTCATTCTCATCCCAAGGTGATAACAAAGGTACCCAAGAAGTTTTGTGAAGATCGGTTCATAAATACAGCCTCTACCTTGAGCCGTATTGACATGTGTGCTTACATTGTGTAAGTAGCACTGAATAAATCAAAGTTCATCTAATTTGCATAATTTCTGCACGAAAAAAAACCCCTTACAATATGTGATGTATTCCATGTTACTAAACATTCATACAAAAATTTATTAAAATCAGAACTTTCATACAGAAGTTCTATACAAAAGACTGATTGCACTAATTTTGGTACAAAATGGCTGCTGGTGGCCATCTTGAATTTCGGACCACACCCAAAAACACTCGCTCTCATCCCACGTTGATAACAAAGGTACCCAAGAAGTTTCGTAAAAATTGGTTCATAAATATGGCCTCTAGTCTGAGCTGTATAGAAGTTGTGTACAAAAAACTGATTAGACCTAATTTCGGTACAAAATGGCCACTAGCAGCCATCTTGAATTTTAGACCGCACCCAGAAACACTCGTTCTCGTCCCAAGGTGATAACAAAGGTACCCAAGACATTTCGTGAAGATCAGTTCATAAATACAGACTCTAGTCTGAGCCGTATTGACATGTGTACTTACTGTGTGTAAGTCGCACTGAAAAAATCAAAGTTCATCTAATTTGCATAATTTCTGCACGAGAAAAAAACCCGTATTATATGTGATGCATCCCATGGTACTAAACATTCACACAAAAAAATTATTCAAATCAGGGCTTTCATATGGAAGTTCTGTGCAAAAATCTGATTGCACCTAATTTTGTACAAAATGGCTGCCATCGGCCATCTTGAATTTCGGACCGGACCCCAAAACACTCGTTCTCGTCCCACGGTGATACCAAAGGTACCCAAGAAGTTTCGTAAAGATCGGTTCATAAATACGGCCTCTAGCCCGAGCCGTATTGGCATTTGCACTTACAGTGCTGAAGGTAACCCCAAAATACATCAAAATTAGTCTAATTTGCACAATTTACATACGAGAAAAAAACCCGTATTATATGTGATGTATCCCATGGTACTAAACATTCATACAAAAAATTATTCAAATCAGAGCTTTCATATGTAAGTTCTGTACAAAAAACAGATTTCTGCATCGTCGGTACAAAATGGCAGCTGGCAGCCATCTTGAATTTCGGACCGCACCCAAAAACACTCGTTCTTGTCCCACGGTCATAACAAAGGTACCCAAGAAGTTTCGTAAAGATCGGTTCATAAATACGGCCTCTAGCCCGAGCCATAGCAGCTTGGCACTTACAGCTCTGAAAGTAACACTAAATAAATCAAAGTCAGTCTAATTTGCATAATTTACGCACGAGAAAAAAACCGTATTATATGTGATGTATCCCATGGTACTAAACATTTATACAAAACTTTATTCAAATCAGAACTTTCATACAGAAGTTCTGTACAAAAAACTGATTTTTGCATCATCGGTACAAAATGGCCACTGGCAGCCATCTTGAATTTCGGACCACACCTAAAAACACTCGTTCCCGTCCCAGGGTCATAACAAAGGTACATAAGAAGTTTCGTAAAGATCGGTTCATAAATACGACCTCTAGCCCGAGCCATAGCCAATTGTTGACGTACGGACAGACGGACAGACGGCCGACGGACGACGGGCCATGACAATAGCTCAAATCTGACTTCGTCAAAGTTGAGCTAAAAATAATTTGAGGTGTAGACTGTACTAAAGAATTGAGGCATGGGTTAATGTGGCCCTCACAGTTAATGTATGTGGCCCTCACAGTTAATGTATGTCAATCAAAGTTACCAAGTTACAGGGAAATTATTCCAAAATGAGTCATCCTATCAATCTACAATGAAATCCCTTCATAAATACGGCCTGCAGACTGTGCTAAAGGTTTTCGGGCTTCAGGCCTATGTAGCCATCACGGTTGACCGATCGCAACCAAAAAGGGGACATCCTCATCTAGACATTATGCTGAGTCATCCTACCAAGTTACAATGAAATGCCTTCATAAATACGACCTGCAGTCTGTGCTAAAAGTTTTTGGGTTTTGGGCTTGGCCAGCCATCATGGTTGAATGATCGCGACCAAAAGGGGACATTCTCATCTAGAATTTATCTGGAGTCGTCCTACCAAATTACAATGAAATCCCTTTTTGGGCCTGGGCAATCATCACAGTTGACAGATCACAACCAAATGGGGAAGTTCTCATCTAGACATCATACAGAGTCATCCTACCAAGCTACAATGAAATCCCTCCATATTAAATATAACCTGTAGACTGTGCTAAATGTTTTTGGGTTTCGGGCTTGGGCATTCAGAGCAGTTTGGACATTCTCATCTAGATATTATGCAGAGTCATCCTACCAAGTTACCATGAAATCCTTTCATAAATATGACCTGTAGACTGTGCTAAAGGTGTTCAGGCTCTAGCAGCCGGGGGACGTGCTCATCTAGACATTATACTGAGTCATCCTACCAAGTTGCAATGAAATCTCTTCATAAATACGACCTGTAGTCTGTGCTAAAGGTTTTCGGGCTTTGAGCTCGGGCAGCCATCACAGCTGAATGATCATGACCAAAAGGGGACATTCTCATCTAGACATTATCTGGAGTTTTCCTACCAAGTTACAATGAAATCCCTTTTTGGGCCCGGGCAGTCATCACGGTTGACAGATCACAACGAAATGGGGAAGTTCTATCTAGACATCATACAGAGTCATCCTACCAAGTTACAATGAAATCCCTCCATATTAAATATAACCTGTAGACTGTGCTAAAAGTTTTTGGGTTTCGGGCTTAGGCATTCAGAGCAGTTTGGACATTCTCATCTAGATATTATACAGAGTCATCCTACCAAGTTACCATGAAATCCCTTCATAAATATGACCTGTAGACTGTGCTAAAGATTTTCAGACTCGGGCAGCCATCATGGTTGACCGATCGTGACCAAAAGGGGGACGTCCTCATCTAGACATTATACTGAGTCATCCTACCAAATTACAATGAAATCCTTCATAAATACGACCTGTAACCTGTGCTAAAGGTTTTTGGGCTTTGGGCCCCTGTAGCTGTTACAGTTGACCAATCACGACCAAAAGGGGACATTCTCACTTAGACATTATCTGGAGTTATCCTACCAAGTTACAATGAATTCCCTTCATAAATACGACCTGTAGACTGTGCTAAAGGTTTTCGGGCTTTGGGCCCCTGTAGCCATTACAGTTGACCGATCGCAACCAAAAGGGGACATCCTTATCTAGACATTATACTGAGTAATCCTACCAAATTACAATGAATTCCCTTCATAAATACGACCTGTAGTCTGTGCAAAAAGTTTTCAGGTTTTGGGCTCTGGCAGTCGTCACGGCTGAATGATCGCGGCCAAAAGGGGGCATTCTCATCTAGACATTATCTGGAGTCATTCTACCAAGTTACAATGAAATCCCTTCATAAATATCACCTGTAGACTGTGCTAAAGGTTTTCGGGTTTTGGGCTCGGGCAGTCATGACTGTTGATAGATCACGCCCAAATGGGGAAATTCTCATGTAGACATCATATGGAGTCATCGTATCAAGTTACAATGAAATCCGTCCATATTAAACATGACCTGCAGACTGCCCTAAAAGTTTTTGGTTTTCGGGCTTGGGCAGCCATCACGGTTGACAGATCATGCCCAAACGGGGACGTTCTCATCTTGGCATTATAGGCATTATAGAGAGGCATTCTATGAAGGGGGCATTCTCATCTAGACATTATCTGGAGTCATTCTACCAAGTTACAATGATGTAGCTGTTACAGTTGACCAATCGCGTCCAAAAGGGGACATTCTCATCTAGACATTATATGGAGTCATTCTACCAAGTTAAAATGAAATCCCTCCATAAATACGACCTGTAGACCGGGCTAAAGGTTTTGGGGTTTTCAGCTCGGGCAGTCGTCACAGTTGACAGATTACGACCAAATGGGGAGTTCTCAACTAGACATCATACGGAGTCATCCTACCAAGTTACAATGAAATCCCTCCATATTAAATATGACCTGTACACTGTGCTAAAAGTTTTTGGGTTTCAGTCTAGGGTAGCCATCACGGTTGACAGATCATGACCAAAAAGGGATGTTCTCATCTAGATATTATAGTCATCCTACCAAGTTACTATAAAATCCCTTCATAAATACGACCTGTAGACTGTGCTAAAGATTTTTGGACTCAGGCAGCCATCACGGTTGACCGATCGCAACCAAAAGGGGACATTCTCATCTAGACATGACCTCAAACCTGCATATGAAATTTTGTGACGATCGGACAAGAACTGTGGAGTGTAGCCTGTGCTAAAGAAAAAATTGAACAGACTCACAGACTAACAGACTTCCACACATGTGATGACAATAGCTTATCTTGACTTTGTCAAGTTAAGCTAAAAATCACTATTCAACTTTCATTATTTTTTATGCCCTCCAACTTAAGTCAGGCGGCATATAGTGATTAAGTGTGTGTGTGTCCGTCCGTGTGTGTGTGTGTCTGAGCCAATAACTCGAAAACTGTTAGGGCCACAGTCATTAAACTTCACACAATTATAAAGGACCATGGGAGGATGTGTCACACGCCATAGCCGGGTTCGTACCTTCAAGGTCAAGGTCACATTTCAAGGTCACACTAACGGGGGCATTGACACACGCTTTGCGTTGAGTCTCTTGTTTATTTTTTGTTTAAAAAACGTAGTTTATGATCCCTCATTGGAATGAGCTCAATGAGCATATTCTATTGAGAGGTCATAAGCTTCTTTTTTTTATGCAAAATAGGAAAAAATTTAGTTATTCGAGAATTTTGTTTGCAAGTGTCATCTGCCTTTCGTGTTAGGTAAAGGGTTAATTCTGATTTGAACAATCTTTGTGACTTCAAATAAAATTAGGGATCTAACCTGCCATCAAAAACATATCTTCCAGCCAAAGACAAAACTTCTCTGGCTGTGTTCATTAGTCACACCTTGGCAGCCCATATAGAAAGCCAAAACTTGACTACATATCATAGTAAAGTTGGAAGACTGGGAGATACTAGTTGGGTACAAATTGGTCACAAATTGCACATGGTTAAAAATGCAGATGTAATCATTTAAAAGATACTTACTTTGCAGGGATTAAAACTTGGGATGATGCTTCTGGTGTAGGAATTCTTTCATTTTTTTCCAGAACTATGTCTTCATCAGGTTTTTTAGTATCTGACTGAACATTATTCAACCTGTTGTCAACATCCTCCTCCTCATCCTCCTCTTCTGATATAGTGATTATTTCTCTTTTTCTCTTCTTGACTGGAGACCTGTAAAAAATTGGAAATCACTAATATGCAATGCCTGTACAAATTAAGATTCACAATATCTTTGAGCAAGGCACTTCACCCCGATTGCCTACATGGGGGCACGATGACGCTGTGTACTAAGGCGAACTGCACATCGATGGTGCAAATGTCTTCAACCAATCTAATCCTGCCTGTGCCGAGGTGCAGAGTTCAGAGTTACGATGTTGGAGAGCTGACAGCTGCTTGTCGTTGCTCCGTGGTTCTCTCTGGGTACTCCAGCTTCCTCCGCCCATAAAACTGTCACCGACATGATATGACCCTGGCTGTTAATGTGTCGTTAAACCCTAATAAATAAATAACTATTTCTTTGAGCATGTGTCACTTGAATCAAAAGAAAGCACTTTGTTGTTTGCCTACATTACAAGATCTGTTTCTCAGGTTCTCTGCATGGTCCTTTTGGCCGTTGCATGCTCTCTTTTTCCAACCAATACAAAGTTAAAAAAAAATAAAAATAAAATGGTTTATGTCTGATATTTTACCCAAGTTAATAAAATTGATAAATTTATCCCTTGAGTGCAAGAAGGCTTTGCAATGGTTTAGCATTGTAAAGCCTTTTTACACTCAAGGAACGAAATACACCACCACCCATGCTATTCTGTAGATTAAGATGCCTAAAACATAAAACAAACCAAGAATATAAACTTCTGATGGCAAAGAAATACTTTCAACTTGAACTATCACTGAAGGTGATTAATACGCTTTGGGTTTTTAGAGGAATGCACTTCTGATCATGTATAGGCGAAGGCCATAAGGAAATGTATACATAAAGATCATTTTTCTTTCGTCCAAATTGATTGATAAATGTAGGAGGAGTTGCACACACAAGAATTTCATGCAGAAACCCATATTAAATCAAAAGTTCAAGAGAGATAACCTTGTTAAAATTGTCGCAGATCAAAAAGTTTGGAATATGCACATGTTCACTTAGTAGAGATGATGTTTGAAGGTTTCATCAAAATCGGTTCATTAATGTAGGAGGAGTTGCGCACACAAGAATTTGTTCGGATGGAAAGACATAATAAATCTAAGTCAAAGGGAGATTATCTGGTTAAAATTGTCGCAGATCAAAAATCTTGGAATATGCGCATGTTCACTTAGTAGTGATGATGTCTGAAAAGTTTTGTCCAAATTGATTGATAAATGTAGGAGGAGTTCCGCACACAAGAATTTCATATAGAAACCCATATTAAATCAAAGTTCAAGAGAGAAAACCTGGTTAAAATTGTCGCAGATCAAAAAGTTTGGAATATGCACATGTTCACTTAGTAGAGATGATGTTTGAAAGGTTTCATCAAAATCGGTTCATTAATGTAGGAGGAGTTGCGCACACAAGAATTTGTCCGGTCGGAAAGACGTACGGACGGACATACGGACGGACGTACAGGGCGATTCCTATATAGCCCCCACTTCTTCGAAGCGGGGGTATAAAAATAAACAAGAGGCCCCAGGGGGCCTGAGGGCGCTCACCTGACATGGTAGTCTAAATATCAAACCAGGGACTTGAATAAGCTGCATACGCCCCTCCTAAGAAAAGCATATACCAAGTAGATGAAGCGATTGTGCCCACACAATACACAGGATTTTCCTTCTATTTTCAGTTCCTGCACTTTTACGTCCCAAAATTGAGATAAACGCATAAAAAACAGATTTTTTTCCCAAACAAAATATTTTCAGCCTAAATTGTTTTTTTTCTTCTAAAAATGCATAAAAAACCAAAAAACTAATTTCCGGATTTTGGTCCAAAATTTTCTAAGTCCCACCCGGACCCCAAATTTTCAGTGTAAAAAAAAAAAAAAATTTGTCTTAAAACTGACCGAAACGCATAAAAAAACAAAAAAAAAATTTCTGGATTTTGGTCCAAAATTTCTAAGTCCAGAACGGGGGGGCCCAAATTTTCAGCCTAAATATGAACCCAGGGACTTGGCTTGAACAAACTTCAATCTTAATCCCCCTAAGGATGCTGCATACCAAATATCAAAAAATTCTTATTGGTAGATCTGAAGAAGAAGATTTTTAAAGAATATTCCTCATACTGCACTAATTTAAACATTTGGGCGCCCATAGAGAGCCCAAATATGGATCCAGGGAATTGATTTCAATAAACATGTAAAACAATCTTCCAAAGATGTTATATGTGAAATTTGAAAGCTTTTGGAGCAGTGGTTTTGAAGAAAAGTAGTCGTACATGTTTTTCCCATTACCAACAGTGTTAAAAAATGCTGACTCAGCACTTTGTCAAAGTCCCCAAAAAGTACACCATGATAAAACCGATAGCAATTTTTTTTGACCATTCCATTCTGTTGGTCCTTAGGAAGCTTCACAACAAATAAGAATTCTCAGTGCTGTGTAGTTGTGGAGATATGGGCGTTTTAATTTTTTCTATTGTCAGCTCTTGCGGTTCCCATGTCGCGACGGGAAATTTTTTTTTTGCATAAATTGAGTACTTATGACCAATAAGCCCTCATAGCAAATTTGGTCCAAATCTGCCTCTCGGTTTGGAAAGTTAAAAAATTTATAGTAATTTATATATTTTTTATACTTACCAATGACCCAGACTTAGCTGGTGCTAACTCTAAAATATCTAGGACCAAACGCAAATTTTACCCCCCAGTCTCCCAAATTTGCATCTAAAACCGAAAATTACATGTCCTATGTGGTCCTCCATACTTTTACTCCACTGCACATGCGCAGTGTCAAGGAGGTCTCAAAATTGGCGCAATTATCATTTTTACAACCAGTGACTGGTAAGCGTTATGTTCTCAGCGGGGAGGTATGAGTTCCCAACTCATGGGAGGGCCATCCCCGTCTGATCATTGGTAAGTATAAAAAATAAATAAATTACTATAAATTTTTTAACATTTTTATACTGTACCAATGACTCAGACTTAGCTGAATAGTAAAAGGGTTGGAGGGATTAGGACATAAAGGAAAATCCAATAGACTCAATTACATATAACAGAACTATCCCCTGAAGGAGAAAATGAGAGATAGGCTTTACATGTATCTTTCGTATTTGTATCAAAAAGAAAGACACAACACCATTCTGTAATTGAGCGCAATAACATCAATGATCTCTATTAACATTCAGTATAACCCTTTATACTAATATTTTTAAAGGAAAGTCAATAAATAAGGAAGTCCCGCAAAATGAAACTCTATATACTCATATAAAAGTGTCCGAGGATTATATATTAACGCCTGATTAATACGTGATATATACAAATGTCTCACACCGAGCAACACTTAAAAAATATTACATAAACATTAGCTTTACTTTAAAACCATCCCAATACCGACTCAGAATTACTGACTCCAAGGGAGGTATTCCCTTGCTTTACACTATAAAGCAGGTGACCTAAGGGAACACCCCCCCCCCCCCTTCCCCTGGATCAAATACTCCAGAGCAAAGAGGGCAGCAGGACAGAGTCACTGCCGGAACCGAAAGCCTACATATATATAGTTGCCACTGTTTATTGGACGACATTCGAGAGAAAAATAACGGACCTAAACAATGCAGATCTGCAGAAAGGGACTCAATAGTTCTCAGATACAAATTCGAGAAAGTGGAGGGCTAAGAACAATATGCAGCCCTCACTAGATCTGTAATAGCAACATTATTATCGTAAGCCCATGATGTAGAAAGAACTCTTACTTCATGAGCTTAAAACTAAAGCACAGACTGCTGATTGAAGATATTATCATAAGCAGAACTGATAGTAAATTGAATCCATCTGACCATAGAATGGACCGAAATGTGGAGGAAGCTTCCATGGCATGTCCCACAACAGATGCCTGAGTAGATTAATCCACGGTCATTGTGGAGATAGAAATGCTACCAACAGAATTTTGCATTTGCGCTGGAAGATACGCATATCCTACTATTCCGTCTCACGAGATCGAAAGGGCGTCTCCTGCAAACACGCCAAAATCCAAACATTGTGACACATACTTCTGCAACTGATTGATGAGATGCGTCACAAAAAGGTCGATCATATGCCGCTCTCCTTGGTAGCAAATCTGATTGAATACTCCTTTGCTGAAAGTCCATTCTGGCGTCACCAAGCGGCCCCTCCGTGAAGGGAGTCCGCTAATACGTTCAGACGACCCGGAATATGACGGACCGATAGGAGAACTTGATGTTCTAGTACAAACAGAAAGATTCCTTCCATTAACATGAATAACAGAATGGATTGATTGTCTCCCTAGAAAATACGTTAATACCGTCGAATTGTCGGACAGAATTAGCACATGAGCATTCTGAATAACGTTCATCCAATAACGTAGCGCAAGCCAAAATGACATCATTCTTGATGTTAATGTGCTTAATTAGGAACTATAGATCACAAAGACCCTGGCCCTTCAAATCCGTTGGGCTCAATGGTACGACCCAACCTGTTTGACTGGCATCCGTCAAGACTGTAAAACTCGGATCCGGCAATTGCAGTGGAACTCCCTGAGTTAACCACTGAAAACCTGCCCAAGTCTGAATCTCTTATTCAGTTGATTGACAAGATGTCTGTATCGAGCGAAAAAATCTTCACCCTCCAATTCTGGATCAGAAGAAATTGGAGAGGACAAGTGCGTAACCACCCCATCGGAATAAAATCGCGGCAGCTCCGCACAAACGTATATGTCTCATGAGATCTCTCGCTGAGACCTTGTCTGAGCGAAGACAATAGTGAGCATAACAACTGATTAATTTCGCTCTGGGTAACGGCAGACGAACGAAAATGTTGTGCGTTTCGAAGCTCATCCCCTGGTGGGTGAATGACTTGGATGATACCAGATCCGACTTCTCGTTTACTTATGAAACTGAGACGTCGGAGCAATAGAAGCAGATTCTGCATATCGTTCTGAAGCGTTAACTCATTGCCGTACCTCTACAGAATGTCGTTCAGGTAGGCCGACATTATCGCAGACGAATGAGCTCGGAAATGAGTCATTACCGAGTTTGTTATTCGAGAGAAAGCCCAGGGGGCTAGATTCAGACCGAAGCACATTCCTCGGAACTGATACACGACTCCTATGATGAAGAAGCGAAGATACTTTCTGAACGCCTGATGTACCATGACGTGAAAGTTTGCATCTTGAGATCTATGCATGTAGCATAGTCGTACACCCGAATACTCACTCTGACCGATCGGATGGACTCCATATATAAACTTGGAGCCACGATCAGCTTGTTTATCCAGCTCAGAATTATGAATGGACGGAATGAGCCGTCTGGTTTTGGAACCAGAAAAGGATGGTTGTAGAAACCTGGAAATTCATGGATTTCTACGATCTCTTCCGCTCACTAGTACACGACAGAGGTTAATACCATTACCTCCTGGTCCTGCGAGGCTTGCGGAAGGAGAAGCCATGTCCTACACAGTCCGCACCTCGCCCCGTCGACCTAGGGGCGTCTGACCGGATGTCTCGACCAGAATTACGGCCCCTACCTGAATCGCTACCCAGACGGTCTCTAGAGTAAGACCTGGAGGACGAATAGGAACCTCTATAGGAACTTCCCTTGGACGTATTCATCCCAGAAGTGCCTGTCCTACTCTTCTCTGCTGAATCCGACTATATGGAAGCGGATTTGAATAGCAGAGAGTTTGAAGCTTACTTAGTTATCTGATCACAGACTGCGGAAAACTTGCCGTCGAAGAAAACTCTCTGGAGACCAGACCAACTCTGAGAGAGTTTTTCACCTTACTATCCACACGCGTGGATGTCGCCAGGGCCGCGTCATGTCTAACCCACTCCATATTGCCACTAAAAGGACGGAGTTTTACGTGAGGCCCTTGAAAGAACTCTTAAGGAGGTTGTACATCCTAGAATTCTTTTTCCTTTGAGACGTAATGATAACGTTCTGGTAAGGTGATCTGCATACGATGATGTGTCTAAGCTGACCCTGCTAGACGATATTGTCGTTTCCAACATCGTGGTTGGAATTGTCATAGACGACGGTATAAACAATATTAGGTCCTGACCTGGTCGTCTAGACGCAGAGAACTCTCAGAATGCTCTGTCCTGCCGTTACAAAATATTCCATAAATTGATGAAAGGTAGATGTAGAGCATTTGCCGATAAGAAACCTGATCTGCCCATTTAGGTAGCAAGTTATATAAATATAGCGTCATTCAACAGATCAAATGTCTGTGAGACATATCTGGACTATCTCGAAAACTGAGGGAAGATGTCCCTAAACCGATAAGAATTCTGAGTCCAGTGGCGATATCAGACTCTTATCCGGCAACACAGCAATTTTTTGGTCCGGAGGAACAAAGTCAGAAGATAATGCCGGATGCACTCTATGGCAATTATGTTGTTCCGAAAGGGAAAATACAACTCATCCGTATCCCATTCGCCATCCTGTCGGACCATTTGTAATTCTTGGTCGTCCGTGCCTGAAGCTGCAGCGGAACGTACCAACCCAGCTTCCTCGGATAATTCTTAATCCGACAGAATTACTGTCGGGTGCTGGGATGCTGCAATAATTTGTGCTATCTGCGATAGCACATCCATAACAAAGGCCTATGGAGCTGCGGTCTTACAGAATTTAGCTGCTAGAAGCTCCTTGGACATTGATTCCTGCATATTTCTAATATGCGAACGTCCAGAGTATGAAGGCGTGACCTGGTCACCGTAGAATCCCTGGTTGGTGATGTTGGTTGAATATGACTGGTCACATAGCCAAGGTGCAGTCGATTGTGCTGCCGTGAGGATGAGGAAGCCGAAAGAGCAGTCTCTCTGGACTGTCTATATAACGGAGCATCCCGAGCGGTGGACGTATGCCCCGACTGAGGAACGTTTTGTACCACAACATCTGTGCCCAGATATTGTAGTACGAGAGAGGGACCTCTCTCGCTCGCAGCCCGGATGGACCTGGACGAGATAGGAACCTGACAAATAGGCTTCCTCCGTACCATCCTCGTATCCGTCGTCACTGGGTGTGCACATTGTATTTTATAGTGCTTGCATCACCCAAATTTCCTTCCTGGACTGCAACGGACGAACCCAGGTGCTGAGCCATTCGGTGAATGGTCGCAACACCGGGCGAGCTAGCGGACGTCAAACCCTTCAATCGAACTAGCGAACTCCTGGGTAATTGATGTATCTGCATGAGCACTTTTGCCGCCAGCTCTTCATTTGCCTGTGACGACTGAAGCACACTTTACGAAGACATCACGGTAACAACACCTTGTTCATGTTACTCTATGAGACCTGTGGAGCTGCGGTTCTACGTGAATAATCCACTGTAAGCTCCCGGGACGTTCATTCCTGCATTTATATAATATGCGAATGTCCCAACTGGAAAGGTCTGGTATCCCTGGCTAGCAGATGGAGTGACCTGGTCAACGTGTATTCCTTGGTCGTTGAAGCAGGAGCACCAGGGACGTTCAATCCTGCATTTATATAATACGCGAACGTCCCCTGGAAATCTGTCACTGTGGTCACATAGCCAAGGTGCGGTCGTGTGTGTTGACGAGGATGAGGAAGCCAATATAACAGCCGCGTCAGACTGTCATGCGACGGAGCGTCCCGAGCAGGAGGAGTGGACGTAAGCTCCAACTAAGCGAACAAACATACAACAACATCGCGGTGCAGATGTTGATGCAAGAGAGAGGGGGCCTCCCTCGCTTGCGGTCAGGGTGGACCTGGACGAGCTATCTACCAGACTGACAGGCTTCCTCCGTACTATCCTCGGATCCGTCGTTGCTGGGTGTGCACATCTGATGTTTTATAGTGCTCGCATCACCCAATCTGCTTCCCTGGACCACGACGGACGAAACCCAGGTGCTGAGCCATTCTTTCCTGGCGAATGGTCGCGACACCGGGCGGACTAGCGGGCGATCAATGCCTTCGATCGAACTCCCGGCAATTGTCGTAATACCTTGAGCACTTCCCGCCAGCCCTAATATTGCAATGACGGAGACACACTTGTTGAAAAAATCATGGAAACATCACTCTGAATTCTGAAAAAGAAACTGATAATATAGAGTGACCCCACGGAGAGAGGACAGTAATGGACCCCTGACCGCTTACAAAATACCGTGACACACGTCTCCAACGTTGTCATATCAATCAACACACAGAGCAAGAATTAGTGCGACTACATTGACTACAAGAAACACAATGAACCTGTAAATTAGAGGAAGATATCCTCGCATTACAATTGAAGAATATTTTTTCAACATGAAAAAATATACACAGTCATATTACTCGCACTAACCCTTGAAATAAATATACATAATATATTATAATCCATTATAACATTTCAAAAGAAAATAATTTCAAAAAAAAAAAAATTTTGAAAAAATGTTCAGAAGAGCCCAAGTTCCCAATGGGAAAAATGAGCCCAAATGGATCCCAAAAAAGCCTAAGTGTGGACAAAAATGTTAAAATCACTTCAAAAAATTAATGTAACACTTACGGACAATATTAATGTATCTTGCTATGAACTGAACTAAGCAGAGGACAAGTAATCACTATACGAAGTAACCATTGTCAACATAGACAAAAAGTGTAAACAAACCGGAAACATGACTCCAGGCACTGATAAACATGGCCCGAAATCAGTTACCAATTTAAACACTATCTGAAGCAAAACAGAGACTTCCAGAGAAGAAACTGCAGAACATCAGATGGTAGATGCAGACCAAAATGCCTAACCACCCAAGGGTGAGGACGTAAACATGGGGAAAAAAAACAGAAAATAATTCTGTTTCCAAGCCAAAACTCCCAAGAAATTTTAGTAATAAACATTACAAAAAATAAGCCAAAAGCATGGGAGAATAGCTAGGGGGGAATAAAGGAAAGGGAGAGAGGAAACACTGATTAAACAATGGAACATTCATAGCAAGAATGACCACAACAAGGTCATGCCTTGAAAATAGGTAACATGAATAATTTCGTAAAATAATTATAAGTTACAACCCTGAACATTTGTTTCCACTGTTTTTTCCTCTCCTCCTTCTATTTCCTCCTTATATCCACCATTTCTCTCATAATTATGTGTCCGACATCCTTAAAACTGAGATTTACAACCACAAATAACAGTGAAGTGTAACTGTATTGAGGGCCAAACAAAGAATGATAATTGCGCCAATTTTGAGACGTTCTTGACACCGCATATGCGCAGTGGAGTAAAACTATGGAGGACCTTATAGGACATGTAATTTTCGGTTTTAGATGCAAATTTTGGGGATTGGGGAGTAAAATTTGCGTTTGGCCCTAGATATTTTAGAATTAGCACCAGCTAAGTCTGGGTCATTGGTACAGTATAAAAATATAGAAATTTTGGGAAGGGCAAATATTCTTGCCCTTCCCATCATGACGCCAAATATAGCCCCACAAACTTCTCTTGAACAAATCTGAGTCTACACCTCAAAAGGAAGCTGCACACCAAATATCAAGTCTCTGCTACTGCTGGTTCATGAGAAGTAGATTTTTTAAGATTTCAGCACACTTTTTGGGTGTGGCCCTACATGGGCGAGGCAACTTGATTTGAACAAAATCAAATTGCGATGTCATAACAAACTATTATCTCAAATATCAATTAAATTGGTTCAGCAGTTTGGGAGGAGAAGATGCAAACACCATGTTCACGGACGATGAACGGTGAGTGATCATTATAGCTCTCCTGACTGAAAGTCAGGTGAGCTAAAAAAAAAAAACACTGCCCAAATGAAATTTAAAAAAAAAATGGCCTGAGAAACAGAAGATCTACTTTATGGGGCCTAAGTTATGTTTCCTCTTACTCAATTGACCACCCACTCCCCACTTCTTCAATCAAAATACTGTACATGACAATTTTATTTTGATTTCAGAAACCAAAGTCTTATTTATTCCATTTTTGTTGTGTACATAGTCCATTTCTTATCACTACTGCCCAACTTGTTCCGACAACATGGCAACCGCCAGTGTTGTAAACAGACTGGTTCTTGCAATGAAGTTGTTAAAGTACCAGAATACTGATCACAATGAAAACTTTTAACTCTGTGCCTGTTGGCTGTGGATTTTCCTGCCCAGTACAAAAATATCCTGCTACCAAGTAAAGTATAAACAAGAGCCGCATAGTATGGTTTTGTTGAATTTTTTTTTTTAAATTATCTTTTTTCAACTGCTCAATTTGTAAATTATGCAGGTGGATGCAGCTAATTGTTTAGGCAGAGTTAATATCCATTCCTTACCAAACTTATTTAAAAGGTGGAGAGACAGAAAGTACACGCAAGATAAGAGCGAACTTATTTCATTACAGCTCTACTTTTTTTCTGGTTTTCTGGTTCGGTTTCAGAAAACCAGAACCAACAGAATGCTTTTACTGTGTTTGTGCATAAACTGATCAAACTATCTTACTGGAAAGGAGCTGGGCTAGTGGCAACTATTGACTCTTGTCATTTACCATCTTTTTGTCATGTACTGAGATGCACATTCATTTGAGACACACATTTTCTACCCCCCCCCCCCCCCACCCCATCACTTTGAGGTTTTGACAACTGCAGTCAGCCATATAATTCCAGGTATCACAAGCTTTGTTATTTTGCATTAGAGTAAAAAAGTCGATAAAAATATAAAAAATATAAATCTTACTTTCAAATAGTTGCCAATTACTTTTGAATTCAATAAAAAACAAGAGCAACGCGAAGCATGGCATATGCCCCCTCCTGCAATACCATGGATAGCATCATGCCATCAAAAGCATGACATGTGCCTGCAGCAATCTGTACTAATATAAACAAGCATGGCAAAAACTGACAGAGCTAGAGTAGCAAATATGTTGGATGGACACATTTTTCAATCATCCCATAAGTTAAACAAGGGCAAATAACACTGTAAATGCTCATGTGAAGATATTAATTCTACTGTAGGATCCGTTCCCACATGCTGAGGAACAAGCATGGTAAAACTTATTTGAATTCAACGTATGATGACAGAGCTAGAGTAGCAAAGATGTTGGACGGACACATTTTTCAATAATAATCCCCTAAGTTAAACAAGGGAAAATAACTCTGTAAATGTTTACGCGAAGATGTTAATTCTGCTGTAGGATCCGTTCCCCCATGTTGACGGACAAGCATGGCAAAAATTATTTGAATCCGACAAATAATGATTGTGCTAGAGCAGCAAATGTGTTGGGCGGACACATTTGCGTTACGCACGAACGTATGAACATGCTGGAGCAGCAAATATGTTGGATGGACACATTTGCGTTACGCACGAACGTATGCAGCTTTCCACTAGATACCCCTTCCGACCAAGTCGGGGGCATAATAATAATATTTTGATTAGATTATGTAAAGATATAAAACAAGTAAAAAGTTGGCACAGGCAACAGATGCTCCCCAAAATGCAAATTGATGGAAACAACATACTGATTTTTTCAAATGCAGAACTGTGAAATGGTTTAAGACATATAAAAATGAAAGTGTCAATGACACTGCAGCTCAACTTGTCCAAGAAGGGACTGAACTAAATAGAAAGATCCAGTAATGCATGTCATTCACTCAAGTTTCTGCAGAAAAGATATCACACCAAAGCTACAAATGAAATCTGAAAAAAATTGGGCGAGGGATAGGGCCTGCTGGGTGTACTAATGGAATTGTTGACAATTTATATGTCAAATCCAAGATGGCCGGTGGAGGCCGTGTTTTTGAACAATGGTATCCACTCCAGATTTGTCCATATTTGAATTTTTCTAGCTGGAGAAAGGCAAATTATGTGATTCAGACAGTGGAGCTGCTCTAAGAGAAGTTTTTAGAGCATTGTCTAGGTTAGACGCTGATCCCCCCTAACCAGCTCAAAGTTATCAAAGGTCCGAGCTGCATTATGGATAGAAGACAAAATGGAGCGAGATAACACTCACAGTGGAGAAAGAATGTCTTTAAATTCATCTTTGTCCAGTCTTTTATCCAGAGCATGAGTTAAGGCAAAGGAAGGAACATCTAGTAAGTCCTAAGAGGATTCAATAGTCTGATCCAGAAGGGACGTATGAATGGCACACTGAGACAGCAACTGGATGTTCAGATTGTGAGACTTTCTATACAACTGAAGCGGTGTAGGCTGAATGGATGGACCAACCATCCTGAAGAACTTTGATTCACTAAACGGTAACGCCGAATCTTTTGGTGATCAGAAGGAAGCTGTATCAGTTTTCCATAAAAGAAGAGCATTTATTCTCTTGAAAGCTTCTATCACCTGATGAGATTGGACCTGAAAAGACAGATAATCCTCTTTTTTGCGACAATGAGAGGAGACACTTTGTAGCTCCTTAGGAACAAGAACCGGAAAGAACTGCTGGATGAAAACCATCGCTTCTGTGTGTTGTATTAGAGAAGGACAGCTATCGGCATCCGACCACTCTATAATAACAGAGTGGGATGACCCTTGATCTCTGTCATAGGAATGTTCTGATTGGGAATCCGAGTAATATGAAACCCTCTCTGAAGAGTAATATTGCTCTGAAGGTGCATTTTGCGTAGAGAATGCATGCAAAAGCAATTCTAAAGCTTTTGCAAAATCTTGTCCCAACTTAGAATCCAGAGGTAATGTACCCTTCGTGGAGAAGTTGGAAGACGTTTGCATAAACGATGACGAGAAGAATAGGTGTTGATATGTGATGAATCTCTATTCCTATCATACAAAGAACAGTGATCCAAATGGTGGCGATGTCTGTGTGGTGAACGATGACTTCGACGATCAGACTTTTTACAAGGCGAATGTCTACAGTGACTATGATGATCCACAGCTGAGTAAGGAAACAGGGTTTATGAGTAAGGAAACAGGGTTACTTCCACTTAACAGCAATACCTGTGAATCACCGGGAGGGTACATTTATTCCCCATATTGCACTAAGTTAAAATTTGGACCCCTATAGGAAGCCCAAATATTAACTGAGGGACTTCATTTGAACTAAATTGAATCTGACCCTCGTAACAATGATGTATACCAAATTTTAAAAGATTCTGACTAGTGGTTCTGAAGAAGATGATTTTTAAAGATTGCCCTAAGTTAAGATACGGGCTCCTGTATTTAGACCAAATATGAAGCAAGGCGCTTAATTTTAACAAACTTGTATCTCACCACCTCTATGGATGCTGTATACCAAATATCAAAAGATTCTGATCAGTGGTTGCAGAGAATTATTTTTTTTATAAATTTTTTGCAAATATACTGACTCAGCATTTTTTCTATTCCCACCCCCTCACAGATCACCCTGACACAACTGATGGCAATTTTTTTTTACTATTCCATACAGACCTTTCTGTTAACTACCCTCTCAACCTCGACATCGAAGGTCCTCTTCTTACAATCCACTGCCCTTCTCTTCTACCTGTCAACCATTTTCCATCCACCATCATACGCTCTTTCATCAGGGAAACCACTAGAAATCTCACCTTATCTAACTTCCCCCTCAACTGCTCCATTTCCACCTCAGCCTTTACATATGCTTCCAACAACCTCAGAATCTCCTGACATTTAGCACAGACCCCCTGCCAATCCATAGCACAGCCGTCCTGGTACACCATCCCGCACTGCCCACACACTTCTACCTCTGCATCATCCTGCACCGTACCCCCTGATACCACCCACCTCTTTGTCTGCACCCCAATGCTCACCATACTTATCACCGAAGCACCCCCCTGACCATACTAATAAACTTGCTGTCTACGTCTACAAAATCACAAATTCCAAAAACAAAACACAATGCACGAAAAAAAGTAACGTAGAAAAAAAACTTGATTAAAACTCTCAAAAACCACTGACCTAATCCAACTTGCTTCGCCCTATATTAATCCCTAAACACCTGCGAACTAAATATATAATAAAAATAACATGAAATATAAACTAAATAATTAAAAATAGATAAAAATACTTCTTTAAACAAACTTGAATTGGTGCCACTGAAGTAGACTGCATACCATATATCAATAAGTGCCATGAGAAGAGAAGGAGCACAGCAGCTGACCTAAACACTAAGTTAAACATGAAATTCTGAGCTAAACAGAAAACTAAATGCAACTAAAAATGTCAAGAAAAATGTTTAAAATGCAGGGTATGAGGGGTTAATCATGGAACAATGATACTGAGGAACATGTATAATGAATATAAGTGCCATGGGAAGAGAAGGAGCACAGCAGCTGACCTAAAAACTTAGTTAAACATGAAATTCTGAGCTAAACAGAAAACTAAACGCAACTAAAAATGTCAAGAAAAATGTTTAAAATGCAGGGTATGAGGGGTTAATCATGGAACAATGATACTGAGGAACATGTATGAGGAATATAAGTGCCATGGGAAGAAAAGGAGCACAGCAGCTGACCTAAACACTTAATTAAACATGAAATTCTGAGCTAAACAGAAAACTAAACGCAACTAAAAATGTCAAGAAAAATGTTTAAAATGCAGGGTAAGAGGGGTTAATCATGGAACAATGATACTGAGGAACATGTATGATGAATATAAGTGCCATGGGAAGAGAAGGAGCACAGCAGCTGATCTAAACACTAAGTTAAACATGAAATTCCGAGCTAAACAGAAAACTAAACACAACTAAAAATGTCAAGAAAAATGGCTAAAATGTAGGGTATGAGGGGTTAAATCATGGTAAAATGATAATAATCATCATATAGCAGCATTATAAAACCCATGATATGGAAATAGGGCGAATAAGTGACCTAAACAGAAACTTTAACATTATTGGACACGTACGCTGACGCCAACGCCGACCGATCGAGCCATGCCATAAGCTCACACAACTAAAGTTGGTGAGCTAATAATAAAATTAGTTTGGCAAGTTTTGTAAATAGTGCTAGCCAGCTTAGTCGAGACATTAGGTAAAAGGTTGACTTCACATTAAAGAATCTCAAATTCGTCAGGACTTAACATAAAAGTTTTGAATCTCGTTCACTAAAATCAATCTCAGGTGGTAAACCTAGGCTCAGGTTGATTTTACTGAACTCGGTACATATGTAATCGTAACTCATTAGAGATCCTCTATATCTTGTATTGTTCAGGAAATGTAGGCATTTGAATTTTTATTGCATGAGGAACTTTCTTTGAACAATATTGAATCTATACCTTAAAAAGACACTGCATACTAAATATCAAATCTTTGGAGCCAGTAGTTCATGAGTAGACTGTTCAATTTTTCCTATTAACAACAGAATTAAATGGGGATTCCCATATGGTGTGACTTGAAGCAACTTCCGGGTTTCCATTGTGGTGCTGGGGAAATGCTATTCATAAATCAAGTATGTCCCCTGTTAATAATGCACATCAATTTCGGTTCAAATCAGTTAAAAAAATAACAATAGGTGCGCATCGGAGATGCAGGTGTCGAGTTGTGGGCTACTATCTTCATGCACTATCTATTGAAAATCAGAAATGTCATCGCGTTAAGCTGAAAACTTTTAACAGACAAGCTCAAAATTTGTAAAAATGGACTAATTAAGGCCAATAACTCTGTAATGAGAAATCGGACCAGGTCAGTTTTAGAACTCGCCTGAGATATTATTGCAAAGGCCTTGTATGGCAAAAATTAGTCAAATTGCAGAATGCTTGTTCAAGTTATAACGCTAATGAGCTCAAAATTCATAAAAACTGACTTATTAAAGCCCATAATTCTGTAACGAATATTCTGACCAGGCCAGTTTTCAAACTCGCTTGAGATATTATTGCATAAGATCTGTATAGCAAATAGTAGTCAAATCACAGAATGTTTGTTCAAGTTATTGCACTAACGAGTTCAAAATCTGTAAAAATGAATGAAATAAGGGCCATAACTCTGCAGCAAATAATCGGGCCAGGCCAGTTTTCAAACTTGTTCGAGATATTTTGTAATAAAAGACCTATATGGCAAATATTAGACAAATTGGAGAATGTCTGTTCAAGTTATTGCACTAACGAGTCCAAAATTTGAAGATATTGACAAATTAAGGGCCATAACTCTGTAACAAAAAATCGAGCCAGGCCAGTTTTTTAGCTTGCTCGAGATATTATTGCAAGAGGCCTGTGTGGCAAATATTAGTCAAACTGAAGAATGTTTGTTCACGTTATTGTGCTAACAAGCTCAAAATTTGAAAATGAAAGTGTCAATGACACTGTAGCTCAACTTGTCAAGACAAAGACATGTACATGTATAGTATGTGACACAGCAATGACAAACATCTAGGTAATGACCTGATAACAAAGGTACATATAAAGTGTTGTAACAGTCTGTGCATAAATACTGACCGTTGCCTGTAACAAATGTATAGGTAAAGTATTGTAAAGGTGGGTGACAGTCAGATGCTAAACTAGAAAAAAATCTTTTGAGTCCCAGAGTGGGTCTGACTGAACCCCAAAATATTTGTTCTCAAAGCACAGTGATAACAAAGGCACCCCAAAACACACTCATTCCTGTCCCAAGGTGAAAACAAAGGTACTCAAGAAGTTTCGTGAAGATCAGTTCACAAATATGAGCTGTGTAGAAGTTGTGACAAAAAACTGATTGGACCTAATTTCGGTACAAAATGGCCACTGGCAGCCATCTTGAATTTTGGACTGCACCCAGAAACACTCGTTCTCGTCCCAAGGTGATAACAAAGGTACCCAAGAAGTTTTGTGAAGATCGGTTCATAAATATAGCCTCTAGCCCAAGCTGTATTGACATGTGCACTTACAGTGTATACGTAGCACTGAATAAATCAAAGTTCATCTAATTTGCATAATTTCTGCACGAGAAAAAAACCTGTACTATATGTGATGTATTCCATGTTACTAAACATTCATACAAAAATTTATTCAAATCAGAACTTTCATACAGAAGTTCTGTACAAAAGACTGATTGCACTAATTTTGGTACAAAATGGCTGCTGGTGGCCATGTTGAATTTCGGACCACACCCAAAAACACTCGTTCTCATCCCAAGGTGATAACAAAGGTACCCAAGAAGTTTCGTAAAGATCGGTTCATAAATACGGCCTCTAGCCTGAGCCATATAGAAGTTGTGTACAAAAAACTGATTAGACCTAATTTCGGTACAAAATGGCCATTGGCAGCCATCTTGAATTTTGGACCGCACCCAGAAACACTCGTTCTCGTCCCAAGGTGATAACAAAGGTACCCAAGACATTTTGTGAAGATCGGTTCATAAATACAGACTCTAGCCCGAGCCGTATTGACATGTGTACTTACTGTGTGTAAGTAGCACTGAAAAAATCAAAGTTTATCTAATTTGCATAATTTCTGCACGAGAAAAAAACCCGTATTATATGTGATGTATCCCATGGTACTAAACATTCACACAAAAAATTATTCAAATCAGCGCTTTCATATGGAAGTTCTGTGCAAAAATCTGATTGCACCAAATTTTGTACAAAATGGCTGCCATCGGCCATCTTGAATTTCGGACCGCACCCAAAAACACTCGTTCTCGTCCCACGGTGATAACAAAGGTACCCAAGGAGTTTTGTAAAGATCGGTTCATAAATACGGCCTCTAGCCCGAGCCGTATTGGCATTTGCACTTACAGTGCTGAAAGTAACACCAAAAAACATCAAAGTTAGTCTAATTTGCATAATTTACACATGAGAAAAAAACCTGCATTATATGTGATGTATCCCTTGGTACTAAACATTCAAACAAAAAATTATTCAAATCAGAGCTTTCATATGGAAGTTCTGTACAAAAACAGATTTCTGCATCGTCGGTACAAAATGGTGGCTGGCAGCCATCTTGAATTTCGGACCGCACCCAAAAACACTCGTTCCTGTCCCACGTTCATAACAAAGGTACCCAAGAAGTTTCGTAAAGATCGGTTCATAAATACAGCCTCTAGCCCGAGCTGTATCCAATTGTTGACGGACAGACGGACAGATGGACGACGGGCCATGGCATAAGCTCAAATTTGGCTTCGCCAAAGTTGAGCTAAACAATTACTAATTAAGGGCCATAACTCTGTAACGAAAAAAATTATAAATTCTAAGTAATTTGTATATTTTTTATACTTACCAATGGCCCAGACTACCTGGTGCTAACTCAAAAATTAATCCAGGGCCAAACACAAATTTTTGCCCCCCAATCCCCAAAATTTGCATGCAAAACCGAAAATTCAATGTCCTATCTGGTCCTCCATACTTTTCAGATCTGCGCATGCACAGTATCCAGGAAGACACCGAAATTGGCACCAACCATCATTCTTTCTATACTTGCCTGTTAAATGTTGTAAACAGCGGGGAGGTATGAGTACCCACTCATGGGAGGGCCATACCCGTCTGGGCCATTGGTAAGTATAAAAAACATACAAATTACTTAGAATTTATAACATTTTTATACAACAACCAATGGCCCAGACTAGCTGAATCATAAAAAGGCTGGAGGGCCTAGGACATAAAGGAAAATCCAATCACTCAATCACTTCAGTAAAGAATATCTTCTACAGGAGAACAGGAGCAAAAAGGAATTATATATGTCTTTCTCCTTTACGAGAAACGAGAAAGACATAACACCAACAATGTAATTGAGTATTACATAATATATAATTCTCCATTTAATGTCAGCATAACCCATTATGCTAATTCGGAGAAGGAAAGTCAATATATAAAGATAGTCCAGAGAATGAGACTCTTTATCCTCATTTAAAAGTGTCCGAGGATTGTATATTAATGCCCGTTTGACATGCAACATATACAAATGCTTCACAGTGAGCTACACTTTAAAAACAGTACATAAATGAGACATAGTCATTGCTTCACACCGAGCTACACATTAAAACCATCCCAACACCGACTCAGGACTACTGACACCGGAGGAGGTCTTCCCTTTCTTTTCACTATAAAGCCAGATGATCATAAGGGAAAAAACATTTTCTTCCTTTTCTTATAAAATCTGATAGACGTTTATATATGCGCATAGCCCTGACTGGACACAGCAGATGTTTTCGGTTGTCCGAGGACGGCAGAGCCTTAATGGTAATAGGCTCAGGACGTTTATCTGGAGTCTGATTCTTAGCCAGAAATCCTACTTCCGTAGTGAGGGTAATGGTATTACCCACACTACGGTAGTGAGAATCATCAACTGATAAAGCATGAAGTTCACTAACTCTTCTAGCAGGTGCAAAGGCTAAGAGAAATGCTGTTTTATAGGTCAAGAATTTGAACTCTACAACATCCAACGGCTCAAACAGAGCTTCTTTAAGCTTCAACAGAACCCAAGCCAAATTACACTTAGGAATTAATCTGAGGGTTCTAGGTCGATAAATAGAGAAATTTCTAAACAGCTTGGACAATGAAGCATTAGATCCAATAGCCAAGTTATCATGATGAGCGCTAGTGTTTGATAACATAGACCTATAGCCCTTAATAGTGACAGGCTGCAGTTTGAGAACGTCAAACAAGTAGACCAGGAAATTGGCAACATTTGGTAGGGACGGATCATAAACGCCTATTGACTGATCCTTACACCAATGGAAGAAAACTTTCCACTTCGCTGCGTAGTTCAATGAAGAGGATGACCTCCTGCTGTTAGAAATAGTGTCCACTGCTCGTCCTGTAAACTGTTTTACGTGCGAGAAGGACCGCACAATGGAAATACGTGAAGGTTGAGACCTTCCGGGTTGCGATACAGTGTGCGTGACTTCCCCTGATAAAGAAGGTCCTCTCGTGGAGGAAGCTTCCGGGGAACGTCTCATAACAGACACCCGAGAAGATTGATCCACGTTTCTGTGACAACAGAGGTGCTACTAGTAGAATTTTGTAATGAGACTGTTTGATCTTTAACAGAATCTGCTGAATCAACGGAGTTGGAGGATACGCATATCCTATCATTCCGTCCCATGAGATCGACAGAGCATCTACTGCGTTTGCTCGATGGTCTGGACATGGCAGCACGAACGTCGGTAACTGATTGTTCAGGTGCGTCACAAACAGATCTATCATGGGGCGATCCCACTGGTAGCAAATCTGCCTGAATACTCGCTTGTTGAGCGTCCACTCTGATAGCAATAGGCAACCTTTCTGAGAGAGCGAGTCTGCTATTACGTTCAGACGACCCGGTATATGATGGACAGAAAGCTTAACATGATGATTCATGACGTACAGAAGAATCTTCTGCGTTAGTTCACACAACAGAATCGAATGAGTTCTGCCATGGTTCCTGATGTACGCTACTACTGTCGAGTTGTCCGACAAAATCTGAACATGAGTATCTGCTATTATGTGAATCCAATGTTGTAGAGCTAGACATATTGACATCATCTCTTTGATGTTTATGTGTTTCTCCAGGAACCGAGGGTCACAAAGACCCTGACACTACAAGTCTGCTGGACTTAGGGTCGCGCCCCAACCCGTCTGACTCGCATTCGTCATAATCGTGAAAGCCGGATCCGGCAGTTGCAGTGGAACTCCCCGAGTTAACCACTGAATATCTGCCCAAATCTGAACCCTTTGTTTTATCAGGTCTGTTAAAACAATACTGGTTTCGAGCGATTGCGTCTTCACACTCCAGTTCTGAGTAAAGAATATCTGGAGGGGACGCGTGCACAGGCGACACATTGGAATAAGATCTGCAGTCGCTCCACACAGCCCCAACAGTTGCATGAATTCCCTCGCTTTAATGCGTCTGAGTGTAGACAAAAGCGAGCATAACAACTGACTAATTTCACTCTGGGTAATGGCAGATGAACCAGATTGTTGTGAGTCTCGAAGCTCATTCCCAAGTGAATGAACGACTTGGACGGAGCTAGATCCGACTTTTTCTCATTTACGATGAAACCGAGACGTCAGAGTAAAAGAATCAGAGTCTGAACATCGTTCTGAAGAATAATTCTGTTGCCGTATCTCTGTAGAATGTCATCCAAGTAAGCCGACATTACCGCTGACGAATGAACTCGGAAGTGTGTCATTACTGAGTTCATTATTCGAGTGAATGCCCAGGGAGCCAGGTTCAGACCAAAACACATTGCCCTGAACTGATACACCTTCCCTTGTACAGCAAACCGCAGGTACTTTCTGAATGCTGGATGTACCAGGACATGAAAGTATGCATCCTTTATATCTATGCTTGCTGCAGTCATTCATTCGAACGCTCGCCCTTACCGACCGAATGGTCTCCATATAGAATTTTGGAGCCACAGTGAGCTTGTTTATCCAGCTCAGGTTTATTACCAGTCGGAACGAGCTGTCTGGCTTCGGTACGAGGAACAGGTGACTGTAGAAATCTTGAGAATTTTTATTCTTGACCACCTCTATTGCTTCCTTTGATGAGAGAGCTTGTACCTCCGCTATGAGAGACTCTCTTTTGCAAGGATTTAACGGAAGATTTGTCCAACGCGGACATCTTGTTAGTGGGGGTTTCGCTCGGAATGATAGCCGTAGGCCGTCTGAGACTACACTTCTCACCCACTGGTCTTCCGTGATTGTTATCCGGTTTTTCGCAAAGCTTGATAACCTGGCATCCTCAATGAAAGTGTCAATGACACTGTAGCTTAACTTGTGTGTTGTGTTTGATGAAAAGGATAATGTTCAATGTTTATGAAAGGATTATGAAATAAGACAAGAATTGCGATAATTGGGAATATGTTAATTTCTGTTCCCTGTATGCTATGTTTTTAATAAAAACTAGAGGCTCTACAGAGCCTGTAATCACTCACCTGGAAATACATATAAAAATATGATTTCCCATAGGCTTTTCATGGTAACTATGAGCTGCAATTGTGGCCATGTTTGCAACATTACATCAATATTACATGAGGATCATTGGTAGAAGGTGTCCCAGTCATCAATCACATGAAGTTTCAAAACATTTGAATCCATCAAACAGAATCATAGAATGTCTCTGGTGGCCATATTTTCCAGCCAAGGGGAACGTTTGTAGAGGGCCTCCTATAGACCATTCTTGCCAAGTTTTGGTTCACGTCAGCTCAATAGTTCCAGAGAGAAGATGAAAATGTGATTTCCTACAGGGTTTTTCTATAGTAACTATAAACCGCAATTGTGGCCATGTTTGCAAAACGATCAACATTAAAATGAGGAATGTTGGTGGAGGGTGTCCCAGTTATCAACCATGCAAAGTTTCAAAACATTTGGCCCTGTGGTTTCAGAGGAGAAGAGTTTTCAAAATTGACCAATCAGAATCAAAGAATGCTTCTGTCGGCCACGTTTTTTCACCCAACAGGAATAAAATGAGTAACAGTTGTAGAGAACCTCTCATAGACAATGCCTGCCAAGTCTGGTTCACATTGGCTCAGTACTTTCAGTGAAGATGATGAAAATGTGATTTCCTATAGGGTTTCTGTAGTAACTATAAGCCACAATTGCAGCCATAATTGCAACCTGATGAAGATTAAAATAAGGATCATTGGTAGAGGGGGTTACAGTCATCAGTCACATTAAGTGTTTTCAAACCATTTGGCCTTGTAGTTTCGAAGAAGATTTTCTTGAAAATGCACACATTTATGAATTCTGTTTCAACAAAAAAAATCAGTACAAAAGGGTTAAAATATTTTGAAAATAACAATTTTTTCAGACAGTATTCTCTTTCAAAATAGCTTTTGGACAGGTAAAGGGTTACAGGAATCTTAAAAGATGTGCAATAATTACTGTCATCTGAGCTGACATGATTGCAAGATAATAAAGAGAATTTACAATGTAACCTAGAAAACAATTTGTCAACATGTGTCAAACATAATTAGATTACAGCTGAGATATCAAGCTACAGTTGCACTTGTTTTACAGTACAAGTCACAATAAGTTGTGTAGGATAATCCAAAAACTATGTATCTTTTCTCTTCCTACACTGATAAGACCAGAAGCTGACATCATTTTCTGGAAAGCTCTCACTGATAGCTTTTCCAGAACAAGAATTGTGATAATTGGGAATATGTTCATTTCTGTTCCCTGTATGCTATGTTTTTGATAAAAATAATATGAGGTGTACACTGTACTAAAGAGCTGAGGGGTGGGTTAATATGACTTCACAGTTAATGTATGTGGTCCTGACAGTTAACGCATATCAACGAAAGTTACCAAGTTACAGTGAAATTGTTCCAAAATGAGTCATCCTATCCAGTTACATTGCTCGGGCAGCCATCATGGTTGAGTGATCGCAACCAAAAGGGGACATTCTTATCTGGGCATCATCTGGAGTGATCCTACGAAGTTACAATGAAATCCCTTCATAAATATGACCTGTAGACTATGCTCAAGATATTCGGGCTTCAGGCCCCTGAAGCCAACACAGCTGACCAATCACAACCAAAAGGGGATGTCATCATCTAGGCATTATATGGAGTCAACCTAACAAGTTAAATGAAATCCTTACATAAATACGACCTATAGACTATGTTAAAAGGTTTTTGGGCTCGGGCAGCCATAAAGGCTAAATGATCACGACCAAAAGGGGATGTTCTCATCTAGACATTATTTGGAGTCATCCTACGAAGTTACAATGAAACCCCTTCATAATTATGACCTGTAGACTGTTCTAAAGGTTTTCGGCCTTCGGGCCCCTGTAGCCATCACAGTTGCCCAATCAGGACCAAAAGGGGACTTTCTCATCTAGACATTGTATGAAGTCAACCCACCAGGTTACAATGAAATTCCTCAATAAATATGACCTGTAGACTGTGCTAAAGGTTTTCGGGTTTTGGGCTCGGGCAGTCGTCACGGTTGGCAGATCACGCCCAAATGGGGAAAGTCTCATCTAGAGATCATAAGGAGTCATCCTACCAGGTTACAATGAAATCTCTCCATATTAAACATGACCTGCAGACTGTGCTAAAAGTTATTGGGTTTCGGGCTTGGGCAGCCATCACAGTTGATAGATAATGCCCAAAAGGGGACGTTCTCATCTAGGCATTATACAGAGGCATCCTACCAAGTTACAATGAAATCCCTTCATAAATACGACCTGCAGACTGTGCTAATGGTTTTCAGGTTTTGGGCTCGGGCAGCCATACCGGTTGCCCGATCGCGACCAAAAGGGGATGTTCTCATCTAGACATGACCCCAAACCTGCATATGAAATTTCGTGACAATCAGACAAGAGCTGCAGGGTGTAGCCCATGCTAAAGGAAAATGTGAACAGACTCACAGACTCAGACTAACAGACTCACAGACTAACAGATTTCCTCACGCGTGATGGCAATAGCTTATCTTGACTATGTCAAGTTAAGCTAAAAATGAGATTTAAAAGCACAGATGTCAGTTCATTGTTGCTGATTTCAGGGCCAAACAAAGAATGATGGTTGGCGCCAATTTCGGTGTCTTCCTGGAAACTGCGCGTTGCGCAGATCTGAAAAATATAGAGGACCAGATAGGACATTGACTTTTTGGTTTTGCATGCAAATTTTGGGAATTGGGGGGGCAAAAATTTGTGTTTGGCCCTGGATTAATTTTTGAGTTAGCACCAGCTAGTTTGGGCCATTGGTTGTTGTATAAAAATATGGGCTGGGCCAGTTTTCGAACTTGTTCCAGTCCTTCGCGTGAGACGGGCGCTATTGGGCTCGCAAGCGCCCGTAATTTAAAAAAGACGAGCGCAAAAAATCACGCCTGTCATCAAACAGTTCAACTTTACTTAAATTGCACTCAACTCACAAGCATTGCCATGCTTCAAGTCTGAATGGACATCTATTTCGTTATTGTCCATTGGTTTATGGTAAAACGAAAACTGCTCTTATATGACCCCCCCCCCCCCCCACCTCCATATCACCATCCCACTGCGCATGTCATTATACACCCCCATTCATCCAGTAAATGAAACCGAAAGTACAATGCAATTTAATCCGAATTTGCTTTAAAAATTCTCATAATTATCTTGTACATACGTTTCATTTTCAGATTTCGGGTTTTAATTCTCAATTTAATGAATAAAACAAACAGAAAACCATGCGGTGTTGTTTTCATTTTTTGTACAGGTTACTCTCGAAGCTAGAAATGGACGTAAGTTAAGTATGTCAATCAACATTGCAAACCACCCCCTTGAAAACAGACAAACATCGTCTGTTTAAAAATAGCTGTTTTTTTTTTAAAAATGTCTACATTTATTACGAATAAACTAAATAGAACTTCACACAAAATCAATAAAAAAAATCATAATACGGAGACCAGATAAAATTTACACAGCTGAATATGAATAACAAAATAGTTGCCTCCCTTGACAATATTCAAAAAATTGATTTTACACTGAAAGTCATAACTTCACATGTTGCAGAGCATGATGAAATGATAAATGAGCATGTTTTATTAAACCAATAAGTCATACATCATAAGGCTGGTTAAATTGTCATATAATTCTCAAATACCAGAGTTGTAATTATTTTTTATTTTTAATTACCACTTTCTCATTAATTTCTGAACACCCATTTTCACACTGAGTTGTGCATGCTCGAAAGTGACAGTGTTCTTTCACAATGAGTTGTGCACCGCTCGAAAGTTAAAAAATTTATAGTAATTTATATATTTTTTATACTTACCAATGACCCATACTTAGCTGGTGCTAACTCTAAAAAATCCAGAGCCAAACACAAATTTTGCCTGCCCAATCCCCAAAATTTGCATCCAAAACCAAAAGAAATCATGTCCTATAGGACCTCCATACTTCGCCCCTACTGCGCATGCGCAGTGTCAAGGACGTTCCGAAATTGGCGCCAATTATCATTCTTACTGGCAGTGCCTGGTCAGCGCTATGTACTCAGCGGGGAGGTAAGAGTTCCCAACTCCTGGGAGGGCCATCCCCGTCTGGGTCATTGGTAAGTATAAAAAATATATAAATTACTATAAATTTTTTAACATTTTTATACTGTACCAATGACCCAGACTTAGCTGAATAGTAAAAAGGCTGGAGGGCCTAGGACATAGAGGAAAATCCAATAAGCTCAACTATATAATATAGAGGCAACCCCTCAAGGAGAAAAGGAGTATTAGGCTTTACATGTATCTTTCTTATTTTATGTTAAATTAGAAAGATACAATACCCTTCATAATTGAGCACAATAACATTCATGTTCTCTATTAACATCCAGTATAACCCTTTATACTACTTATTTTTAAAGTAAGCCAATAAATAAAGTTAGTCAAGAGAATTGAGACTCTTTATATTCTTTTAAAAGTGTCCGAGGATTGTATATTAACGCCCGTTTGACACTTGACATATACAAATGCTTCACACCGAGCTACACTTTAAAAACATGACATGAATGAATTTTTAACATTAATATTACACTTTAAAACCATCCCGGAAACGACTCAGAAATACTGACTTCGGAGGAGGCATTCCCTTGCTTTTCACTATAAAGCAGGTGACCTAAGGGAACACCCTCCCCCCCCCCCCCCCACCTTCCCCTTGCCCTGGGTCAAATAGCCCAGAGCGAAGAGGGCAGCCGGGCGGAGTCACTGCCAGAACAGAAAGCCTGCATAACTATAGTTGCAAGTGTTTAGTGGACGACATTCTGAGCAACAGATAACAGACCTAAACAATGCAGGTCTCCAGAAATGGACTCAATATTTCTGAGATAAAAATTCGTGAATGTGGATGGCCGAGACCAATAAGCAGCCTTCATTAAATCTGTAATAGCAATACTATTAGCGTAAGCCCAAGAAGTAGCAAGAGCTCTTACTTCATGAGCCAAAATCTTAAGCACAGACTGCTGAGAAGAAGATAAACTCTCATAAGCAGTACGGATAGTTAATTGAATCCATCTAGCAATAGAATGGACCGAAATGTCCCTTCTATTAGGCATCAGAGACAGAAAGAAACGTTTTCGTCCCTTTCTGATAAACTGAGATCTCTGTTTATAGATAAGTAACGCTCTAACAGGACAGAGTAAAGGCCTGCGCCCGTCTTAAGACGGAAGAGCCTTAATAACAATAGGTTCCGGATATTTACTAGGAGCCTGATTCTTAGCTAAAAAACCCACATTAGTAGTGAAGGTGATAGTGTTCCCGACACTAAGATAGTGAGAATCATCCACCGACAGTGCATGAAGCTCACTGACTCTTCTAGCAGAAGAGAAAGCTAAGAGAAAAGCTGTCTTATAAGATAAGAATTTGAAATCTACTGTCCCAAGAGGTTCAAATGGCTTTTCCTTCAGTTTAAGAAGAACCCAAGCTAAATTCCATTTAGGAATTAACCTAAGAGTCCTGGGTCTATTTATCGAGAAGTTTCTAACCAACTTCGATAAAGAGACATTAGATCCAATTTGTAAACTATCATGATGTGCATAGGTATCAGATAACATAGACCTATAACCCTTAATAGTAACAGGCTGCAGTTTGATTTCGTCAAACAAGTATACTAGAAAGTTTGCAATGTCTGGTATAGAGGGATCAAAAATATCCACAGAATGATCCCTACACCAACGACGAAAAACCTTCCACTTAGCCGCATAGTTTAGCGAAGAGGAGGTCCTCCTACAGTTAGAAATCGCGTCCACTGCTCGTCCTGTAAAGTGCTTGCCATGCAAGAAGGACCGCACAACGGAAAAACGTGAAGGTTGAGACCTTGCGGGTTGTGATGGAGTTGACGCGATTTCCCCTGCGAAAGAAGATCCTCCCGTGGAGGAAGCTTTCGCGGTAGGTCCCACAACAGACACCTGAGTAGATTTATCCACGGTCTCTGTGGAGACAGAGATGCTACCAACAGAATCTTGCATTGAGATTGTTTTATCTTTAGCAATACTTGCTGAATTAACGGCGCTGGAGGATACGCATATCCTATCATTCCGTCCCAAGGGATCGACAGAGCGTCTACTGCAAATGCTCTTGGATCCGGACATGGAGACACATACGTCTGCAACTGATTGTTGAGATGTGTCGCAAATAAGTCTATCATTGGCCATTCCCATTGGTAGCAAATCTGATTGAATACTTGTTTGTTGAGAGTCCACTCCGACGGCAACAAGTGACCCTTTCGTGAAAGGGAGTCTGCTAGTACATTCAGACGACCCGGTATGTGAAGGACCGAAAGAAGAACCTGATGTTCTAGAGCAAACAGAAGGATTCTTTCCGTTAGATTGAACAACGGAACTGAATGAGTGCCTCCCTGATTCCGTATATACGCCACTACTGTCGTATTGTCGGATAGGATTTGGACATGAGCATTGTGAATAATGTCCATCCAATGACGTAACGCAAGCCAAATTGACATCATTTCCTTGATGTTTATGTGCTTGCCCAGGAATTGCGGATCCCAAAGACCCTGGTATCTCGAATCCGTTGGGATCAATGATGCACCCCAACCTGTTTGACTGGCATCCTGGTTTTCTACGACCTCTACCGCTTTCTTCATTAAAAGAGACTGCACCTCTGATAATAGAGCGTCTCTTTTCTGCGGATTTGACGGAAGTTGAGTCCATTTTGGACTTCGAGTTAATGGAGGCTTTCGTTTGAAGGATATCTTTAGACCTTCCGAAGTCACCCCTCTCACCCAAGGGTCGTCCGTAATCGACGCCCACTCTTGTGAAAAACTCGACAACCTTCCGCCAACCGGTACGCGATAAAAGTTTAAGCCATCACCTCCTGGACCTGCGAGGTCTGCGGTAGGAGAAACCACGTCCTCCACGACCCGCATCTCGTCCTGTCGACCTCGGGGCGTCCGACCGGTTGTCCCGGCCCGAAGGACGTCCCGAACGTGAGTCGCTACCTTGACGGTCTCTTGAATAAGACCAAGAGGATGCACCGGAACCTCTATAGGAACCTCTCTTGGGCGCATTAGAGCCAGAAGTGCTTGTCTTACTCTTATCTGCTGTGTCCGACTTCTTAGAAGCAGATTTGAACAGCAGAGAATCCGAAGCTTTCTTTGTAATTTTATCATAAATTGCAGAAAGCTTGCCGTCAAAGAGAAGTTCTCCGGAGACTGAAGCAACTCTGAGAGAGTTCTTCACCTTAGTATCCACGAGTGTGGATGTAGCTAGGGCTGCGTCACGTCTAACCAACTCCAGGTTTGCCACTGAAAGGGCGGAGTTACACGTGGAATAAGCTACTGCCCTTGAAAGAAGTCTTAAAGAGGATTGTATATCCTGAAATTCTTTCCCTTGAAGGTGCAGTGATAACGCCTTAGTAAGGTGATCTGCGTAAGATAAGGCATCTAAACTGGCTCTGTTAGACGAAATAGTTGTTTCCAACACCGCGGTTGGAATAGATGCCGACGACGGTAATGATAACTCTAAGTCTTCCGCCTCGTCGTCCATATGCAGAGGAACTCTCAGAATACCCTGTCCTGCCGTGTCGAATTTATTCCTTGCATTAATGAAAGGCAGGTTGAGAGTATTGGCGGACAAGAAACCTGCTTTCCCCGTTTTGGAAGCAAGTTTGAATATAGCGTCGTTCAATAATTCAAATGTTCTTGCAACATTATTGGACTGAGACGGAAACTCGGGAGCGATGTCCCTGAACCGCTCAAAGAAATCAGAGTCCAATGACGCTATAATTCTCTTGTCCGGAACCGCAGCAGTCTGGCCCGATGGAACAACTTTAGGGAGAAAGTGCCGGATGAAGTCCACGGCAGTTCCGAAAGGGATAGCTCCAAGTCATCCGTATCCCTTTCACCATCTGGTCGGACCTCATGATGCTCCCAGTCGTCCGCCCCCGATGCTTCGGCGGAGCGTACCGACCCAGCGCCGTCGAATAATTCCCGATCCGACACCGTTTCTGTCGGCTGCTGGGATGCTGCGATAAGTTGTGCTATCTGCACAAGTACGTCCGACATCGAGGCCTGCGGAGGCGCAGTCTTTCGCTGCTTCGCCGAGGGCAGCTCCGCATCTGATGACTCCCGCATACTTTTCCTATGCGAACGTCCGGAGTCCATCGGCCTCGTGTCCCTGGCTACTGGATGGTGTGACCTGGTCGCCGAAGAATCCCTGATTGGCGAAGCTGGTAAAATATCGGCGGTCATGTAGCCAAGGTGCGGTCGTGTGCGCTGACGAGAGGGAGAAGCCTGAGCAGTCTCCGCGGACTGCCTATACAACGGAGCGTCCCGAGCGACGGACGTATGCTCCGCTTGCGACACATTTTGTACCACAACATCTGGTCCCAGATGTTGTTGTACGAGAGAGGGGCCTCTCTCGCTCGCGGCCCGGCTGGACCTGGACGAGCTAGGAACCGGACTCAAAGGCTTCCTCCGATCTCGCCTACTATCCGCCGTCACTGGGTGTGCACGTTGAATGTTTATAGTGCTCGCATCACCCAACATTTCCTCCTGGACCGCATCGGACGAACCCGGCTGCCGAACCATTCGGTGAATGGACGCTACACCGGGCGAGCTAGCAGACGACATTTGTTTAATCTCCATGAGCACTTTTGCCGCTAGCTCTGTATTCATTTGTGACGACGGAAGCGCACTTGCGGAAGATAACATGGAAACATCACCCTGTTCTTGTTCCTCTGAAATAGAAACTGAGAGAGTAGAGTGACCTTGCGGAGAAAGAGCCGGCATAGCCCTTTCTCCACTAACAACATATCGTGACACACGTTTCCAATGTTTGTCATCCCAATATTGACATATAGAACAGGGATTAGTGCGAGAACACTGACTACAATTAATGCAATGATCATGAAAGTAAGAGGAAGATTTCTTCCTATTACAATTTGAACAATATCCTTTCATTGTGAAAAGTCAACAAGTCCTAGTTACTCGCACAAACCCCTGACACAAAGATACATAATAACATGATCCATTAATAATGAAAAAACAATTGCAAATCAAAATAATTTTTGAAAAATATTTTTTCAGCGAAGCCCAAGTTTCTGAAAAGTAACGCTGAGCCCCGATGGATCCGATGGCTAAGTGTGGTCAAAAATTTTAAATTTATATTAAATAATTAATGCAACACTTACGGATAATAAAAATGTATCTTATAGTGAGATAAACTACACCAAAGGCAAACAGCCCCCCTCAAAAGAGACTGTTGCCAATGTAAGCAAACAGTGTAAAACACCAGAAAACATGACTCCAGGCACTGAAAAAACTGGCCCGAAATCAGTCATCAAAATTACACTCTATCCGATGCAAGACAGAGACTCCCAGGGGAGAATCTGCAGAACATCAGATGGAAGATGCAGAACACAACGTTTATACACCCATGGGTGAAAACGTAACTATGGGGAAAATAACAGAAAACATTCTGTAACCAAGCAACTCTCCCAAGAGAATTTATAAATGATCTTTCTCAAAAATATGCCAAAAGCATGGGAGAATTGCAAGGGGGCACTTAGAAGACCAGGGGAGAGGAAACACTGAATAAGCAGTGCAACTTTTTAGCAAGAATGACAACAAGAGGCCCATGCCTCGAAAATAGGCAACTTAACATAATTTCATAAAAAATTTTAAGTACAGCCCTGATTATTTTTTGTCACTCCTTTTTCCTCTCCTCCTTCTATATCCTCCTTAGAATCACCATTTCTCCAATAATTACGTGTCTGGCATCCTTTAAACTGAGATTTACAAGCACAAAGATCAGTGAGATGTTGACTGATGAAGGGCCAAACAGAGAATGATAATTGGCGCCAATTTCGGAACGTCCTTGACACTGCGCATGCGCAGTAGGGGCGAAGTATGGAGGTCCTATAGGACATGATTTCTTTTGGTTTTGGATGCAAATTTTGGGGATTGGGGGGCAAAATTTGTGTTTGGCCCTGGATTTTTTAGAGTTAGCACCAGCTAAGTCTGGGTCATTGGTACAGTATAAAAATGTGGCAGTGCTCAATCAGTATCTCTGTGATGATGTTCAACCACTGTGAAAACTATATGTTATGGGTGTGTTTCAGACAACTATTGACAGCAGTCTGCACACTTATTTGAAACACGTCACAGCTTCCAAAACGAGGTCGAGAAAAAAATAAACAAGTCAATTTTGCTTGGGATATATAATTTTTTAATAAAGACTTATTACACTGAACACAGACATAATGTGTTACACAAAAACCTCAACTCCCAAAAATATACATAATACAGTATTACAGTTCTATTTGATACCGGGGTAAGTACAGTGTTGGCACTGTTGCAACAAGTCACCTGTTTTTCCATTTGATGCCTGTAAATTTGACGTCTCAAACAACTTTCGTCCAATTTGAAACTTGGGGGTGGGGGGGGGGGGGGGGGGGTGGGGGGGGAGGGCTTTGACACGAGTAGGGCACCCTGTTCATAAATCTGAAAAAGCGAGGGGTGGGCTTAATCACGAATATGGGCTTCGAAACGGGTGAGTACGGTAGCTGTGTTTAAACACATCTGTCTCAAACAATTACATGCATAGTTGTGAAACTGTGGGGAATTTTGCGAGTGCGATTTACACAAAATTGCACTCGCAACACATTTTGCGAGTGCAATTTTTGGCACCCGTAAAATTTACTCACACAAAGGACTGTTGTTCCAAGATATTATTGAAAAAGACCTGTATGGCGGATATTAGTAAAAACGGAGAATGATAATTCAAGTTATTGCGCTAACAACTCGACCAAAAATGAACATTTTGGGCGGGGCCATAAATTTTGCCCTTACCAGGACAGGCTGAATGATTACTCCAAAAATGTTTTAACTAGATGTTGCCTGATCCAACTTGGGACCAAGAATAAAGCCCACAACACACTCTCTGATAATGGACAACACTAATACCAAGTATCACAAATATCCTTTAAGTCTATAAATAGTTCTGAGGCAGACACCACTTTGTATGTTTTGATGTGTGTGTGTGAAGTTAAAATATGTTTTTGACCTTGACTTTGAAGACAGACATTCCAAGCTCATTCTCGACACACCCTCTAGTGGTGGGCAATATTAATACCAAGTATCATTAATATCTTTCAAGGCTATCAAAAGTGCCGAGCCAGACACGACTTGTTGCAGTTGGATTTGGATTGGGGGTATGTAAACTTGAACTAAGTCTGTGACCTTGACCTTGAAGACAGGCATTCCAACCTTATTTGCAACATTGATACCCGGTATAATTAATAACCTTCAAGGCCATCAAAAGCTCTCAGTTGGACACGACTTGCACAGACAGATTGCCTGACTGATGGATGGATGGATGGATGAATGAATGAATGAATGGATGGATGGATGGATGGATGGATGGATGGATGGATGGATGGATGGATGGACATTCTAACAAATGACTACTTATGTGGCTATTTTATGGACATATTAGGTGGCTAACCAAAAACACATGTCCAACATAATAAAACAAGTTTTTTGGAGGAAAATTTTTGGGGGGTCAGCTAACCTTAACCCTACCCTAACCTGACCCTACCCACCCCTAACCCTAGGCTAACCCTAACCATAACCCTAGCCACATAACTCTAACACCCCTTCACTGACCCACACCCCACCCCACTCCTAAACCCCACCCTGGAATGCCCTAACCCTACTCTACATTTATCCACCCCCCCCCCCCCAACACACACACAATAAGAGATTCTGTTACGTGGCTAGCCACGTAACAGACTTTAACCACATAAGTATCCTGTCTTACTAACTCGTAGCCGCATAAGTAGTCATTTGTGTGTGCGGACAGACGGACGGTACGACAGATGGATGGACAAAGTGATTTCTATATACTCCTGAACTTTGTTCGCGGCAGGGTATGAAAAAGGCTGCATAACAAATATCGAAACATTGGCACCAGTAGTTGAAACACTGTTCAGTGAATTCTCATTACCAAGAGTATTAAATGGACGTCACCGTAGGGAGCACTAAACAAACTGATAGCATTTTATTTCAGCTAAACTGATTCTACTACTAAGGAAGCTACATACCAAACATTTCCTCATGTAGTTCTTGAATTATGGGTGTTTGAGTTTTTTTTCTATTTAGCCCCTGAGGTGGGGGTTATAAGTTTGCCCCTGCTGATCCCAAATATTGCCCAAGAAACTTTCTTTGACCAAACCTTAATCTTCAACACCAAAGGAAGTTTTGCATAACAAATCTCAGCTTGAAAAAGTTCTTGACAGATCACCTTATTTCTTATTCAATCAACTGAGATTTTCTAACATATCCAATTAACATGACAAATTTGTGCTAAAGCGATGGTAAACAGTTTGGTAATTCAAAATTAAATGTATTTTCAGAAGGTTATTGTATTGAACAATATTAAATTAAATGGACTTAACTGAACAGGATAACTGAACAATTTGAATATTTTTGTGGACATAACAGTTGAAATGTAATTATATTTCTCACACCAAGCAGGAATATAGAGTTGTTTCCAGTTATTTGGAACTCCTTTTTTCAGCAAGGTCTAGTTCTAGCAAACACTGTTTTCTCAGGTCATCTGTTAACTGGAGTTTATAGGTAGCTGCCTGTACGTCAAAGAGAAAGGTAGTTGAGGGGAAAAAAAATTCACTATAAAAACTGAATGTTTTGCAAATACATACCTTGACCGTGAGGGTGATTTTCTACTTCTTGATGGAGATTTTGTTTTTCGACTAGGAGATTTTGAGTCTTTGGAAGATCGAGATGGTGATTTTGGTCGTTTGGAAGAAGACTTTGCTTTGGATTCCCTGTCTGATCTAGAATCCCTACATTTTCTGCGCTCTTTTGATGGGGAGATCGACTTGCGTGACTTAGATCTGGACCGTGATCGTGACTTGGAGTATTTTGACCTTGAATGGTATCGATGAATTTCACTTCTTGAGTATCGTGGAGACAGCGGAGATCTTTCTCTGTATCTTGGAGGTGATCTGGTTGACTTCCATCGAGGAGGAGACCTTTATGAAGATTTAAAAGTTGTTCATGTTATTAAATATCAACTTTACTGGCTAAACTTCTAGTTGTTTTTACCATTAGTATTAGTTTAAGCAGTAATTGATTAGGGAATCTTTTTTGAAGATGTATTCAATCATAATGATCAGAATATTACCCACAATAAAGCTGACAAATGAGTGAAAGATAGAAGTATTATTAATGTTACATTTCACGACATTAATAGTTTCAAAAACAAGAGGGGGCCATGCCCCAGGGCATACCCCCACGGTGTATACCGCCAAACAATGACAAGAGGAGAAATGAACCATGATACTGTGAAAGCTATTCCTATAAACAATCTTCATTCCAAATTTCACTGAGATCCGATAACCCAAACCAGAGATATGAGACAAACAGACAAAATGAAAGTGTCAATGACACTGTAACTTATCTTGACCTTATGGTATATTTTGGGGATTAATGTCATAATTACTCAACTTTTATGTTACATTCAAGTAAATTGTGCCATAATTATTGACTTTTTGTTGTCTATCAGAAACTGAGACAGATTTAACACCTGAAACATTTAAGTAGGTTACTGACAGTGATGTTCATTATATTGCACTCAACAAATAATAAATGAAGTAAACCTTTCCAACACCAGAGAGTCTATCCCAAGTTATTCAATGTGACTGGTTCCATAAGCTGAATATTTTTTTACTTTAAAAAGCATTTTGGAGGAATCTGAGTAATTTAATGCAAAAAATAATTCACGACTGCCTGCCTGGGGCATCTTATATGGCCAACTGGGTGAATTTGGGTTTCTTTTTTTTCATCAAATCACTTTCATCCACTGGGACCCCACACCCACCCCATGGGGTGAACAAGGAAAAAATATTTCACCTAATTGTGTTTTGGGGGGTTTTGAGAGATTTTATTCAAAAAATTTCACCCCATGAACCTATCACCCCAAGCCCAACTGTATGGGGCCCGTCAATTGGGTGATTTTTTTTTTTCTTTTTTTTCTCATGAAATCACTCAAAATCACCCAAAACACATTTTAAAATAAAGGTAAAAAAAGAACCCCCCCCCCCCCCCCAGACCTTGCCCCATGTGGTGAACTGGGTGAACAATTTTTTTTCCTTGGCCTTAAAATGTGTTTTGGGGCATTTTCAGTGATTTCATGCAGAAAAAAAAAAAATTGAAATTTTTTTGTCATGAAATCAAAACAAGAGGCCCCAGGGGGCCTGAGGGCACACACCTGACAGGGTAGTCTAAATATCAAACCAGGGACTTGACTTGAATAAGCTGCATATGCCCCCCCCCCCCCCCCCCCCTATGAAAAGCATATACCAACTAGATGAAGCAATTGTGCCCACACAATACACAGGATTTTCCTTCTATTTTCAGTTCCTGCACTTTTTACATCCCAAAATTGAGATAAACGCATAAAAAACAGACTTTTTTCCCAAACAAAATATTTTCAGCCTAAATTTTTTTTTTCTTCTTAAAACGCATAAAAAACCAAAAAACTAATTTCCGGATTTTGGTCCAAAATTCCAAGTCCCACCCGACCCCAAATTTTCAGTGTAAAAAAAAATATCTTTTTTTTGGTCTTAAAATTGACCGAAACGCATAAAAACCCCCCCAAAAATTCCGGATTTTGGTCCAAAATTTTCTAAGTCCCACCAGGTCCCCAAATTTTCAGTGTAAAAAAAAATTTTTTTTGTCTTGACTTGAATAAGGTGCATATGCCCCCCCCCCCCCCCCCCTATGAAAAGCATATACCAACTAGATGAAGCAATTGTGCCCACACAATACACAGGATTTTCCTTCTATTTTCAGTTCCTGCACTTTTTACATCCCAAAATTGAGATAAACGCATAAAAAACAGACTTTTTTCCCAAACAAAATATTTTCAGCCTAATTTTTTTTTTTCTTCTTAAAATGCATAAAAAACCAAAAAACTAATTTCCGGATTTTGGTCCAAAATTCCAAGTCCCACCAGGTCCCCAAATTTTCAGTGTAAAAAAAATTTTTTTTTGTCTTAAAATTGACCGAAACGCATAAAAAAACAAAAAAAAATTTCAGGATTTTGGTCCAAAATTTCTAAGACCGGAATGGGGCCCCAAATTATCAGCCTAAATATGAACCCAGGGACTTGGCTTAAACAAACTTCAATCTCCCCCCCCCCCTCCCCAAAGATGCTGCATGCCAAATATCAAAAGATTCTTATTGGTAGATCTGAAGAAGAAGATTTTTAAAGAATATTCCTCATACTGCACTAATTTAAAAATTTGGGCTCCCATAGAGAGCCCAAATATGGACCCAGGCAACTGATTTCAATAAACGTGAAAAACAATCTTCCAAAGATGTTATATTTGAAATTTGAAAGCTTTTGGAGTAGTGGTTTGGGAGAAAAGTAGTCTTACATGTTTTTTCCCATTACCCACAGTGTTAAAAAATGCTGACTCAGCACTTTTTCAAAGTCCCTAAAAAGTACCCCATGATAAAACCAATAGCAATTTTTTTCGCCCATTCCATTGTGTTGATCCTATGGAAGCTTCACAACAAATAAGAATTCTCAGTGGCGTGTAGTTTTGGAGATATGGGCATTTTAATTTTTTTCTATTTTTAGCTCGTGCAGTTCCCATGGGGTGACGGGAAAAAAAATTTGGATATAAATTAAGTACTTATGACCCAATAAGCCCTCATATCAAGTTTGGTTCAAATCTGCCTCTCGGTTTGGAAAATTGAAATTTTGGGAGTGGCAAAAATTCTTGCTCCTCCCATAACGAAGGCAAATAATGCCCGACAAACTTCTCTTGAACAAACTTGATTCTAAACCTCAAAAGGACTCTGTATACCACATATCAAGTCTCTGCTACAGGTGGTTCATTAGAAGATTTTCAAAAAATTGGGCCATTTTTTTTCCCCACACCTCTGCTCAACAGAAGCTGAAACCTAATTTGCCTAAAAATCAAAATGCCCCTATATAACCACTACTTACATGAAATTTAATTAAAATGTGGCCAGTGGTTTAGGAGAAAGAGGCTCAAACACCACCTTCACGCAGGACGACGCATGAAGAGTGATAAGAAAAGCTCACCCACCCTCTCCTAGCCCCCCCCCCCCCCCACCCCCATGGGCTGAACTGGACAATTATATATTGCATAAAATCACTTCCAATCCTTCAAAACTCATTTGAAAGCAGAAAATGAAAGTGTCAATGACACTGTAGCTCAACTTGTCAAGACAAAGACATGTACATGTATAGTATGTGACACAGCAATGACAAACATCTAGGTAATGACCTGATAACAAAGGTACATATAAAGTATTGTAACGGTCTGTACATAAATATTGACCGTTGCCTGTAACAAATGTATAGGTAAAGTATTGTAAAGGTGGGCTACAGTCAGATGCTAAACTAGAAAAGAAATCTTTGAGTCCCAGAATGGGTCTGACTGAACCCCAAAATATTTGTTCTCATAGCACAGTGATAACAAAGGCACCCCAAAACACACTCATTCCTGTCCCAAGGTGAAAACAAAGGTACCCAAGAAGTTTCGTGAAGATCAGTTCACAAATATGAGCTGTGTAGAAGTTGTGACAAAAAACTGATTGGACCTAATTTTGGTACAAAATGGCCACTGGCAGCCATTTTGAATTTTGGACCGCACCCAGAAACACTCGTTCTCGTCCCAAGGTGATAACAAAGATACCCAAGAAGTTTTGTGAAGATCGGTTCATAAATACAGCCTCCAGCCCAAGCCGTATTGACATGGGCACTTACAGTGTATAAGTCGCACTGAATAAATCAAAGTTCATCTAATTTGCATAATTTCTGCACGAGAAAAAAACCCGTACTATATGTGTTGTATTCCATGTTACTAAACATTCATACAAAAATTTATTCAAATCAGAACTTTCATACAGAAGTTCTGTACAAAAGACTTATTGCACTAATTTTGGTACAAAATGGCTGCTGGTGGCCATGTTGAATTTCGGACCACACCCAAAAACACTAGTTCTCATCCCACGCTGATAACAAAGGTACCCAAGAAGTTTCGTAAAGATCGGTTCATAAATATGGCCTCTAGCCTGAGCCGTATAGAAGTTGTGTACAAAAAACTGATTAGACCTAATTTCGGTACAAAATGGTCACTGGCAGCCATCTTGAATTTTGGACCGCACCCAGAAACACTCGTTCTCGTCCCAAGGTGATAACAAAGGTACCCAAGACGTTTCGTGAAGATCGGTTGATAAATACAGACTCTAGCCCGAGCCGTATTGACATGTGTACTTACTGTGTGTAAGTAGCACTGAAAAAATCAAAGTTCATCTAATTTGCATAATTTTTGCACGAGAAAAAAACCTGTATTATATGTGATGTATCCCATGGTACTAAACATTCACACAAAAAATTATTCAAATCAGCGCTTTCATATGGAAGTTCTGTGCAAAAATCTGATTGCACCAAATTTTGTACAAAATGGCTGCCATCGGCCATCTTGAATTTCGGACCGGACCCAAAAACACTCGTTCTCATCCTACGGTGGTAACAAAGGTACCCAAGGAGTTTCGTAAAGATCGGTTCATAAATACGGCCTCTAGCCCGAGCCGTATTGGCATTTGCACTTACAGTGCTGAAAGTAACACCAAAAAACATCAAAGTTAGTCTAATTTGCATAATTTATGCACGAGAAAAAAACCTGTATTATATGTGATGTATCCCATGGTACTAAACATTCATACAAAAAATTATTCAAATCAGAGCTTTCATATGGAAGTTCTGTACAAAAAACAGATTTTTGCATCGACGGTACAAAATGGTGGCTGGCAGCCATCTTGAATTTCGGATCGCACCCAAAAACACTTGTTCTCGTCCCACGGTCATAACAAAGGTACCCAAGAAGTTTCGTAAAGTTCGGTTCATAAATACGGCCTCTAGCCCGAGCCGTATCCAATTGTTGACGGACAGACGGACGACGGGTCATGGCATAAGCTCAAATTTGGCTTCGCCAAAGTTGAGCTAAAAATATAGCTGCAGTAGCCATGCTACCATTGGCTGATTTGAAGCCAACCATTATGAAAAGTACTGCTGGTCAAAGCTGAACCTGCATATGTAATTTCGTTGAAATTGGGAGAGAAAAAAATACATGGTTGCAGCAGCCATGCTAAAATTGACTGATTTGAAGCCAAACATTATGAAAAATAGACATGGTCAAAGCTAAACCTACATATGAAATTTTGTTGACATCTGAGAAAAAAATACATGGCTGCAGCAGCCATGCTACCACTGACTGATTTAAAGCCAAACATTATGAAAAGTAGACATGGTCAAAGCTGAACTCATATATAAAATTTTGTAAATATCGGAGAAAAAAATACATGGCTGCAGCAGCCATGCTACCATTGGCTGATTTGAAGCCAAGCATTATGAAAAGTAGTCATGGTCAAAGCTAAACCTGCATATGAAATTTTGTTAAAATCGGAGAAAAAAATACACGGCTGCAGCAGCTATGCTACCATTGGCTGATTTGAAGTCAAACATTACGAAAACTAGTCATGGTCAAAGCTAAAAAAAATTGCAAATGAAATTTCATCAATTGGAGAAAATAAATACACATTTAGAATGTACTTACTGATTTCAAACACGCACAGTTGATGACAGTGTCCTACATGCCTGAGATATCATGTTACATTCACACAAATACAATTTTATTCAGTGCTTTATTGGGTTTTTTCATTCAATGTGGTAGAAGAGAAAACAAGCCAAAACAATTTCACCCCTCAATTCCCACACCCCAGGGGCAGCAAACATGACCAAAATAGGAAGGTTTCATCTACTCATCAGTCTAAGACAACCTGCTAAATTTCAAGAAAATTGGTTAAGATAAATAAATTTTTTAAAATCACCCTTCACTGCTGCAGCAGCCACTGTGTGCAGCCAACTGTGACCAAAATAGGACATTCTCATCTAGACATCAACCCGAACATGCATATGAAATTTGGTGATGATCAGATGAGAACTATGGCCTGTTGCCTGCGCCATACAAAATTCATGATGGCTGCTACAGCAGCCAATGTAAGCAGCCGACCATGACCAAAATAGGACGTTCTCATCTAGACACCAACCTGAACATGTATATGAAATTTGGTGATGATCGGAAAAGAACTACGGCCTGTAGTCTGCGCCAAACAAATTGTGGACAGACAGACTCACAGACTTCTGCATGCCCCTTGACAATAGCTTAGCTTGACTTTGTCAAGATAAGCTAAAAATGGCTATTTTATGAGGCAAATAGCAAAATTATCATCTTTGTTTTACAGCAAAAAATTATTTACCCCCCCCCCACCCCCATCCCCCATCCCCAAGGTAATTGTGAAGGCCAGAAACACCTGTTACTGAAGTCTAGTGATGCTCAGACCATCCACATAAGAGATATCGAACAGAGAGTGGTGGCCGAGTGGATAAGTATGCAAGTCCCGGGATCGAACCCCGGTCATGGAAAGTTTTGAGGTGTCTGAACACTCTCTGTCAGCATCAATTGTGGGGTTGAAACTGTCACAGCATACTGTCCTATCGGGTGGGGACGTAAAATGGCTGTCCTTTGTCCGGAGAGAGACACACTCTATGCAGGCTAAAGATCCCTTCAAAGTCTTCGAGAAGAGCAAGGCCACAAAGTTGCCACTACAGAGGTCATCCCACACACCTGTGCCATTGGACTAAGGAGAAGCATTAATGTAAGTTGCATAATTTGTTCGCCAATCCTTGTAAAACAAATAAGATTAAATAAAAAAAGGTAATAGAACATAATAAAGACATGATGTCAAATATAGGGAGGTGATTTACACGTATATCCTTTGTTTTACTGCAGAGGCATGACTCATTTAAAAGCTTTTCCCATAAACAATTTTTATTCCAAATTTCACTGAAAACCGATAACCCAAACCCGAGATACGAGGCAAAAAAGACAGAAAATAGGCTATTTTACAAGGCAAACAGCAAATTTTCAAAGTCAAAAAGGGGGATAAGTCTTAAAAGTGAAAAGAACGAAATATTATTTGTGACTCATTTGAAAGTCTTTCCCATAAACAATCTTCATTTCAAATTTCATTGAGATCCGATAGCCCAAACCTGAGATACAAGGCGAACAGACAAAAAATAGGCTATTTTGTATATTCAAAGGGCCATAACGCACAGAAAAAAATATTCCAACAGCAAAATGGCTGATGCTCCTGAAAGATCTCATGATAGTGAACATCTGTGTGAAATTTCATCGAAATCTGAGCAGTAATGTTCAAGTAATAACACGAACAGACATTGGAGTGAGGACGGACACACAGATAGATTGTACCAGAGGTATTGGTGAACCAGTGTCAACGAAAAGGATGTGTCAGATGACAGACAATATCTCTCACCCAGCAAAAAATCTAATGGAGAACAAGTTTTTTGCGTAAAATCCTTTAAGTGTTCACAAACCCATTTTAAAACTCAAAACACCAAAGTAACTTTACAGGGTCAAGTGATTTTAGGAAGAGCATGCTAAGCATTGCATATGCACTCCCTCCACAACCCCCTCCCCCTCTGAAACTGATTTTCAACACTAGGCATACATACGAGGGGCTTATTGTCTTTGTTTTACAACAGAGAGAAATCCAACCCAGTAGAAATTGTGAGATCCACGTAACCTTTTACCAATAGTTTGTGTCAATCAGACCATCGTCATGGGAGATGTGAACTTATTGTCTTTGTTTTACAGCCAAAAATGAATCCCCACCACCCAGAAGTAATTGTGAACGTCAGAAACACCTGTTACTGAAGTCTCGTGATGATTGGACCATCCACAGAGATAGAGAACAAAGACATAATGCCACATGTGGGGAGGTGATTTCCATGTATTTTCTTTGTTTTACTGCAGGGACATGACTCATTTGAAAGCCTTTTCCATAAACAATCTTCATTCCAAATTTCATTCAAATCTGATAACCCAAACCTGAGATACGAGGTGAACAGACAGAAAATTGACTATTTTATGAGGCAAACCGCAAATTTTCAAAGTTAAAAAGGGGATAAGTCTAAAAAGTGACAAGTAAGAAATATTATTAGAGACTCAATTGAAAGCCTTTCCCATAAACAGTCTTCATTCCAATTGCACTGAGATTCGATAACCCAAGATTCGAGGCGAACAGACAAAAAATAGGGTATTTTTGTCTAGTTAAAAGGCCATATCTCACAAAAAAAAATCGCGACATCGATGCCGTAGCTGCGACGGGTGGTGTTAGAAACGCGTTGGTCACAAAATTCTAAGTTCATCAAGGGCCATAACTCCAAGAAAAATATTTGGAACAACACGTGCATTGAACAGTGGCTAGACATAATAAGATAACTTACATGCCAAATATAAAGTCATTCCATCAAGTATTTCAAAAGTTAATGAGTTTTGAAACTCGTTGGTCACAGACAGACCGACCGACCGACCGACCGACCGACCAACTGACCAACAGACAGAGAGACAGACCAACAGACAGATCGTCAGACAGACCGACATTGCCACTTATAGAGCCGCTAGTCGCAGCTAAAAATATTTCAACAGCAAAATGCCTTATACTCCTTAAAGATCTCATGATAGCGAACATCTGTGAAATTTCATCAAAATCTGAGCAGTAATGTAGAAGTTATAACACGAACAGACAATTTTTTTTTGTTTCTCAAGAGAAATTTTCCTCAATAATTTTATGACGATGGAGGCTTTTTTTTCCCTTCTCTTTCCATTCTATAAAACAGTACTGATTATAAGTTTGAACTGTCACAGAAATTTAACTCTTGAAACTCCATAGAAAAAAAAAAACGGTTTTCAGATGCATAAATTTCCCATAATGCCACACGCAATTTAATGTGGCCTTACAAATCTCAAATTTTTGTTTGAATCGAATCTCAAGATGGATTTCAAATCAAATCAAGTCCCAAATCATAGAGCTTTGCAGCCAACAGAATGCAACCGTAATAAGCATATATATATGCTGTTGTTAACTAATCTTGTGAGACAAAAGATGAAAGGTTTCCAGTCCCAAGGTTTCCACAATACCTAAATTTTATTGTACCGAAACGCGATTGTCACATTATCATGTCAACAAGTTAGACTTTTGCGCAGAGTATTCAGAATTTAAAATGGAAAGTCTTGTATTTTCAGTAAAGTATCTACACCTGCTCACTCTTTTTTTTAACTATCACCGATACATTACTTATTATGCGCATCTATGTCACATATTGGTGAATGCACTAGTAGGAGAGATTACTAAATGCTATGTGAGACCCAGACCTTTAAATTCATTTATTTTGGGCACACTTATTTGCCCTAATTTGGGCACATTAAAACCAGAAAAATAAAAGCCTTATCCTGTTATTTGTTATTGCCATGCCTTTCTATTTCCATGGCCATATTATGATGGAAGTTATTCTCATATGTAGAAGAGGCAGGGAGAATTTATATATTTTTCTTGATGTCTTCACACCTTCTCTAATTTGGGAATACCTGTAAACGGTGTGAAATTAGGGTAACTTAAAGGCCTGGTGAGACCTGCAGAAAGTCACAAACATCTGGGGTGTTTATTCACAGATGTTACCAAGTTATGACTTGACAACAGCCTTGGATGTTAGAATTTAGGCATCTTTCCTTCTACTGGCAAATCCTTCAACCTGTAACATAAATATGATATGCCACTGTGTGGTGCATGTCACATTGTTTGTGAATCTGGCTGTTCATCCACCCCTGGGATTCTAAAATCTCGAGAAAAAAAACCCAAGTGTCAAATCAAACTGAATCGGATCTTTGAGATGTTCTCAAACTGAATTGAATCCTTGAAACTCTGCAGATCCATAGGATTTAACCAACTATATCTTGACTGAGACAGAGAGCGAGTGATGGACAAATATGGATGTTATTGGAAAAGCTGACAACCGATACTTACCATTGCAATATCGGCCAGAAACGGATAGGATAAATATAAAGGAACTGTGCAAATCGTGAATGCCATGGACAGTAGCAAGACCATTTTTCAAACTGAACTATTAGTTGATATATCGGTTTTTTAATTAGATACCAAGACTTTGCCTGGAACCTTAAAATATCTGCCTTCCCTGATACATAAGTCATCCTAGGCTGATATATCCCCAAACTCAGCTGATACAGGACTTCAGCGTGGCTGATACAAGTTACCTGGCAATCATCCTGCATACACTGGAAACTGATCTCAGACGTACAAGAGAAATAACAGCCCAAGTAGAATACTCCCATAGTTACCTCACTTATGTGCACTGGTGGAAAATCCCCTGACAAGGTCAAGGTTTCTCTGTGGCTTAATCATTTTTAAATGTTTTGTTTTACTTTGATCCAGGATCTTTTGTGCATACCTGCAGGAGTACAGGTACACTTTAGGCTTGCACATCGCTTTCTATCGTTAACAAGGTTAAATTTCGACAAAGTCAAAATACTTTGTCCTGAATAAAAAATCGTTGTTGACTAATTCAGTCTTCGATGATTCTATTTAGGGCAGAATAGTTTATGTACACATTTTCAGATTTCCCTGTCTTAAGGATTCCAATCCAAAATGTTTACATATGTCTTTGTGATAAACCCCAATGAAGTCTATGGTCAAAATTAGCGGATATTGTGATAATATCCAGTTGGAGCTCACAGTTATCCGGTTGAGAAAAAATGGTCAACCCTTTTAGCAGTAATTCAAACACTGTACAATCCTAATTGTAAAGGTGGGTGACAGTCAGATGCTAAACTAGAAAAGAAATCTTGGAGTCCCACAGTGGGTCTGACTGAACCCCAAAATATTTGTTCTCATAGCACAGTGATAACAAAGGCACCCCAAAACACTTGTTCCTGTCCCAAGGTGATAACAAAGGTACCCAAGAAGTTTCATGAAGATCAGTTCATAAATACGAGCCGTATAGAAGTTGACAAAAACTGATTGGACCTAATTTTGGTACAAAATGGCCACTGGCAGCCATCTTGAATTTTGGACCGCACCCAGAAACACTCGTTTTCGTCCCAAGGTGATAACAAAGGTACCCAAAAAGTTTCGTGAAAATCGGTTCATAAATACAGCCCCTAGCCCGAGCCGTATTGACATGTGTACTTACTGTGTGTAAGTAGCACTGAATAAGTCAAAGTTCATCTAATTTGCATAATTTCTACACGAGAAAAAAACCCTGTAGTATATGTGATGTATACCATGGTACTAAACATTCACACAAATAATTATTTAAATCAGAACTTTCATATGGAAGATCTGCGCAAAAATCTGATTGAACCTAATTTTGAACAAAATGGCTGCCATCAGCCATCTTGAATTTCGGACCGGACCCAAAAACACTCATTCTCGTCCCACGGTGATAACAAAGGTACCCAAGAAGTTTCGTAAAGATCGGTTCATAAATACGGCCTCTAGCCCGAGCCATATTGAATTGTTGACGGACAGGCGGACAGACAGCCAACCAGACAGACGACGGATGACTGGCCATGGCATAAGCTGAAATCTGACTTGCGTCAAAGTTGAGCTAAAAATGCTCTCTGAAGTGGCTCAGAGAAATGTGAGGGTTCAGGTGGTGTGGTGTGGTTAGAAAAATCAGGCAAAAACTGTCCGCAAAAGCTATCTGGCAGTCAGAAAGGCCATGTTGTATCTTTTTACTGGTTGAAAATAGAGACTTGCGGTTTTTGTTCATTCAACTCAGGATAGACTCCAGATTCTTTTGCCCGAGTGAAATCCCAGGGGAGATTACTCTTGTTTTCTCCTTAAGGTTCCGTTCTGCAGTGAAATTCTAAACATAGGGCATATGTTGAAACAAACTGCTTTTGAGGCTGCTGGGTGGCTGAAAATGACTGGTTTCGGCATTTTTTCATGCAATTTTTCAGGTTGAAGTCTTGCCTTTGACAATAAATTATTCCTCCCACATTCAGATTGTTTATTTCTACTTACTCAGATAGTGTTATATGTTTTTTTGTGGATTTGGGAAATGTAATACATGGTATGGGTTAGATAACTAAGTTACAGAATATCTGCATTTGAAGAGAGTGTATGGCATGTCATTTTTGGAAATGCCTGGAAAACTGTGGAGCGGAACCTAATTTTGGTACAAAATGGCTGTACCCAAGAAGTTTTGTAAAGATCAGTTCATAAATACAGCCTCTAGCCTGAGCCGTATAGAAGTTGTGTACAAAAAACTGATTGGACCTAATTTCGGTACAAAATGGCCACTGGAGCCATCTTGCATTTTGGACCGCACCCAGGAACATTTGTTCTCGTCCCAAGGTGATAACAAAGGTACCCAATAAGTTTCGTGAAGATCGGTTCATAAATACAGACTCTAGCCCGAGCCGTATTGACATGTGAACTTACTGTGTATAAGTAGCACTGAATAAATCCAAGTTCATCTAATTTGCATAATTTCTGCACGAGAAAAAAACCCGTATTATATGTGATGTATTCCATGTTACTAAACATTCATACAAAAATTATTCCAATCAGAACTTTCATACAAAAGTTCTGTACAAAAAACTGATTGCACTAACTAAAGGACAAAATGGCTGCTGGTGGCCACCTTGAATTTCGGACCGCACCCAAAACCATTCGTTCTCGTCCCACAGTGATAACAAAGGTACTCAAGAAGTTTCGTAAAGATCGGTTCATAAATACGGCCTCTAGCCTGAGCCGTATTGGCATTTGCACTTACAGTGCTGAAAGTAACACTAAATAAATCAAAGTTAGTCTAATTTGCATAATTTACGCTCAAGAAAAAAACCCGTATTATATTTGATGTATCCCATGGTACTAAACATTCATACAAAAAATTATTCAAATCAGTCCTTTCATATGGAAGTTCTGTGCAAAAATCTGATTGCACATAATTTTGTACAAAATGGCTGCCAGCGGCCTTCTTGAATTTCTAACCGGACCCCAAAACACTCGTTCTCGTCCCACAGTGATAACAAAGGTACCCAAGAAGTTTCGTAAAGATCGCTTCATAAATAAGGCCTCCAGCCCGAGCTAATTTGCATAATTTACGCACGAGAAAAAAACTCGTATTACATGTGATGTATCCCAAGGTACTAAACATTCATACAAAAAATTTTTCAAATCACAGCTTTCATATGGAAGTTCTGCGCAAAAATTGCACCTAATTTGGTACAAAATGGCTGCCAGCGGCCGTCTTGAATTTCGGACCGGACCCAAAAACACTCGTTTTCGTCCCAAGGTGATAACAAAGGTACCCATGAAGTTTCGTAAAGATGGGTTCATATATACGGCCTCTAGCCCGAGCCGTATTGAATTGTTGACGGCCAGAGGGACGACTAGCCATGGCATAAGCTCAACTCTGACTTGTGTCAAAGTTGAGCTAAAAATTGGAGACAAATATCACTGATAAATGTGGATGTTAAAATAGGATCAAGTGCAATCGCAAATCATTAAAAGAAAGTTCTGCCTAAACTAATCTCAGATACACAAATTGGTTTCATGAAATCTCGGCACATAGGTGAATCTACCAGCCTAACTTTTGATTTAATTGAGAAGTGTAAAGAACAAAAAATTCCTGGAATGATTGTTCTATTAGATTTCGAAAAAGTCTTTGACTCACTGGAATGGCATTTTATTGAAAAAACATTGGCGTTTTTTAAAATTTGGCCCTTCTATGATTAGATGGTTCAAAACGTTTTATACTACAGTTACATACTGAACATTGGCCACTGCTCAGAGAAATTCGAGTTGCAGCGAGGCATCAGACAAGGTGATCCCCTTTCACCCTACTTATTCATACTGAGTGTCGAATCACTGAGTGTCGCTTTTCAATATAACCACCGATATTCGAGGGATAAGTATCAATCACTCTGAGTATTTGATCAGCAAATATGCAGATGACACCTCTCTTTTCCTTAATGGAGATAAGTCATCTCTGGAGGAAGCTTTGGATTCAATAGATCTATTTGCGAAAGTCTCTGGTCTCAAGATTAATTTTGATAAAAAGCAGGTAATATGGATTGGATCCAAAAGGAGTTGTGGCGAAGAGTTACATACTAAGGTACCACTACAATGGAATCATAGAAATGCATTTACTATGTTGGGGATACAATTTAACCTATTCACCGATAATTATGTAATAAATAATTATCTAGACAAAATGAAAAAAATAGAGAAACTACTCAATGACTGGTCTTTTAGAAACTTGAGTTTGATAGGGAAAAGAATAGTAATTAAGACACTAGACTTTCCCCAGCTGATTCACTGCCTGTCAGTTCTCACTGACCCAGATGCATCGAATTTGAATAAAATTCAGCAAATGTTTTGTAAATTTCTTTGGTCTACTAAAACCGACAAACTAGCATGCAATGTTGTCATCAATAAAGTAGACAACGGTGGCATAAATTTTCCTCATGTTAAAAGTTACACCTATGCCCTGAAAATGACATGGATTAAAAAAATTCTTGATCCATATGTGACAAGCCCATGGAAAACCCTAATAATAGACGATTTAGAAAATTTTGGGGGTCACAAAATATGGTTCATGAAAAAAGAAGGTCTTCAAAAAATAGAACATTTTAACGCATTCTGGAAATGAGTAAAGAATGCTCATTCAACCTTAGAAACAAATGTCGCCACAACACTTACAGAAATTTTCAGCTAACCCCTTTTTTACAACAAGAGCATAAAAATCCAGATTAAATATTTTTTTAATAGGAACTGGATGGAGAAAGGGATTTTCTTTCTAAATGATTTATTGGGTGAGAACAGAACATTCTTAGATTATGAAACTCTTTCTGTAAAACATGATATAAGAACACCTTTCACAATATATCAAGGAACGATCTCAGCAATCCCAAAGCAATGGAAAGAAACAGCTAAAACGCACTCAAACTTAGAAGATGTCAGAAAGGATGAACTTCAAAAATTAAAGGTTTGCCCCAAAACATGCAAAGCATTTTACCCTTTATTTCTGGATCTATTCGCAAAACCACCCCAAAAAAAGTCAATCCAGGTGGAAAGATGTTTTGAATATTGATGTATAATCCGATGACTGGACACAAATATACAGAAGGTCTTTCCAGCTAAACGATGATCTACAAAGCCTACAATTTAAAATTTTGCACAGAATTTTATACACAAATTCAAAATTATTTAAGTGTAAGTTATCCAAAACGGAATTATGTACTTTTTGCAACAAAGCAAAGGAGACTGTTGCATCTGTTTTTCGAATGCTCTCATTCAAAAACAGTTCTCTTGAATTTGGCTCAGAAACTTCGAGAAAAGTGCAACATTCTCCTTCCGACAACGCCACAGTATGTTCTGCTTAACCTGGAAAAATACGAGGACCGTAACACATCAAGTGATACAGCTGACTTCTGTACACTGTTATATAGAAAATTCATCTATTCATGCAAGGTGAGGAAATATCTTCCAAGATTTGAAGGGTATGTAGAGCAACTAAAGCAATTTAGGAGCATCGAACTAGTGTCTCTTCAAAACTTCTCTCCCTCAAAAGCGGCTACCACCCGAATGAGATGGATGTTATTGGAAACATTCTTTGAATCAGAGTAATATATTTGTACGATTCGACAAATTATTTAACGCAACTGATGCAAGTCTCTCAAAAGACAATAATAATTTTCGTAAAATGTTAAATTGGTGTTTACTTAACTTGCGTAAATATATATATAACTGCATGTATATATCTGTATAGAACAATCATGAAAAACTTCCTGTAAAAGAAACTTTGTTGTAGTTTTTGTATCTGAAATAAAAATTATGAAAAAAAAAGGAAAAAAAAAGATTTATTATGTTCAAGGTCACTGTGACCTTCACCTTTGACCTAGCGAATCCAAAATAAATAGGGGTCTTCCACTCACCTAGGCCAACCTACCTATGAAGTTTCATGAATGTGGGTCAAACCATCATCAAGTTATCATCCGGAAACCAATTGTTTATGATTTACTATGTTGAAGGTCACTGTGACCTTGACCTTTCACCTCACGAGTCCAAAATAAAAAGGGTTCTTCCTCTCACTGATGCCAACCTACCTATGAAGATTTATAAACGTGAGTTGATCCATTATCAAGTTATCATCCGGAAACCAATTGTTTTGATTTACTGTTTTCTGGGTCACTGTGACCTTGACCTTTGACCAAGCAAGTCCAAAATAAATAGGGTTCTTCCTCTCATCGATGCCAACCTACCTATGAAGTTTCATGAATGTGGGTTGAACCATTATCAAGTTATCATCCGGAAACCAACTGTTTACGCCCGCCATTCACCAAACTATAAGTCGACTAAATATATACTTGTTTCTCAGACACCTTCCTTGCCATTGAAAATCTGCCTCTTAACACTTTTTTTCACCTGGAAATCTCTTCACTGATACTATTATGCACTTGCAGGACTATAAATTTAACCAACTCTATCCTGTTTAACAGCGCTCAGTGAGTTCTGTCAAACAAGATACAGATGGTTAAATTTGCCACTGCATTACGAAAAAATTTTCACTGCTGAAAACATTGGCTTTTCCACAGAATAGCGCAAGGAGTTCAATAATTCCAACTATTTTTAGGATTGTTTTGTGGCACCTTATTGCGTTCAATTTAATATTAATTTGTAAGAACACCTTCTTCGACTCGGAAGTTAATTTGTCTAACAGACTGCACATCATCGAAGTCCTTGAACCAGAAATAAAGTTAGCGGTTACTGATATTATGCCAATATGAGACTAATAATAAGTCTATCACAACAGAATGAATTACATAATTTCTCAAATTTTAGTCCTATAATGCAAGGAGATTTTCTTTAAAATTACCAGTGTGCTCGGAGTTGAAATTTTTCCTCTTTATTAAAGACACTGAACAGCTGTTTTGTACATGCCAAAAGTTTACCATAATTCAAATTCATATGTATGGCTCTTGTCAGTGTAGATGTATAAGTACTACATATCTAGGATGATGTATCCAAATTTTAGATCAGTTCTACATAAGCCAGATAAGAATAAAAATTTTATGAGGCAGAATTTCAATGTTGAGTGAGCTGCCTGTGACACAAGATTTTTTTACTACCATTAAGTAGAGGGTTTTCCTGATAAACAACCTTAAAACTGAAGTTGTGAATGGAATATAAGTATAATGGCAAGCATCGCATCCCATTTGTAATAACAAATTACCTTCTAATCCTTGCATATGCACTTGGTGGTGTTGGTGATCTTCTTCGCCTTTTTGGTGATTTTGATTGTGATCGTCTTGATTTCCTTGATCTCTCTTTCGACTTGGACCTTGGTTTTTTGCCATGATTGTAGTCAATGGTTATTTTCTGAGGTACATTAGACACATTTTCTTCACTATCAGCAACAAATGGGGATACTGCTCGAGCTTCACCAGAATTCTCTACAAAAAAGGTACTTAATTTAAACCCTTTACTTGATGAAATGGACATATCTGGCCAGCATTGTTCACAAAAATCGCCTTTCAAATTTCATTACTTATTTCAAAACTGAGGTAAGCCTGCTTCAAGCACATGCTATATATCAAACCCACAGATATACATGACTATCAAAAAGATGTATTAATCAAAGATTTTCTTCTATTCTTGCTCAATTATAGAACAAGAACTTGAAACTGCAATGAGAAAAAACCCAAAAAACATTGGTCCAATATTCCAAGTCACAAACCCAGAAAGTATATTGCTCACAAGTGCTGTTTAAAAATTCAGCAGGAAAATATTTTCATGTGACAGATATGACAAGAATTTGGAACAACAATGTGCAATAATCGAAAAGAACTAAGGAAACATCTGACAAGCCAGATTAGAAAACACATCAAAGAATTTTGTAGGCCTATCCCTTCCATTCAGCTTACTTGCCTTAATAACATGGGCGTCCCTGACAGCAATTTTTCACTGTGGAGTGAGCTGAAAACGAAATGAACTACAATTCTCCCATGTATTTATCAATTACTGTTCACTGGTGGATGAGATCGCTTTCAGCATCTGTGAGTATATCATGATTGCATCACAAGTATGAAGCCAAGTTTAACCAATCATTTATACGTATGCTTCACACTTCAATTGTTCATCCATCCACCCATCAATGTTATCTGTCTTCATCCTTTCTGCGACTAAACTATGGTTGTCTGTCCCAGAGGGACTAAAATACCCCCTCATTCCACATCAAGTAGATCGCAAAAAATACACTAAGTCGAATAAGGGAAATAACTCTGACAAAAAATAAGTCTGGCTGATATTAAAATCTCTAAAAAGTTCAAAAAGTGCAATAACTGTAATAAAATGGGGCCGCCCAATCTCAAAACGTAGGTGCACAGGTGTCCATGCTGGTTAATCACTGTGCAAAGTTTTTAAAAACATATACTGGAAATGAAGGAATACAAGCTCAGACAAATGAAGGTTGCAAAAATACAAGTCAAAAAAGGGGCAATAACTCTGCAAAAATGATCCAACTAATCTCAAAATTGCAGGTGCACAGGTTTCCAGGCTGATTAATCTCTGTGCCAATTTTTAAAAACATTGACCTGAAAGGGAAGGAATACAACCTCAAAAGTTGTGTCCATGGATGAGAAATTCTAAGTCAAAAAGGGCAATAACTCTGTCAAGCCATGGCCAATCATTCTCAAAATCGCAGATGCACACATTCCTATGGTGGTTAACATATATGCCAAGGTTAAAAAAAAACTGACTGGAAAATGAAGGAATACAAGCTCGTATAAAGTTGTGCATGGATGACAAATTCCAAGTCAAAAAGGTCAATAACTATGCAATGAGATCTCTCAAAATCACAGGAGCACAGGTTTCCATGGTGGTATATGCCAAGTTTAAAACAAATTGATCCATAAATGACTGTGGAAAGTTCTGGACAAAATTGTGTCTGGACGGATGGACAAGCTGATTCCAGTATACCCTCCCACAACACAGTAAAAATTAGGTTGTGTGTCATTTGTTTTCCCTTTTTTGGTTATCCTTGTTCCCATCAGTTACTCTTGGCTCGAATCAACATCCTATTTCATCACGATTTCACGGGAATGAATTTTTGTTTTCTATGGATAGATGGAAATATGCCCTCCACAACACTAATCTCAAGTTTTTATGACCTGCACACTGTCCTTAAAAAATATCTTTCTTGTAGTTTTGCTAAGTAATTGCACATTATGTGAACTAAAAGTTTATGTTACCTGTTATGTCACCAAGACTTGTTGCAACTTTGAGCATGTTAACAAACATGGCTGCCTTCTTCTTTCTCTCTGTTTGAACCTGTTTTTCTTTGTTACATTGAGCCACTTTCTCACGTGCTGCATGCGTCAATTTATCTTTCAATTTTTCTTCAGCTGAAAAAGGAAGTAAATTCTGGCATAAAGCCTTTGATATATTTCAATCTTATTCCAACATATGTGAACTCTGTTGTTTAACAGTTCTGAGAATTCTACTCCAAATGACACAGAGGTTTTGTTAAAACAAACAAATCATCTTGACAAAGATTTTTGAGTCAAATCTGACAGTATTTAGTCTGCAGTTAATGAGATGGTGTGTTCTCAAAACGTCGAAAAAATAAAATTCACATCTCGGTAAGTTTGTTTTGATAGTAATTATAAAGATGGTGTGTTCTCAAAACGTCGAAAAAATAAAATTCACATCTCGGTAAGTTTGTTTTGATAGTAATTATAGTTTATATCTAATTAGTGGTCACTCGTGAGATTTTTCTGCGTTCAGAGTTCAATCAGAGATGCAGTCGGTGAGTTTTTTGTGTTCATTGAACAGAGTATACTAAGTTGTGTAAAATATATACAGTACGTGGAGAGTGGATTGTAACTAAATCACCCGGCGAGTAGAGTTATCACCCAAAGTATCACTTTCAAATTCTGCACCAATTCTGGACAAAAAATACAAGCAATGTTTCAGCCAATGGACCTCTGGGTATAACCTGGAGGTCCATTGGCTGCAACTTTGCTTGTGCTTGTTATGCTTTGCAACAAATTTGCAATTATTGCTTGGGTGGAGTCCCCACTATGCAAGTGATGTAGTGACAATACCCTTTCCACGTACTGTATATACATATAATTCATTGGTATCCATTTCAATTTTCTGAAGATAATCAGAGGTAAAAATGCCGCTCAGGATCACCGATCCAATGTCGAGTTGTGACAACAGTTCCTCGCACCAAGGCCAACACACCTATGAAGTTTCATGACTCTAGGTTGAACCACTATCAAGTTCTCATCCGGAAACCAATTGTTGCGATATATTATGTTCAAGGTCACTGTGACCTTGACCTTTGACCTGGTGAGTCCAACATCAATAGGGTTCTTCCTCGCACCAAGGCCAACATGCCTGTAAAGTTTCATGACTCTAGGTTGAACCACTATCAAGTTATCATCCGGAAACCAATTGTTGCGATATACTATGTTCAAGGTCACTGTGACCTTGACCTTTGACCTGGTGAGTCCAAGATCAATAGGATTCTTCCTCGCACCAAGGCCAACACACCTATGAAGTTTCATGACTCTAGGTTGAACCACTATCAAGTTATCATCCGGAAACCAATTGTTGCGATATACTATGTTAAAGGTCACTGTGACCTTGACCTTTGATCTGGTGAGTCCAAGATCAATAGAGTTCTTCCTCGCACCAAGGCCAACCCACCTATGAAGTTTCATGAATGTAGGTTGAACTACTATCAAGTTATCATCCGGAAAGGAATTGTTGCGATTTACTATGTTCAAGGTCACGTTGACCTTGACCTTTGACGTAGCGAGTCCAAAATCAATAGGGTTCTTCCCCTCACCAAGGCCAATCTACCTATGAAGTTTCATGAATGTGAGTTGAACCATTATCAAGTTATCATCCGGAAACCAATTGTTTAAGATTTAGTCACTGTGACCTTGACCTTTGATCTGGTGAGTCCAAGATCAATAGAGTTCTTCCTCGCACCAAGGCCAACCCACCTATGAAGTTTCATGAATGTAAGTTGAACTACTATCAAGTTATCATCCGGAAAGGAATTGTTGCGATTTACTATGTTCAAGGTCACGTTGACCTTGACCTTTGACGTAGCGAGTCCAAAATCAATAGGGTTCTTCCCCTCACCAAGGCCAATCTACCTATGAAGTTTCATGAATGTGAGTTGAACCATTATCAAGTTATCATCCGGAAACCAATTGTTTAAGATTTACTATGTTCAAGGTCACTGTGACCTTGACCTTCGACGTAGCATGTCCAAAATCAATAGGGTTCTTCCTCCCACCAAGACCAACCTACGTATGAAGTTTAATGAATGTGAGTTCAACCACTATCAAGTTATCATCCGGAAACCAATTGTTTACGCCCGCCCGCCCGCCCGCCCGCCCGCCCGCCCGCCCGCCCGCCCGCCCGCCAGACATTCACCAAACTATAAGTCGAGTTTGACTTCGTCACAACTCGACTAAAAATTGGGGAGCAAACAAAGATACGCTTCTCAAGTTTTATAAATCATTCAAACATCAGTGAGAATTACACAACAGACACCCATGATAGCCTTAAGCCTATTGTTCTCTTGTGTAAACACTCCGGTACAGATTTTCATTTTTTCCATGTTCTGAGATACAGCCAATGAGACACATATTTATTTACCAGTGTTTAAGGTCAGTCAGAAACCTATGGCTATATCTTGACAACAACAAAAGGGTATAGTAAAGCTTGGCCAACTGTTTATAATTATGCTCCCCATATGCAAAATATGGGTGCATTTGGAAAAGCAGTTCATAAGAATATTTCAATCAGCACTTCTCTTTCAGAATACTGAAAGATGTTGCCCCATGACATCCTTAATATGCTCATTCAAGTTTGTATTTCTCAACTTGTAGGTTACTTATGAAAAAGATTCAATGCGTAAAAAAGAATGCACCAGTACATTTTATGCAAACAATTCTTCAAATATCTTACCAGAGCGATTAATATCAAACCTGACAAGCACTATACCCCCAAATTTCCATTCAAATCTTTTCTAAAATTTTGGCTTCCAAAACATAACTTATGACCCCATAATGGAAGGAGCTTGTTCTAATGAAGGGCCAAAAATTATATTTAGAAGCAAAACATGATTTTTTGGGGGGTACTTTTTAAAAAAAGGCATTGGTTACGTCAACTGCAAGTTGTATTAAGTAATGTAATGTTTTTCCCTTTGCCTACAATTTGAAAAGGTAGGACCCCATGCCAACACATAATGTGAACTCACAAGCTTCATTTGAACATACATGAAACAGTATATTACTCCTCATAACACATGAGGCATACTAACACCCTCCTTGCACACCTACTTCTGCTTTAACCCTTCAAGGACCGGAAATTTCTATACATTTTTGCTACACTTTGACAGTCTACATTCTATAGCTATAGACGCAGTCAAGACATGCCTTGAAACAAGTGCCAATATTAAAAGAATGTAAATTGCGAGTTCACCCAAAGACAGCATGTTGAGGCACCTGTTAATTGTAAAAGTGTTCAGTCAGAATTAGGCCTTTAACTGGCAGAGTGCTGGAAGCCCATATTTGGGCTTTACTTTAAAGAGCAGGTCACACAAAATAAAAGCACCACTCAGTAGATATATTTTATATTATCTTGGAAGAATATTTATATATATTAGTGTTTAAGGTCACATACTTATGCACAATGGCTAATCATGACCGAGGACAGTACGGGTGGAGGAAGCCGGAGTACCCGGAGAGAACCACCGAGCAACGACGAGCAGCTGCCAGCTCCCCAACATCGTAACTCTGCACTGCAGCACAGGAAGGGTTAGATTGGTTGAAGACATGCGCACAATCGACGTGAAGTACGCCTTAATACATGGCGTCATGGTGCCCCCATGTGGACAATCGGGGTTAAGTGCCTAGCCCAAGGACACAATGCTCGAGTCTGAATCAATCGCTCAGACAGTCATCAATCCAAGGACTAACCGGGCTTGACGTTGCTTAACTTCGGTGATCTGACGAGAACCGGTTACCGCAACACCACCGCGCCCCCTTATCTTGGAAGTAAAATTATTTAGTTTTTATAGATTTGGTTTGTTATAGTTTATGGGAGAGTGCCTGAGCAAAATTTGATGACCAAAAATAATTTAGCACTCGACCAGTTAAGGGTTGATACAGTTACTTGGACAAGTGCAATGGTAACTGCATATTAAACCAGAGGCCTCAATTGCTCACCTGACAAGTTGTTCAAAGAAGTATTTTGGATCACATTCAGCTAATCATGGCTCATCAACTCTTCAAAGGAATGAAGTCATGAAATTATTATAGGGGACCTTTTTTTTAAACATAAATTCACTCTAATTCCTTCAAAACGCATTTTGTAGCAATTTCTTTTCCTCTGCTTAATTGACCCCCCAGGGGTGGGGAGTGGGGTTGGTTGGTGGTCATAGGGGTATTTTTTATGGTGGGGTGGGGGGGGGGGGGGTGCATAAAATCACTCTAAATCTTTAAAAATATATTTTGCAGCCAAACATTTTGTTACATCTAACTGGCCTCCCACCGCACCCCCGACAAGAAAGGGAGGGGAGGGCATAGGGTAAAAAATAGTTTCGCATAAAACCACTCTAATTCATCTAGGAACTCGATTTTGAAAAGAATCCAAAAAAAAACAGACTTAAAATTTTCAGGCTATAAAAAAAAAAATTTTGTCATTAAAATTGAACAAAACGCATAAAAACCAAAATTTTTTTCTCCAAATTTTGGTCCAAAATTTCTGTCGGAACTGGACCCAAAATTATCAGGCTAAAATTTTGTTTTTTTTTCGACTCAAAATTGAACAAAACACATAAAAAATTTTAAAAATTTGTCTGCGAATTTTGGTCCAAAATTTCGAAGTCCGAGTCAGACCCACAATTTTCAACCCAGGGACTCGATTTGCACAAACTTGAATCTAATCCCCCAAGAGATGATGTATACCAAATGTTAAAGGATTCTGACTAGTGGATCTGAAGAAGATTTTTAAAGAAATTTCCTCATATTGCACTAAGTTAAAATTCGGGCTCCCATACTCAATTTGAACAAACTTGAATCTGACCCCCCCCCCCCCCCCCCCCCCCCCCCACCTAGAGATGTTGTATACCAAATATGAAGACTCTGACCACTGGATCTGAAGAAGATTTTTTTGGTATTTTATGGGTGCTATCAGAGTTATGTCCCTTGTGGTGCCCAACCACCCCCCTCCCCCTCAAAATGGGTGTAAAACCTTATTTGAACAAACTTGTATTGACATATGATAGGGAACATGCACACCAGATTTGGTTCAATTTGGTAGAGTAGTTTGTGAGGAGAAGTCGATAATGTAAAGTTAACGTCAGACAGACGACGGACGGACGGACAGAAAGTGATTAGTAAAGTCCTCCCTCCTCCACACACACACACACACACACACACACACACACACACACACACACACACACACACACACACACACACAGAGTCTTGTCTACCCTACATACCGAGGTGCCCCATTGTTTGTCTTTGTGTGGATTAACGGTTTCTACCTCATTTTGCCGGTACAGTTCTGGGAAAACAACCGAGGTAAAGGGTTTCTTTTGTCTTTTGTACCTCGGTAAGGCGAAACATGCAAACTCTTTTGTCTAGTTGCCTCGTCAAGTTGGTAAGACAACCCCCCCCCCCCCCCCACACACACACACACACACACACACACACACACACACACCGCAATTCAAGTGATAAGGTAAATTTCAATGAGGCTTGTTCTACTCTATTTGGCGCCCTCAGATAGAGAGGGTACTCGCTGCGCCTTTTGCATAGCCTGAAATCCCAAACCCTGAAAAAGCTTGAAAGTACAGCTGAAACTACCGATTTCGAACCACTGAAGATTGAACACAACAGACCGTTGCAAAATGGTAGTGGCGCGGTATTTAATTGCAAAAAGCCTCGTTGTAGACTGCATACTTTTATGCCTGATCAGAAAGAGGAATTTTCCTCCGAACAAACGAAAAATCATTATCAGATCCGTAACCCCCTCCATTGTGATTCACCAAACATTATTTACCTTATCACTTGTAAGCGATGTCGGAAACAGTATGTTGGTCAAAGTCAAAATCCTTTCCGAGAACGTGCTACTAGACACAAACAGGATATAAAACATAATGCTGATGCCCCAGTAGCACAACATTTCAACCTTCCTGGCCATTCTTTGGACGATTTCGAAATCCATCCTATTGAACAACCACCAATTAAAGACACATTAGAAGAAACGGATGAATTTAGAAAAAAACGTGAAGCTTTTTGGATCAATATGCTTCAAACCCTCTGGCCATTTGGTATGAACATATCAGAGGGCGAATGCGAAAGGAGGTCCATCATTCCTTTCACTTTAACGTACAACAGAATGAATATCGAAATAGCAAAAATGTTAAAAGATGAATTCAATTTTACCAATGCTAAATTAAATGAACCTTTGAATCTTCTACCTGTCATCGCCTATAAGAAAAACAAAAGCTTGCGTAACATCCTTGTAAGGACTAAATTAGAGCCCATCAATGAATAACATCAATTTTTGCCAGTCAGTTTAACCAGTTCCTAAGCTCATCACTTAGTTTAAATCAATTTTATGTACTTTTTTATCATGTTTGAAACCAATCAGGGTTCAGTAAATGAAAACAATTTTTTCGGTGGCATATTAAAAGAAAAAAACGTTTCAGTAGGAAATGTCTGTGCCAGTGCGATTTTTTAACCTCAAACACACACACACACACACACACACACACACACACACACACACACACACACACACACACACACACACACACACACACACACACACACACACACACAGAGTCTTGTCTACCCTACATACTGAGGTACCCCATTGTTTGTCCTTTGTGTGGACTAACGGTTTCTACCTCGTTTTGCCGGTACAGTTCTGGGAAAACAACCGAGGTAAAGGGTTTCTTTTGTCTTTTGTACCTCGGTAAGGCGAAACACGCAAACTCTTTTGTCCAGTTACCTCGTCAAGTTGGTAAGACAAACCCACACACACACACACACACACACACACACACACACACACACCACACACACACACACACACACACACACACACACACACACACAGACACACACACACACACACAGAGTCTTGTCTACCCTACATACCGAGGTACCCCATTGTTTGTCCTTTGTGTGGACTAACGGTTTCTACCTCGTTTTGCCAGTACAGTTCTGGGAAAACAACCGAGGTAAAGGGTTTCTTTTGTCTTTTGTACCTCGGTAAGGCAAAACATGCAAACTCTTTTGTCTAGTTACCTCGTCAAGTTGGTAAGACAAACCCACACACACACACACACTCACTCTCACTCATTTTTGGGCGGAGAAGTTTTTAAAAGAAAGGCAAGACTGACAGCCCAAAAACCCCTACAGAGTAGTGCATGGAGATTTTTTTTTTCCAGGTTCGGTTTGGGTTTTATTTTTTTTAAAACCTCGGTTTCGGTTTGGTTTTTCGGTATTATTTCCAGCCCCTTCGATTAATCTAAATCACTATCGTCTTACTAGAAAAGACAATAGAAATGTCACCCGAGAGCTATTTAAAGTGTGCTTTGTCCTACTGGCAGTACTGGGACATAGCACACTTCACTAGCACTCAGTTGAAGTATTAATATGAATGTGGAGTAGATTGTATGACTTTTATTTATGTTCATGTTGTATATGTTCTATTTGGTAAATACTATACATCGGTGGCAGCCATAGGGGAGGCCAGCCAACCCCCCCCCCCCCCCCCCCCCACTTTTCCCTTGGGCCCCCCCCAAAACCAAACTTCAGACTGCTATCTGACACAATCTGGGAGCCTTTGAAGACATTAGGTATTGTAGCAACACTCAGATATCACTCCCATGATGTCTCCCTTCAGAAGATGCCAAGGCATCTCGACCGTGAACTCCCACATCTTACTTAGCCCCTACTCCCCAATCAAAATCCTGGCAGTGCCACTGCTATTCACTGTATACCTGTTTTGTTATTTTGTGTTGTTTTAATTTCGATAAAATAAATAATTTAGGCTTGTAACTTTTCTATTATGTTTAACATCGCCATAATACAGCGACTCCATTCACTGTCCTGTTCCTCAATCCCTCACTGGACCTCCAGTCTTCCTTTCGAGGTACTGAGTATGATTTCTCCTCATGTTGTTATGTGCAAAATATAAAGGATTTACAGCATCAACGAGTACCACATGGGGATTAAATGGTCAAAGTAAATAACACTATATAATTATTTTATTTCATGAATTTGATATGAGATAAATATGACTGAAATGAAAACAAGAGGCCCCAGGGGGCTTGAGGGTGCTCACCTGACATGGTAGTCAAAGTATGAAACCAGGGACTTGACTTGAATAAGCTGCATACGCCCCTCCTAAGAAAAGCATATACCAACTAGATTAAGCGATTGTGCCCACATAATACACAGGATTTTCCTTCTATTTTCAGTTCCTGCACTTTTACGTCCCAAAATTGAGATAAATGCATAAAAAACAGATTTTTTTTATATTTGTTCGGAAATTTTCAAAGTCCCAAACAAAATATTTTCAGCCTAAAATTTTTTTTTTGTCTTAAAATTGACCAAAATGCATAATTTTTTTTTAAAAAATTCTGGATTTTGGTCCAAAAATTTCTAAGTCCCACCCAGCCCCCAAATTTTCAGTGTAAAAAAAAAATTTTTTTATTGTCTTAAAATTGACCAAAACACATAAAAAAACAAACAAAAAATTTCCGGAGTTTGGTCCAAAATTTCCAAGTCTGGAACGGGACCCCCAAATTTTCAGCCAAAATATGAACCCAGGGACTTGGCTTGAACAAACTTGAATCACCCCCCCCCCCACCCCCCTTAAGGATGCTGCATACCAAATATCAAAAGATTCTTATTGGTAGATCTGAAGAAGAAGATTTTTAAAGAAAAGTCCTCATATTGCACTAAGTTAAAATTCTGACTCCCATAGGGAGCCCAAATGTGAACCCAGGAACTCGCGATTTGTACAAACTTGAATCTGACCTCCCTGGAGATGTTGTATACCAAATATGAAATGATTCTGACTGGTGGATCTGAAGAAGAAGATTTTGAAAGAAAAGTCCTCATATTGCACTAAGTTAAAATTTGGGCTCTCATAGGGAGCCCAAATGTGAACCCAGGAACTCGATTTGTACAAACTAGAATCTGACCTCCCTGGAGATGTTGTATACCAAATATGAAATGATTCTGACTGGTGTATCTGAAGAAATAAGATTTTGAAAGAATAATCCTCATTTTGCACTAAGTTAAAATTTGGGCACCCATAGGGAGCCTAAATTTGAACCCAGGGACTCAATTTGAACAAACTTGAATCTGATCCCCACCCCCCCCCCCCCTCCCCCTAGAGATGATGTATACCAAATAGGAAAGAATTCTGCCTGGTGGATCTGAAGAAGAAGATTTTTTTGAATTTTGGAAAGAAATTCATGGGTGCTATCTGAGTTATGCCCCTTGTGGTGCCCCCTGTGGGTGGGCAAGTTTATTTGTACAAGTTTGAATTGACATATGATAGGGAACATGCACACCAAATTTGGTATAGTTTGATCCAGTAGTTTGTGAGGAGTAGTCGATAATGTAAAGTTCACGACGGACGACAGACGGCAAGTGATAAGTTAAGCTCCCTGCGGTGAGCTAAAAAAAAACAAAAAAACAACCGTTCACGTGTTTCAACACTCACCTAATTTCGTGCAATAAAAGCCCACACTCACTGGCAATAGTCATTCTTGTGTAGGCCACACCGGCTATTCTCACAGTCGGGGTGCGACTTATACAAAGGTAATAGTAGCAGGGGAGGTATTTTGGCGGAAAATATTGGGTGTGACATATACATGGGTGCAACTTATACACGGACATATACGGAAATAATCGATTTTGGATTCGGCCCATTCTACTGATGTTCACTGTCATTTTCAAAATGAAATTACAAGGGGGTCATTGTAACTTTCGAAGTTTAACGTCAAAGTATGCAAAAACCATGTAGCCATTAGTTTGGCGCCTGTCAGTTCGGTTTTTCGGTTTGTGGCCAAAAACGAAACCGAACCGAAAAACCTCCATGCTCTACTACAGAGGTGTAATGAGATTTGCAACCATCCAAACTAGAGCTTATGAGCAATATAAATGACAATAATAATGTGCAAAAGAGTTGAGCTGAAGAGAAATTCTTACAACTAAACATTGTTCGACTTTTTACAAAGATATAAAACAATGAAAGTACATTTATACCATGCTCTCCTGCGTTACTACCTGTGAAAAGCCTGTATGTTAAATGTTACCTTTTAACCCCACTACTGGTGTAAAGCTTATGTTGTGGTTAAAATGTTTTCAATGGAAATTCTGTTACAAAAATTTACAACACCTATCATAGGAACAACCTCCAACTTTGCTGACATCGACACGTTCACACTTCGCGATGTTTCATTCAAACAAACAGTGTTTGACAATACTATCTACTACAGGCAATGACTTATAAAGTTTATAATACCTAACATTAAATATTTAAAATAATGAAAGTGTCAATGACACTGTAGCTCAACTTGTCAAGACATGTACATGTATAGTATGTGACACAGCAATGACAAACATCTAGGTAATGACCTGATAACAAAGGTACATATAAAGTATTGTAACGGTCTGTACCTAAATACTGACCGTAGCCTGTAAATGTATAGGTAAAGTATTGTAAAGGTGGGTGACAGTCAGATGCTAAACTATAGTATTTTCTGAAACATACTTGGCGAAAGACTATATCGCGTATCTCCTGTTCTGTTTGTTATTCAATTATAATCAACCACTCAAATTAAAGAATAGATGAAGGAAAAATTTTTCGCATTACTACCTTATCGGTGGGTCTTCATTTTCCCTTGATTTCACTCAAAAGCTCACCGTTGTTGTCATTTCATCCCAGCAGCCGACATGTTTGTTTACCAATGACGTAACGGATAGCATAATCTATTTTTACCTGAGGGTTTCGAGGTTGTTGCAAGGAGTTGTGTTTTGATGGATTTGGATACAGATCAAAACATAAATCTGAACCGTTCCACAACATCGGTACGTTTATTGCGAAATTCGGGCCCAAGTGAAACTTACGATCACAAAGTGATGACCGTTTCCGTAAAATAAATAAAATACGTCGGAAAATAACTGTTGAGGCTTTCTAAATAAAATTTTGAAGTTCACACTTTTAAATTTTGTAACAGCTTTAGAAACATTGTGCACGAAAGCAGACTTGTGATTTAATAATGTTTTTCTGCTGAAAATTCCTTTTCGATGAAAATTCTTTAGTGGAGTCGAAGTTTATCGCCAATTGGGGTGAGGATAAACCCCATATTTTTCAATATATGGGGTTTATCCCCACCACATTCGGCAATAAAACACCGATTTCAACAGGTTTCTGCTTGAAGACCAAAACACTGATTTCAACAGATTTCTGATTGAAGAACCAAATTATGTACCGTTTTTAGTTAGTTAGTTATTGGTGTTTAAAGCCACATATTTATGCACAATGGCTAATCACGACCACAACATTTTTACGGATGGAGGAAGCCGGATTACCCGGAGAGAACCATTGAACAATGGCAAGCAACACGCAGCTCCACAACATGGTAACTCCACACAAGCAGGGTTATAACATTGGTTGAAGACAGGTGCTCCATCCACGAGGAGCAGGCCTTAGTACACAACGCCACCATGCCCCAACGTGGGCAATGGGGTGAAGTGTTTTGCCCAAGGACACAACCCGGTTGCCGCAGGTGGGGTTCGAACAGAGTACCTCTCGGCTTGCAGCCTGCACCCCTACCAACTGAGCCACCGCACCCAGATGTAACGTTTTTTGCATCCAACGGATTACTTATCGAAAAATCAAGCTCTAAAGTATGTTGCTGTCAGATTACCGGCTTTTACTTCCATTTCGCCAAAATTACCAACATGAAACCTAACCCCACCTCCACCACCTGAAGTCCACTCCGGCACTGTCCTGCCCTTGAACTGCGTAGAATATAATTAAGTCAAGCGAATCACATTGACATCAAGTTTGGGGAAATGGGCTAACCATCTTTGGTTTATCGCATATATGTGTCTTGCAAGGAAACGGATTCAAGACAGTATGGGGTTGAAATAGATGGCGGCAGATCCTCGATCTGGCATCACTGACTGTGTACACGATGCTCACAAAAAATGCACTCCACCTCTCCAAGTGACATATAGACACACCTTCCAATTTTTCTCTGCCAGTGAATTTATAGCCCATACTCTTTGAAGTCTGGGCAGAGCATATAACTTGAACTAAATTTTAAAAGATTAACATGGCTATTCAGGACGTGTCATGTTTCGACCCCCTCCCCTCCCCCACCCGTCCGAACCAGTTCAATAACATAGAACTTGGACTTCGCCAAAGTAATTCGCGTTCGTTTTTTACATATGTTTTGGGTCGTCGGCCTTTAATACCATTCAAATAACCGTTAGAAAAAAATTGTAACATACTTCGCGAGGGTAGGTTAATTTTAGGCTTTTAAAACTTACTGTAAGTAGTTTTCAGTGTGCGTGGATTATCTCTCTTCCACATTACTAAGAGGAAAAGTTACAACGTCTCAGTTATAGCTCAAAGTTTTAACTTTACAAACAAAATCTTCAAATATGAAGAAAAAAGAATATATAAATCGGATGCAAAGTCACATAGCAGATGCAGGGGGTGAGATATTCCGTCATGGCCTGCGTGTATCTTTTCATCTTCCACCAATCTTGGGAGCCAGAAATAAGCTTTTTAAAAGCAAATGTTTTTTTGTATATTTAGAGAGGGGAAACAAACGAGATTTTATCCTATCGGGTGGGGGTGAAATGTAGGGAGAAAGTTAAACGGCTACACCAGAACTAACACATATCATTAATTAACGGGAGGTCATTTGAATTTGTTCCAAGAACCATGCGCACATGATGCCACCCCTCTTGGTCACAGGGAATTCAGCTATAATCATTGTTACATGTATGTCGTAAAAACGGATGACGTGCGCGTTCGTTGTCGCGGGAGTGGGGCTCTCTCTCCCGCCCCCCCAAAAAAAAATAAAATCAACATCTAGAAATTTTGAATTTCGAATCACTATTTGACTAACAGCTGGAATCTTCACATACTGTGGTAGAAATCGTGAAATACCTCTTGGAATGCAACGCAAACAGACAAAATTACATCCTGTGCAGGAGGTGGGAAGTAAATTCAAGAGGGGCAAAGTTTGGATCGGAGGTAGGGGTTGTCTAAAACAACTGTTTTTTTCAGCCTAGTATCTATATTTTTTATCTGCAACCCCACCTCCTTCTCTAACCTAAGTTGAGTTTTAAAAGTTATTTCAAATTGAGACCCAGTCTTTCTCAAATTTGTTCAATCTGCGCCAAATTTCATCCACTATGCCTGAAACGAGCAGATGAGGAGGCAAATATTCTAATCTATTTTACTAGTATACCATCAACTCACAGTGGATAAGTCGTCATAAGTAGAAAATACAGAAACCGTAAGTTGGAACTCGCGAGGCGGAGAATATTTTGCTCCACCCATTGGGAGTGGTCTGTTTGAGTGGGTTCAGGGGGCGACCAGAGGCCAAAAAAAAGAGGTGAAACGGTAAAACAATTAAGAGAAGAAAAGGAAGTATGCCAAAAAAGAAGGCGGGCTATTTTTATATGGGCCTACGAGCCTCATCGTTCGGACGCCGAACACCGACATTTTCTGTCCGATGCCGATTGGATTCGCGGCAGCAAATTCAGTTTCGTACGCAACCGCACACATGTGCCGATGTCAATGAGTTCCTAAATCAGTTTTCTCTCTGACACACGCTTCCGGTAAAAATAACACATCGGACCCCAGATCTATTGCCGCAACTGCAAACATGTGCGCTTAGCTTCACTTACAAGCCACACGGAACGCGCTGCGTGACGCAGACCAATATGCCCAGGTTTTGAATTTGAATTCGAGAGTGAAACAAAGTTACAGGTATCACGGAACTAAATATTTTCCCACATGCGACAATAGTAACGTTCAGGCGAAAAAATTAGTTCAGCGATCCGAACGTAGTGGCTACCCCTCTATGTTCAGATTCTTCACATTCAATCCTATAGAAAAAGTTCCCATCAAGTTTTTATGGGAACTCAAAACTCAAAATTAGGAATATATATCAAGCTTTCGCCCATATTACCGGCTGCAATCGATAGTACACGTATTTCCTTACATTTGGGCAGAGTTTATTGATCCAAACTATGTTTTATTCTTTAATTGTCGTCATTTGAGTACTCGTGAGGCGTCAACGGAGATTTCGAAAATCGACCATGTTTTTGTATAAATATAAAACAGTAAAAATAATAACCCGGTAATGGCGCTGAAACGAATAGACCTTTTTATCGATGCGGAATCGGAAATTCGATCGCAATTCGCACAGAGAAGGTCATCAAACTCGGTCGCATTCGCACAGAGCAGATTATCAACCCCCTCTGCACAATTGCGATCAAATTTCCGATTCTGCCATTCAAATATCAAGTATAGCCCTTCAGACAATTTTTTCTCATCCGAGAACAGGGGTCATGCAACAAATAAGAGAGAAAAACTGACACGAAAGGAAGTACCGGTCACGTGCATTTTTCAGGCAATTCCCTACAAAAACACACAAAAAGTAAATTGTATTTTTTAGGTCTAAGAGTCATCAAATCACCCTCTTTTTATCAGGCATATTCAACAATAGTGCAAGATGTCAATAGAATGTTTCAAACCTTTATTGAAACAATATTTTTTCCAAAGGCTGTTTATTTTTAAAGATTGTGTTGCGAAGTTGGCCCACAGAAGTTAAGCAAGCTCGAAAGAAGAGCTATAGTTCTTCCATGGAAATTATAGAAATAACAGGACAGTTTTCTATTAGTTTGAATGGGACTCATATTATTGCTGTTAATTTTCATCAGAGCCAATATTCGTAGAATTGGATAAACTAATAAGGAATACTCCGACTTACACTCGACCGACTGACCTACACTCGGTGGATGAGCTGATCAGAGATAACGCCGGCAGTCGAGTTTTAGTTGATAAATATCACAGGCGGACATCTCCGAATTGGTACTATTTGAACTGTCATAGCTGTCATCAACCCATAAATCACACTCCCAGAACAAATGGGCATCATATAATGCTAAAGTTGCAGAACTGTAAATTCTATCACACAATTCCCCCGGTCAACAGAACCCCGGCGGAATGTGTTTGTGGAACAGCCACTCGATAGATTGCATGCAGATTGCTGACAGTCTGCATGGCAGTACAAGCGTCTAACAATGGTGACTGCCACGTCACAGGAACTTTCCTTAACTATTCCACTGACTGGTAGTCGCGTGATCAGGTTTGGCATCAAAAATCTAGTGGATATAAGCACCGATTCCTGGATGTTTGGGAAGATGTCTCTGGGCTCCCGACGAGCAAGTACCTACCTACAAGAAGTAAGATGGATGCCGCCACTGTTGCTATAAGGTATGAACTTTGACTGAACATTGTGAATTTTACTTTATAGCAGAGAAAACGATTGGCAGTTGAGTTTTATTTGTTAATAAAAATCGTAGATAACTGGTAAACTGGTCTTTGTTATGCTGAACACGACTAGCTCGTTAGGTTACAAACCTGAACCCAGAATATGGAGCCTCTGTCTCTCAGTAATCACAACGCCTGGAGAACCATAAATGCAGGTGTTCCACAGGGGTTTATTCTCGGACCCTTGCTGATCCTTATATATATCAACGATATAACCAAAGATCTTCTGAGCAGTATACGCCTATTTGCAGACAATACTTCTTTATATCTAATTATAGAAAACCCTGAAGAAGCCTCTACAATAATTAATCAAGATCTGGCCACAATTGAACATTGGGCTAAAATATGGTTGGTAGAGTTCAATCCAAATAAAACTGAGAGTATGCTAATATCTCGAAAACGTAGCCCTACTTTCCATCCACCATTATTCTTTGGCGGTTCTCAGATATCTGAAGTCGTTAATCATAAACATCTGGGAGTCATATTAAATAGCACGTGTACATGGAATGACCATATCGACCATATTTGCGCAAAGGCCTGGTCCCGGTTAGACTTACTTAGGAAGCACAAATTTAACTTAGACTGTAGTGTCTTAGAAAAAATATATTTTGCTTTTATCAGGCCCCTCCTTGAATACGCCGATACTGTTTGGGATAATTGCTCTGTAACTAAAGTGGAGAAAACGGGAAAAATCCAGATTGCTGCGGCAAGGATTATTACTGGGGCAACCCGTCGTTGCTAGTAAGTCAGGATGGAAACCGTTGCAAGATAGACACTACAAACACAAGTTAATCCAGTTCTTTAAAATGTACCACCGTATGGTTCCTCCGCACATCTCGAGTAAAATCCCGCCACGTGCTTCCTCGACCAATCCTACACTAAGTCTTCGATCAGGTCTAAACCACCGTGTTCCGTTCTGTCGGACTGAGCTGTATAAATCTTCCTTCATACCCAGCGTTACTGACCAATGGAATAATTTGCCCTTATCCGTGCGTGAAAACTCATCATTGACGAACCTCAAGACTTTTCTAAATGATGGCAACCGACGACCGCCAAGGTTCTACCGTAGATCGAAATCTCGCACAGCCCAAATATATCACTGTAGATTGAGACTAGGATGTAGTAACCTCGATTTTCACTTATATTGCAACCACTTATCACCAACCCCTCTATGCCAGTGTGGAGAGGAAGAGACTCCCGCTCATTTTCTCCTGCATTGTCCAATTTTCTCCGATGCTCGTAATTATTCAATTAATCTCCTTCCGTTTGGAGCGGACTCCTCTACACTTCTCTTCGGTTCAGAATTCCTGAGTAATGACAACAACCGCCTTATCTTTGAAGTGGTACACGACTTTATTTTATCAAGTAAGCGATTCATTAATTAACCCCAATGTAGTACTAGCCCAATTTATATACTTACTATAAAAAATACCAGCCCACAATTAATATCAAGATGATCTCCGTGGGAATGCCTGTAAATTAAGCTACACTTGTTTACAGTGGTAAACAGGCGAAGCCCTACTGATCAACCGTGACTCTGTTATCAATGCTTGGGTGCAAGTCCTCCAAATGGGCGTCTTGGGTGGCAAATAATTGGAGTTACCTTGATTATACTTCTATCTTACATCACGCTTAGTCATTTTGCATAGGTGTGGGACTTTAGACACAAATAAATAACTCTACGCAATGAATGCATTCACCCCGCACTTTCCAACTTTTCTTGCAGCTCAACCCATCCCTGACTGTTTCCATACAAGATTATGTCGCTTTTCAAACGCTTGTATAATGCAGATAAACACTGTTTGTACTTGATACTCATATCTGCTATTGTCATCGACGATTCTTTGTGATCTTGTGTAGGTGGAAACGGCCTTGTATAAGCTTTCAGCTTACTGCCGAATTCACATTAATGTTGGCAATTTATCTGTTATCGTTTGTTTTTTTTTGCAATAAATACTGTTTAAACCAATCACAACGCTTGGAGTCAGAATTTACGATCGCAGACCGATAGCCTTTTTACTAAATTCCGTAACAATTGCATCATTTCCGAGTGCAACCTTTCAAGGTGGGTAACGCTAATTCAAGGTGGGTAACTATAATTCAAATTCTTAGTTCCCTGATACCTGTTGAGAGTATCTATATTTAATAATAGAGGTTCCTCATTCTTATAAAAACCGATGTCAGATCCACTGTGTGCCGCGACAGATTAGGTGGCCCGCGATGACAGCTATTGAGTCATCGGGAATTAAACGACTTGACGTGGACACTGTAGACTGAAGATTTTGCAGCGCTAAAGGCAAGGAAGATATCACACAAAAAGTCAACCATCAATAACTGATCATGTCCAGTCTTTTCGCCAGCCATCAAATCTGTCGTAATTTTTACGATACACATCACAATAATTTTGATAATACAATCAGCGTGATGGTATTACAACGTAAAACTCTACTCACATTTGCAACAATTGGTTCTGCTGTATAGGCCAATATATGTTTAACAAGTATCATATGATAATAGAATTAATAGTGAAGTGTCATTTGGCATTTAGTTTGGGTTTCGGGATTTGTTGCATCACTGATGTTTCATGCTATGACAGTGAATGCATGTCTGACGGGATCGAATCCAGAAAATTTACCATATTATCAGTGTGCGCGCTTAAGCTTCAGGCGCCCCGTGGGAAAAAAATTATCAAATTTATAATTAAGTATTGGGAAGGTGGGGGACTGTCGTTCCACGTGTAATAGAAGTGATTGATATCTTGGGTTTTCGGTCACTTCGTCTTTGTCAACAATTATAAAAAATATAAACTTCATCACGCAGGACGCTAATGTTAACTGTATTTCTGAAAGTCTACCTGCATGTTGTACTGTGCATTTATGTAACATCATCAGTACTAGATGTGGAGATCGTGCCACATGGGGGGGGGGAGGGGGGGGGGGGGTTTAATGGGAAACCTAGGAAGGATGTCATAGTCACGTGACCCAGTTATGCCAAGTTAGTCACGTGACCCAGTTACGTCAAGTTTGGTTGATGTGCTAGCCCGCGTGAGCGGTCATCTTGTGGCGTCATTTCATAGTGATACGTGGTCTTAGTGCGCATGCGAAGCTCGTGTTATTAGGGTGATACGCTGTTCCGTCGGGCATTTTGTATACTAGCTTTCCTCAAATACCTAAATGAGTCGAAGAAAGTATGTTCGAGTCACTCGAACGAGCAATTGTTCTATAGCTCATTTGCTCGATGGGATTCCAGTCGCTTGAGCAATGACTTTTCAGTAACTCTTCGATGGATTCGTGGCTATAAGAATCATATAGGCTTTCGTTATACATACTGAAGATAACTCTGCATACATGTTATGGGAAACCAAGCACTGGTGATTATAAGACTTGGACGAGGGAACGAACTAGAGCTAGTTTGGGCTAGACATACTGCTAGTGTTAGAGTAGTATCTGTAATAGGCACAAAAATAGGGTTCTTGGAAAATCTGGACCAGTACTTTAGTGTAATAGAACATACTCTCGATCCTATAGCACTACGTGCTAATACAAAAAACCCTAGATGGGGAGTACAAGTCCGTTACGGTTGTTTTGGGCGCATTTTGGTGAATTGGAGGGATTGTCGGCTTGTTTGTGGTAATTCTACTAAGTAAAACTACTCTTATACAAAGAAACATACCTGTTATTGAAAAAAGAAGGATTCGTGAGGAAACCATATCAAATAGTCGTTTTGGGTGGTTTGGATGGATTGGTGGGTCTTTCTGGGTAATCAGATTTACTCCTATTCAAACGAACAAACCCTCCGCACATACCCCCCGTCTTGGTGTAGGCCATTCAGGCTCATAGCAACCACGTGCTACCTTAGAAACCAAGATGGCGGCCTCCATCAGACAAAAATGTCCGACAGAAGTACTATCACCCTAACAACACGCGCTGCGCATGCACACTAAGACCACGTGTCACTATGAAGATGACGTCACAAGATGGCCGCTTCCGCGGGCTACCATGACAATCTAACATGAGTTAAATTGGGTCACATTACTGTGACATCACTTCTTAGGTCCCCTCACTAGGTCCCCACAACGCGGTGGCTCAGTTGGTAGAGGTGCAGGCTGCAAGCCAAGAGGTCCTCGGTTCGAATCCCACATGCGGCAACCGCATTGTGTCCTTGGGCAAGACACTTCATCTCCATTGCCCACGTGGGGGCACGATGCCGCCGTGTACTAAGGCGTACTGCACGTCGATGGTGCGCATGTCTTCAACCAATCTAACCCTGCCTGTGCTGCAGTTCGGAGTTACGATGTTGGGGAGCTGGCAGCTGCTCGTCGTTGCTCGGTGGTTCTCTCCGGGTACTCCGGCTTCCTCCACCCGTAAAACTATCACGGTCATGATTAGCCATTGTGCATAAATATGTGACCTTAAACACCAATAAATAAATAAATAAATATAGGTCCCCACAATGTGGCAACTAAGGCCAAGTGGCCGAAAGCTCCAGTTGCTGATTGATTTTATTATATAAAATGTCACACTATCTACCTACCCACTGAAAAATGTTGCAGGCTGAATGGGAACATAGTTTATTTAGTGGCCAAAAAGCCCTCGGGGATTGAAATTTTTTTTCCAAATTTCCCGGGGATACTCCCCGCCGCCATCTATAATTCTATTAGCATCCTACCTTAGGTCTTGGGCATATATGACGCCCCTTGCTAAAGTATATCCAGAGGGGAGACACCTTTGAGCTGCCACTGGACCCAGTGAAAGTAACACAGGTATGTTGAAATATTAGACAGTTGAGATAATAATTCATAGCTTAGGGATTTTAAAAATTTCGTTATAATTAACTGCAGTAATGGTAGAAGTTTGTAGGGATTTATCCAAACGATGTATCGAACTCAGAAATAGAGACAACCAAAGGTAAAAAAAAAACCGTTAGAGAAAGAGTCATGGGGATTGTAACCAAAATTGGCGATAGTAGGTCAAAAGAAAGAGGTCTTTGTGTGGCCTGCGAGACAAAGAGAAGACAGGTTTTGAAGAGTACCTTGACAATGGCACCATTGTAAGGGGAGGGGTGGTCACTGTTGTTCAAGCTGAGGTCGCGATCACTGGAGATTAGGGGGAATTGGGAAAGACGGTGGAAAAGGAGAGCCAAATGTGTAACTTGGGCGTAGTGGTGACCTTGCAATACGTTTTATTAGGAAGTCCAAAATCTCAATCTTCTAAATCAAAATTCACTGGGAGCAGTATAATGAGGACATGTGATGGGAGAATAAAGGACATGGTTAGTGGTTGTCACAAATGCGATGGTTAGTATGCTTATTGGAGGGATTGTGAAGAATGGGGGTACAGAGTGTCTTCAAGCAGTTCGTCTCAGTTTTGGGAGGAAAGATGCGTGGGAATCGGGAGGCAGTTGGAAGCACATGAGTAACCAAAACCTTCTCAACTGAGAACCACAGCAAATCAGCGGCCAGCCAAATCGACCCACGTGAATAGTGTTAAAGCCTCATCCACCTGTAGGGTTCGATCCTCTAATGCTATGGGCACACAGGCCTTACATTACACGTATTTCCTCCAGCTGAATCCCGAGAAGCATATAATGTTTTATTGCAGTTGACTGATACCAGACGAGACCGCTCGAACATATTCAGCCAGGCACCTCTACAAAAGCGATCGTCTTTTCTTCCAATTACAAGGTTCGTAAGGTAGTCTGGGTTCTCTAGAAACCCTCAAGCGGATCCGATTTTTAAAAATGTTCCCGGGGAGGGTTCCCTTAATCCCACCAGTAGGAGAAGACACGCTCACGAACATCCACACCAGGGCTACTACGCACGTAGTTACTTTTCGGGCAAAATCTTCCAGCTCCCCCCCCCCCCCCCCCCCCCCCCCCCCGCCCGCAGCCATTGAAAAAAAGTTGGACCGTGGTCTATATACGCCTATGCTGGGTATAATCAGTGAAGTCGAAATATGATTAATATTATATAAATTCTCTGATCAACTTTGCCTAGTGATTTCTCCCTCAGAAGATTTATCAGGTGCTTGCTGAGAAATGGCTGGGGATTGGGGGGGGGGAGGGGGAGTGGGGGGAGGGGGGGAGGGAGGGAGGGGGCAGTGTGATCACGAAGTGACGTATTCGTGACGCCCCCCCCCCCCTACAATTTTCCAATAAGCTTTCTAGTGATTATACGTATTCGTCAGGGTTGTATTCGAAGATGCCAATTCTCTCGTGCTATTAGTTATATACTTTCTTAAAAGAAAATTGGTTACTTGGACTTGTGTCGGGTTATAGCGAAAACGGCACCGTGTGAAAACGGCACCTGGAGTAAACGGCACAGAGTGAGCAAAAACGGCATCAATTGATTGTGGCGGGAACGGCACCAGTTCCGATGGCGAAATTAATTCGTTTAAATTCTGCCTTTTTCTGTGTTTTGTTTTGAAACCGAGTATTTAGCCTGTGGTTCTCTAATAAATTTGTGGAAAATTGAGCAGTTAAAAATGAGAGGATACATCTCCCCTCCCAACTATCTCATGGTTTTCTTGTTGTTTAGCAGTGACTTCTAAACATTAAAAGCAATAACACCCCCTCCCCCAACCTTTCCTCGGCCCTGGAATCTATCCAGCCTGGATTCACGATACACCTCCTTCTTTATTATTTGACGCAGAAATCAGAATCTTGTGTATGTGTGAGTAGGGGGGTGGGAGGGGGGGGAGGGGGGGGGGGGAGTCCGAATTCAAAGGACGTGCCAAGGTAAAAAATTAAAACAAGGTCTTTTAGGCCATATTTGGATGGGGGCAGTCCAAACCCAAGAAATCCGGACTCCTGTGCCAAACCGAAAGTAACGGGCCCCGGATTTCACACGGTGCTGTTTTCGCGTGTACCCGTGTCACTGTCACACAAACAATCAAAGCCTAAATGGAGGTCTGTAGCAACATACATGTACTGAGGGCAGTTGTCGGCAAGACAAGACAAATTTGGAAAACTGGTACGGCACGTATTAATAAAATAATTTACGTCACGACTACAATACATGTATATTTTATTTATTCACTAATTCACTAACGCGTTTTGAACAAGACTTGAGTTTTATTTTGAACCATCATCACGACAAACTGATATTCCAACTTCGTCAAAACACGCCTTCTGCAAAGGCAAGCCGTGAAAATTCAAATTTACCTGTTCTTAAATGGACGGTCCCAATTACGTCACTTGTGCATTGTTGCAAAATGGATGCTCTTCCGAAAATACACACAAATTCCCATAGAGAATTAAAAAATTTGTTCATATAATTTTCGAGCGAGCTAAAATCACAGAAACGTAACGACGGCGAAGTTAAATTTATTACACGTAATCGGGAGCTGAAAACTAAAAGATATTTTCTTGATTTTGTATTATTCCAGAGTTTATTTACCATTGGGGGGTTATGGAAAGGACAATAGAAAGGAAATCTTTGAGTCCCAGAGTGGGTCTGACTGAACCCCAAAATATTTGTTCTCATAGCAGTGATAACAAAGGCACCCCAAAACACACTCATTCCTGTCCCAAGGTGAAAACAAAGGAACCCAAGAAGTTTCGTGAAGATCAGTTCATAAATACGAGCTGTATAGAAGTTGTGACAAAAAACTGATTGGACCTAATTTCGGTACAAAATGGCCACTGGCAGCCATCTTGAATTTTGGACCACACTCAGAAACACTCGTTCTCGTCCCAAGGTGATAACAAAGGTACCCAAGAAGTTTCGTGAAGATCGGTTGATAAATACAGCCTCTAGCCCGAGCCGTATTGACATGTGTACTTACTCTGTGTAAGTAGCACTGAAAAAAATCAAAGTTCATCTAATTTGCATAATTTCTGCACGAGAAAAAAACCCGTATTATATGTGATCTATCCCATGGTTCTAAACATTCATACAAAAAATTATTCAAATCAGAGCTTTCATGCGGAAGTTCTGCGTAAAAATCTGATTGCCTAATTTTGAACAAAATGGCTGCCAGCGGCCATCTTGAATTTCGGACTGGACCCCAAAACACTCATTCTCGTCCCACGTGATAACAAAGGTACCCAAGAAGTTTCGTAAAGATCGGTTCATAAATGCGGCCTCTGGCCCGAGCCGTATTGGCATTTGCACTGACAATGCTGAAAGTAACACTAAATAAATCAAAGTTAGTCTAATTTGCATAATTTAAGCACGAGAAAAAAACCTGTATGATATGTAATGTATCTCACGGTACTAAACACTGATACAAAAAATTATTCAAATCAGAGCTTTCATATGGAAGTTCTGTACAAAAAACAGATTTCTGCATCGTCGGTACAAAATGGCGGCTGGCAGCCATCTTGAATTTTGGACCACATCAAAAAACACTCGTTCTCATCCCACGGTCATAACAAAGGTACCCAAGAAGTTTCGTAAAGATCGGTTCATAAATACGGCCTCTAGCCCGAGCCATATCCAATTGTTGATGTACGGACAGACGGACGACGGGCCATGACAAAAGCTCAAATTTGGCTTCGCCAAAGTTGAGCTAAAAATTAAGAATTGTTAATAATAATTTAACTGAAAAAGCAAGGAAAATTCAATCAACTATTGAGATGTATCTAGCCAGTCAATCATTCAGGTGCAGCCGGAAGTACTGCCCACCTGCCCAGATGTAAACAAAACAAACCCATGTGTTCGCTCGTCTGCTAATTGAAAATTACGAAAAAACAGACATAGCTTCATCAAACGAAATTTATTTCAAATATGGATGAAGCATAAGAGCATGGTACAAATAAAACAAATAGGTACTAGGGTTGGTAATCGGATTTAAACCCCTCATAGAATAAGTGTTTTAACCAATTGGCAAGCCGAGTGGTTAAACCCTTTATCCTCCTTGTGCTTTACATCTAATAACATTTATCAGCAATATATGCTAACATATACTGAACTCAAAAGAAATTCTTACAATTACACAAATTGATCGATCTTCGCCAGAAATAAAGGATAACAAGAGCGCTCGTATCACTGAAGCAATACAATGTCCCCTACTGGACTAATGAGCATTAATAATTATACAAATGTTATAACCTGGATGTGATCAGCATGAATTCCGTTGAAGCATTTCCCCAAAAAGTCCAGAAAACTGATATTTTGGCGCTTTTCCATATTTCCAAGGGCCATAACTCACACAATAATAATGCAATCAGCATGAAACTCAAACTTGATCTGTAAGTCATCGTTCTATAGTAGGTTACCAAGAATGAAATCATTCGGTTGAAGCATTTCCCAAAAAAGTCTGGAAAACTAAAGTATGACTGACAGACTGACTGACTGACAGACTGATGGATGGACAGAGTACAAATGAAACTTGACGTGTAAATCATCATTGTATAGTAGGTTACCAAAAATGAAAACATTCCATTGAAGCGTTTCCAAAAAAATCCGGAAAACTAAAGTACGACCGACAGACTGACTGACAGACTGATGGATGGATGGACAGAGTGTAAATGAAACTTGATCTGTAAGTCATCATTCTATAGTAGGTTACCAAAAATGAAATCATTCCGTTGAAGCGTTTCCAAAAAAAGTCCGGAAAACTAAAGTACGACCGACAGACTGACTGACAGACTGATGGATGGATGGACAGAGTGTAAATGAAACGTGATCTGTAAGTCATCGTTCTATAGTAGGTTACCAAAAATGAAATCATTCCGTTGAAGCGTTTCCAGAAAAAGTCTGGAAAACTGATATTTTGGCGCTTTTTCCATATTTCCAAGGGCAATAACTCACACAAGAATAAGGCAATCAGCATGAAACTCAAACTTGCTCTGTAAGTCATCCTTCTATAGTAGGTTACCAAAAATGAAATCATTCCGTTGAAGCGTTTCCAAAAAAAAGTCCGGAAAGTTAAAAAATTTATAGTAATTTATATATTTTTTATACTTACCAATGACCCAGACATAGCTGGTGCTAACTCTTAAAATATAGGGCCAAACACAAATTTTGCCCCCCAATCCCCAAAATTTGCATCTAAAACTAAAGAAAACATGTCCAGAGAGGCCCTCCACACCTCGCCCCCACTGCGCATGCGCAGTGTCAAGGACGTTCCGAAATTGGCGCCATTTATCATTCTAATAACCAGTGCCTGGTAAGCGCTATGTACTCAGCGGGGAGGCAAGAGTTCCCAACTCCTGGGAGGGCCATCCCCGTCTGGGTCATTGGTAAGTATAAAAAATATATAAATTACTATAAATTTTTTAACATTTTTATACTGTACCAATGACCCAGACATAGCTGAATAGTAAAAAGGCTGGAGGGCCAAGGACATAGAGCAAAATGGAATACGCTCAATAAAATAAAATAGAGTCATCCCCTGTAGGGAAAAGAAGTAATAGGCCTTACATGTATCTTTCTTATTTATGATAAATTAGAAAGATACAACACCTTCCAAAAATTGAGCTACATACATCCATGTACTCTATTAATATCCAATAATCCTTATACTAATAATTTTTAAAGTAAGCCAATAATAAAGTAAGTCTAGAGAATAGAGACTCTTATACTCCTAAAAGTGTGTGAGAATTGCATAATCATGTCCGTTGACATATGCAATATTCAAAAGCTATACTTTAAAAACTAAGACTTGAATGAATTTTATAAACTTAAACTTCTCACTAAACAACCATCCTAAAAACAGCTCAGAATTACTAACTCCGGAGGAGGTATCCCCTTGTTTTCATAGAAAAAACAGGTGACCCAAGGGAACACCCTCCCCCCCCCCCTTTTTCTTGCCCTGGGTCAAATAGCCCAGAGCGAAGAGGGCAGCCGAACGGAGACACTGCCGAAACAGACAGCCTACCTAGCTATAGTAGCAACTGTTAAGTGAATGACATTCTGAGCAGTAGATAATAGACCTAACAATAGAGGCCTCCAGAAATGGACTCGATATTTCTGAGATAAAATTCATGAATGGATGGCTGAGCGCAATGAGCAGCCTTCAAAAATCTATAATAGAACACTATTAATGTAAGCCCAAGAAGTAGAAGAACTCTTACTTCATGAGCCGAAATCTTAAGCACAACTGCTAAGCCAATGATATACCATAAGCAGTACGCTAGTTAATAGAATCCATTAACAATAAAATGGAGCGTAACGTCCTTCTACTAGACATCAAAGACAGAAGAAGCTTACGCCCTTGTAATAAACAGATATCTGTTTATAAATACATAAACTGTACCCGGAAAGAGTAAAGGCCTATGCCCATACGAAGACGGAAGGACCTTAAAATAATAGGTTCCGGATAATAGGAGCCTAACTCTTATGCAACAATCCAACCTAAATAGTAACGGAAGTATTGATTCCGAAACTATGAAAGTGAAAATCATCCATCGATAGTGCATGAAACTCACTGACTCTACAGTAAAAGAGAAACCAACAGAATTACTGTCTAAAAGGTCAGAATTTGAAAACTACTGTTTCCAGAGGCTCAAATGATTACTTAGCTAAATAAGAACCTGAAGTTAAAATCCGTATAGGAATTTAATCTAAAGATTCTAAGTCTATTTATCAAAAAGTTACTAACTGACTTAGATAAAGAGACAAAAGACTCAATTGTAAACTATCGTAGAGTGCATAGGTATGAGGTAACATAAACCTATAACCTAAATAACAACAGGCTGCAGTAGATCTTGTGAAACAAGTATACTAAAAAATAGCAATGAGTAGTATGGAGGGATCAACCATATGAACATAATGATCCCTACACCACGACGGAAGAGCCTCCACTTTAGTCGCATAGAATAGCGAAGAAGAGGATCTCCTATAGTAAGAAATCGCGTCCAAAGCTCGTCCAGTACAGTGCTTACAATGCAATATGGACCACACAACGGAAAACATGAAGGTTGCGACCTTGCTGGTTGTGATAAAAATGACACGATTTACCCAGTGAAAAAAGATCCTCACATAGAGGAAGATTTCACGTTAAGATCCACAGTAGACAAGGGAGTAAATTACTCATGATCTCTGTGAAGATAGAGATGCTATCAACAGAAATATATTGTGGTTGTTTATCTTAGCAATACCTGCTAAAAACAACAGCGCCGGAGGATACGCGTATCCTATCATTCTGTCCTATAGATCAATAGAGCGTTAACAGTATTAGCTCAGAGATCTGGACAAGCCAACACATACGTCTGCAATTGATTAGCCAACTGTGTCATAAATAAAACATCATTGGGCGCTCCCATAGATAGCAAATCTGATTGAATACTTGTTTGTTGAGAGTCCATTCTGACAGCAACAAGCGACCCGTAAGAGAACGGGAGTGCGATAAAACAATCAGACGACCCAGAATATGACGGACCAAAACTGAACTTGGTGTACTATAACCAACAGACGGATTCTTTCCATTAAATTGAATAACGGAAACGAAAGAGTGCCTCCCTGGTTCCGGAGATACGCCACTACTGTCGAATTAAAGGACAGGAATTTGGGCATGCGTTTCTGAATAATGTTCATGCAATGACATAAAGCAAGCCTAAAAAACATTATTCCGCGGAAGTTAACTGATAGCTAAAAGACTGCGGAACCCAAAGACCCTGGCACTTCGAATCCGTAGGGATCAGTATATATCCCAATCTGTTTGACTGGCAACCGTCATAACAGCCACACTCGGGTCCGGCAACTGCGGCGGCACTCTCTGAGTCAACCACCGAATGTTTGCCCCAGTCTGAATCTCTTGTAACACTAGATAGACAAGAGAATGTAAAAATCAAGCAATTCATGGATTGCCGGAAAGTTGCCGTCGAAGAGAAGCTCCTCCGAGAACGAAGCGACTCTGAGAGAGTTCTTAACCTACTATCCACGCGTGGATGTAGCTAGGGCTGCCTCACGTCTAACCAACTCCAATCAGCCACTGAAGGGCGGAGTTATACGTGAACAAACTACTGCCCTCAAAAGAAATTACATTGAGAATAATATCCCGTAAATCTTTTCTTGAAGACGTAATGATAACGCCTCAGTAAGGCGGATTACGTATAATAAAGCGTCTAAGTTAAGTCTAATATACATAATGTCGTTCCCAACATTGAAATTGGAAAAGACATAAACGGTGAAAAAGAATATATGCAGTCTTTAATCACACCGTCTAGACGCATATGAACTCTCGGTATGCCCTGCTCTGCCAAAATAAACTATATGTAAAAAAGATAAAATGGCAGAAATGAGCCACGCGGACAAGAAACTAAACTATCATGCTTAGTAGCCGTCTTGTATATATATATAAATATATAGCGTCGAAAAATAAAACACATGTTGTAATGACAATATTGGACTGCGTCGGTAAGTCAGGGACAAAGTCCCTGTACCGATCGAAAAATCCGAGTCCAATGACGCTATAAGTCTCTTATCCAAGATCGCAGCAATGAAGTCCGAAAAATAATCACTGGAAGAAATGCCAGAAGATATGAAAGGCATCTTCCGATACTACTAAAGGGAAAACTCGAAATCTTTCGAATCCCTTTCGCCATCCTGTCGGACCCTATAAAGCGTTCGGTCGTCCGTAGCTTGATGCAACCGCGGAGCGCACCGACCCAGCGCCGTCGGATAATTCCTGATTCGACCGAGAAACCGTCAATTGCTGGGATGCTGCGAAACAACTGTGCTAACTCGGATAGCACGTCCGTCACTGAGGCCTGAGGAGCAGCGGTCTTACGATGCATTACCGCAGGAAGCTCCGAGATCGTTACCCCGTGCATACTTCCAATATGCGAGCGAACGGAGTGTATAGGCCTCGTGTCCCTTGGCTACCGGATGGCGCGACCTATTCGCTGTGGAATCACTGAATGCCGAAACTGATCGGATACTCGAGGTCACGTAGCCAATGTGCGGTCGTGTGCCCAGCTGTGAGGATGAGGAAGCATTAAAGACAGTCTCTCGGACTGTCAATATAACGGAGCGTCCCGAGCAACGGACATATGCTCCGAATGTAAAATATCTGAACCACAACATGCGGTCCCCTATGTTGTTGGCTTCCTCCGATCTGTCCTCAATCTGCCGTCACTGGGTGAGTACTAAAGTAATTAAAGTGCTCGCATCACCCAAATCTCCTTCCTAGACCGCAACGGACGAACCCGGCAGCCGAACCATTCGATGAATGTACGCTACACCGGGTGAGCTAGCGAATGTCACTCCGTAAGCGATAGACATATTCCATGAGCACTTATTGCCGCTAACTCTTCATTAACTATGACGACAGAGGCACACTTTTGAAAGACATCTCCATAACTCTTCGAACAAGAAACCAGAAATGCTTGGATAGCAAGCATAAAATAATAATATATATAGCGTCGTTCAATAATTCGAAAGTTTGTGTGACATTATTGGACTATGTCGGAACTGAGGGACGATGTCCCTGAACCGAACCAAAAATTTCTAAGTCCACCGACGCTATCAGTTTCTTATCCGGCATCGCAGCATATGTTGTTCCGAAAGGGAAAGCTTGAAATCCACCGAATCCCTTTCGGTATCCCGTCGGACCGGATGAAACTTTCGGACGTCCGTACCCGCTTCCGCGGAGCGTCCCGACCCAGCATCGTCGGATAAAATATATGCGACAGATTCAGTTGATGCTGGGATGCTGCGATAAACTGTGCTATTAAGGAAAGCACGTTCGTTCCCGAGGCCTGTGCAGTAGCGGACTTACGATGCATTGCCGCTGGAAGCTCCGTGTACGTTGACTCCCGCATACTTCCTATGCGAACGTCCGGAGTCTGCAGGCCTCGAGTCCCCGGCTACCGACCCAGCGCTGTCGGATAATTCTCGATCCGACACCGTTTCTGTCGGCTGCTGGGATGCTGCGATAAGCTGTGCTATGTGCACAAGAATGTCCGGCGTCGAGACCTGCGGAGGCGCAGTCTATCGCTGCTTCGCCGAGGGCAGCTCCGCATCAGATGGCTCCCGCATACTTTTCCTATGCGAACATCCGGAGTCCATCGGTCTCGAATCCCTGGCTGCCGGATGGTGTGACCTGGTCGCCGAAGAATCCTTGATCGGCGAAGCTGGTAATATATCGGCGGTCACGCAGCCAAGGTGCGGTCGTGTGCGCTGACGAGAAGAGGAAGCCTTAGCAGTCTCAGCGGACTGCCTATACAACGGAGCGTCCCGAGCGACGGACGTATGCTCCGCTAACGACACATTTGTACCACAACATCTGGGGCCAGATGTTGTTGAACGAGAGAGGGGCCTCTCTCGCTTGCCGTCCGGATGGACCGGAACGAGCTATGAACCGGACTAAAAGGCTTCCTCCGTTCTCCCTCCGATCCGCCGTCACTGGGTGTGCATTAAGTTAATTTTATAGTGCTCGCATCACCCCAAAATTCCTTCTAGACCGCAACGGACGAACCCGGCTGCCGAACCATTCGGTGAATGGACGCTACACCGGGCGAGCTAGCGGACGTCAAAGGCCGTCGAACCTACTAGGGTCCTCTTAGGCAATTGGCGTATTACATGAGCACTTTTCCGCTAGCCCTTCATTAATTGTGACGACGGAGGCACACTGTTGGAAGACATCACAGATACATCACCCTAATCTTGATCGTCTGAAATAGAAATTGATAAAGTAGAGTGACCCTGCGGGGAAAGGACCGGAGTGTCCAAATCCCCAACAACATACCGTGACATACGCTTCCTATATTGTCATCGAAATCATACGATACAGAACCGGAGTTAATGCGAGTACACTGACCACATATAGAATGATAATAAGGTCAGAGGAAGACTTCCTCTTAAAACAATTGATCAATATCCTTTCAATGTGAAAAGAAAACAAGTCCTGGTACTCGCACTAACCCCTGGCAATCAAAATACATAATAATAATATGATCCATTAATATAGAAAAAATAATTGAAATCAAAATATTTTGAAAAAATATTTTTTCAGAACAGCCCAAGTTTCTGAAAAGTAACGTTGAGCCCCAATGGATCCCAAGCCTAAGTGTGGACAAAAATTTTAAAAATATTTTAAACAATTTATTCAACACTTACGAACAATAATAATGTATCTAGTTATGATTGAAATAACATAAAGATATTATTATTTAGAAATCCCCCCCTCACACAGAGGGCTGTTGTAAATGTAAACAATGAGTGTAAAAACACTAAAATAAGACTCCAGGCACCCAGGCCCGAAATCAGTTACCAAAAATACACCATCTGATGCAAAACAGAGACTTCCAGGGAAGAAACTGCAGAACATCAGATGGTAGATGCAGAACACAACGCCTAACCACCCGTAGGTGAAGACGTAAACATGGGGAAAGAACAGAATTCATTCTGTTATTCAGCTAAACTCCCAAGAAATTTTAGTAATAATAATTACAGAAATTATGCCAAAAGCATGGGAGAATAGCAAGGGGGAACTTAAAGGACAGGGAGAGAGGAAAAACACTTGTAAAAACAGTGTAACTAAATAATCAGAATGACAACAAAATGGCTGCTGCCTTGAAAATAGGTAACTTAACATAATTTCATTAAAAAATTTTAAGTTACAGCCCTGATAATATTCTGTCACACATTCTTTTCCTCTCCTCCTTTTCTATCCTCCTTAGAATCACCATTTCACTAATATTTATTTGTCTGGCATCATTTAAACTGAGATTTAAAAGCACAAAGATCAGTCAGATGTTAACTGATGAAGGGCCAAACTTAGAATGATAAATGGCGCCAATTTCGGAACGTCCTTGACACTGCGCATGCGCAGTGGGGGCGAGGTGTGGAGGGCCTCTCTGGACATGTTTTCTTTAGTTTTAGATGCAAATTTTGGGGATTGGGGGGCAAAATTTGTGTTTGGCCCTATATTTTAAGAGTTAGCACCAGCTATGTCTGGGTCATTGGTACAGTATAAAAATACTGAAATTTTGGAGCTTTTCCATATTTCCAAGGGCCATAACTCACACAAGAATAATGCAATCAGCATGAAACTCAAACTTGATCTGTAAGTCATCGTTCTATAGTAGTTTACCAAAAATGAAATCATACCGTTGAAGCGTTTCCGAAAAAACTCCAGAAAACTAATATTTTGGTGTTTTTCCATATTTCCAAGGGACGTAACTCACACAAGAATAATGCAATCAGCATGAAACTCAAACATGATCTGTAAGTCATTGTTCTATAGTAGTTTACCAAAAATGAAATCACTCCGTTGAAGCGTTTCCAAAAAAACTCCGGAAAACTAAAGTGTGACTGACAGACTGACAGACGGACAGACTGACAGACTGACGGATGGACGGAGTGCAAACCTATAGTCCCCTCCGGCGATGCCGGTAGGGGACTAAAAAATAGACAGCTCATATACAAAGCTGAAGGGTCCAACACAACACATAAAGTACCGTGATCACAGAAACAAACATAGAATTTCGATTGGATCGGCAATGGGTCAAATACTCTGTCTGCTTACGCCCTTAAAAATCACCGTCAAAAGAGAAAAACAAGGGCTCTGACTTAATGCTATTTCCATTTGGCTTGTTTTGTGCAGACTTGATTTTGCAGCATTTTGTTTTGAAATAACTCGACCCGCTGTAGTATGTCACGACTGGTGAACTCAAATGAGATGGCATATGTCAAATGAAAGCACATGAGCCATTTTATTTCCATACAAATATCAGTGCCAAACACTGCAAAACCTCAGGACAAGCATAAATGTGAACATAGGGACATGATCTGAATCTGGACTATAATTTTAGTTATTCTGTGTGTCGAGAATTTCTGTTCATTGTGAGTGACATGCCCTATCTCCTCAGCCTCTACGGGCCTGATCAACTTCAAAATCTGCAGGTCTATGTATTTTTATCCAATACATATATAACTAAATCAAAATATTTGGTGGCAATATTTTGTATTATTATATACTTTATAAATAAACACATTTCTGTTGGCTGGATCTTATACACGTGACTGCTACACAAACATCCATGTACACTGGTTGTCCAGTGAATATCAACTTTCAAAATATAGCTTTTGGAAATCCCCTCTCTAGTTCTATTTCAATCGACGTAATCTCTACAACATTGTTTATTTTTATGTTATTCAGCTGATGATAATTATTTTATTAAATAACAGTATTTCTGGTTGATATAATTGAACTTTTAATTGACAAAATGAAGATTGGGTTCTTTCAGGATGGTGTATATAATAAAACAGTTATGGACTTCTATGGTGGTAAATATGATGTGATATGAACCTAAAAAACTTATATTGACCTTGGTTAATGCCTCAGTCAATATAGGTTTTTTTAGGTTCATATCACATATTCACCACCACAAAAGTCCATAATTGTATATTATTTATTGAAAATCAGCATTTGTGTTGCAAGATAGGAGCTATTACTGTAGATAAAACAGTTTAGGAATTTGGATTGTTCTATGGTGTAAGTGAGATAACTCGAAATTGAATTGTCCCATTATTCACGTAATAAGATTTAAACTACAGAAGCGCCGAGGGTGGCATATGCTCCCCTGCCTGTAATGCCATGCCTGCAATACCATGGATAGCATTACAGATATGACTCATCTATTACTGGGTGACAGATTAGGAATGCCAGATGATGGACCTTTGACATGAAATTTTGATAAAGGGCAATAACTTAGACAAAAACATACAAAGTTGTCTGACCTTCTAACATGTAATGAGCTGAATGTAGTTTTGCATTGTGCAAATTTCTGTTGACTGTCTTGAAAGGTGTGACTGTAGTGTATGATACAACATTGGGACTGATAAAAGCTATTAAGTGTCACCACATAGAGTGACACAAAAAGGTACCCCCGCCTCTTTACCAGATGCAAGAGTGACTTGATTTGATTTGATAATTTTGTGAAAAAATATTTTTGCACAAACTTTATATATGTTGCACATCTCCAAGGCACGTGCAAGCCTTTAAATGCATTTATTTTGGGCACACCATTTTGCCCCAATTTGGGCACATTAAAATCAGAGATAACACTGCCTTATCATGTTATGTTTTATTGCCATGCCTTTCTTTGTGTTTCTATGATCATATTATGATGGAAGTTATTCTCAAGTGTAGAATAGGCACAGAGAATTTATATATTTTTCTTGATGTCTTGACATCTTGTCTAATCTGGGCACACCAGTAAACAGTGTGAAATTGGGGTAATCTAAAGGCTTGGGCATGTGTAACCATATCCTAAAGTTTAAACTCTATACATTTGAAACTGCGGAAGGAGTTGATTACACCATGAAGATACCCTCAATTAAAAAAAAAACGGAAATTTTCTAGGTCAATAAAGGGCAATAATTTTGTGAAATTTTTTTTTTTAACTAACGTTATAGATGTTGCACATCTTCAAGCATGTGTAACCATATCCTCAAGTTTCAACTCTCTACATTAGCAACCGAGATAGGAGGTGATAGCACCACGTACCCTCAATTAAAAAACACAGAAAATTGTTTAAGTTGATAAAGGGCAATAATTTTGTGAAAAAAACTTTTTTCCGTAAATTTTATAGATGTTGCACATCTTCATTGTGTGTATAGTGTATAACCATATCCTAAACTTTAAAATCTCTACATTACAAACTGCTGAAGGAGTTGGTTATACCATGAAGGTATCCTCAATTAAAAAACACTGGAAAAGTTGATAAAGGGCAATAATTTTGTTGAAAAATATTTTATCTGCAAACTTTATAGATGTAGCATATCGTCAAGGTATGTGTAACCATATCCTAAAGTTTCAACCCTCTACATTAGAACCTGAGGGAGGAGTTGATTACACCATGAAGGTACCCTCAATTAAAAAACAGAAAAGTCAATAACAGGCAATAATTTTGTGAACAAATATTTTTTCGGCAGACTTTATAGATGTTGCACATCTTCATTGTGTAAGTAATCATATCCTAAAGTTTCAAATCTCTACATTACAAACTTTGGAAGGAGCTGATTACACCATGAAGGTATCCTCAATGAAAAAACGCTGGGAATTTTCTAAGTCAGTAAAGGGCAATACTTTTGTTAAAAAATATTTTTTCTGCAAACTTTCTAGAGGTTGCAAATCTTCAAGGCATGCGTAACCATATCCTAAAGTTTCAACTCTCTACATTAGCAACTGTGGGAGGAGTTGATCACACCATGAAGGTGCCCTCAATCAAAAAACACATGAAATTTTCTGAGTTGATAAAGGGTAATAACTGTGGCACAAAAACATACTCGAGTCGTCTGACCTTCTAACATGGTAATGTACTGAATATAGTTTTGTATTGCGTAAAGATGGCTGTCTTGAAAGTGTGAGTATAGTGTATGATACAACACTGGAACTGATGGACTGGCAGACATGAGGAATACAATATACCACTGCCAAGGCAGGGGTATAAAAATATTAAATCATGAAATGTCCCCTACCGAAAATCAATGGATAGCATGAGCCCATCCACTAGTAAACTTAATTATGATATAGCAGGGATTATTGAAGGAAATTTCAGGAAAATGGAATAAAAGTAAAACTTTTTTGGTAAAGAAGTTGAGAATATTACGATTCACGAAGGTCAGATGGCCTAACAACACAACTGAAATACTAGAGGATGGCCACCAAAGGATGGCTGATTCCCCCGAAAAAAGCCTTGATAGCCATTCCAACCTTATTCGCGACACACCCTCTGGTTGTGGGCAATAATAATACCAAGTATCATTAATATCCTTGAAGGCTGTAAGAAGTTATGGAGCAGACACGAATTCCGTCTACGCCCGGACGGACAGACGGACGGACAGATGGACAGATGGACGACGTCATGGCTAGATTCCCCCGAATTTTTTTCGGGGGAATAACAACAGCTATATTCACTTAGTTTTACTGAAATAAGGCAATAAATATGTAATAAATAGATCACAAACAACAGATTTACATAGCAAAAAGCTAAAATTGTTGAGTATAAATTCTTACAAAAATTAAATACTGTACAAATACAAATCAGGCTGTTAAATTCCATGCAAATCCATAAATCGATTTGCGTAAATATTCGCGTGGAGAAAATCATGCAAATCCAAGTAGATTTGCATTGGTATTTCTTTACATTCGCCATTTGTGTGCTCTAGTTTTTGAGCAAGGTGCTATCATGTCATCAGCATGCTGATACGAACAGCCAAAACTCTTTGAAATAACTGATAAAATAGGGGAATCCTGTTGGGTTTTATTTTGAAATAAGTGATAAAATAGCTGTAAATCCCACAAACGATGCCATTGACCAATATTACAAACTGCACAAAGCTTATAATAATACACCTGTCTGCCACAACCTGTTTCAAATTGGAGGTAGCCAATATTTAATCACTTTTGATAATAATAGTGACTTTTAAGACAAATCATTTGAAGTTTTGAAAACGAACATTCCAAGGTCTTTGAAGGTAGAGCAAGAGGTAACAAGAGAAAATACCCAAATTTAAACCAACAGAACACTATGGGCGAGTTGATGTTGTCAGCGTTGAACAAGGAAATTCATGTTATCAATCAGTTTTATCAATCAGTGTTTTGAAAAATATGAACACCTTGGATGAATCAGACTTCTAATGTGGACAATTTGGACCTTGTATTCAATGAATCAGCTGTATATAAATTATGCCAACGATGAGTCTAAAGTGCAATAAAATACATTATTTTATTACAAAAAAAAATTGAACATATGGAGGGGAAAACTACCTACAAAACACAGCCCCACTTAGCACTTTGCACCGGGGCAATGCACTTCCTGGATTGAAAAAATCCCAAGCAGATTGTGGATTGGCCTGATCATATTTTTACGAATCTATTTGGATTCTCATATAAATGAATGGATTTTATACCTTGCATATTAAATTTTGAAATATTTTTAATTCAGACAGATATATAGCACTTAACTAAGTTCTTACTTGGCTGCCAATAAAAAAGCAAATGCACAAGATTTAGAGGATTGAATTATGAAGAAAAATCTTACCCATTTTCTTCTCATCTAAAGTAACTGTAGGTTTAACAGTGTCCAATACATCTCGTTCTGAAGAAGACCTATTTGATGTATCATCCACTTTTCCTTTTTCAGAATCACCTGCAATATACAATAATTACAGCACTTGGATGCTCATCAGTATTAGAAAGACAAAAATAATTACCCATAATATCGCCACCCCCACCCACCATCTGACCGATTAGAAGCTTTATTATAATGTACAGAATACTCTTATGAAATGATAGTGGGAAACTTCACACATTCGTAAGATCCAGAAATGATAATTAATACACAGATAATTTTTTTTTATTCACTGAGCAGATGCTTTAAACCAATGTTCCACTCACTGCATTATGAACTGGAATTCCATTCCATTCTCAAATTCTTGCTAGCTTGCTTCGTAGCACTCTGAAATTACAAGGGTTTTTACTTTTTATTCCATACGTTCAATCTTTTTATGTCCGCTCACTTTAATGAACAAGTGTCCCCCAAGAAACTGACCCCAGTTTAAAATTGGAGTCGAATTGGGAGACAGCCCAACTACCCACAGTCCAATTGGATGTTGTCTTGGCTGCCAATTCAACTGGGAAGCAGTCGTACTGGCTGCCAATTTGACAGGGAGCAGTTGTTGGACAGTGAATTTTTTTAACTAAGGCAGTTGTCCAAGGGCGCTTGTCCTACATTCCTTTAAAATGTCAAGCCTGTCATTTTGAGGCAAGCAATCACCCTCTATAGCAGCAAATGCCGATCAATAAAAATCTTGATAAAATAAGGGGTTCTAAAAGACATGTTTGTACAATAAATCTAATGGAAATATGCCCAGTCTTTTTAATCTACGAGGGTGTGGGTAATTTTCAAAATTTACTGCAGACCACACCTCATGAATCCAGGAGCTAAGCAGAGATTTCTCACCTAGAATTGACTGGAAACCACTGCCAAAGTAATTTAATAATTGTCCACACGTCCTCTTCTTGGTTGTATCTTAAAGCACCTATTTTGAGACAACAGAGTTAGCCAATGTCAGGTAAAGAATTTGGATAGTTAACAGCTCCCAACAGATGGGATGAAAGAAAAGTATATGGAAAGGGGTTTACCATCATAGTGAAATGACTGTTATACTACAGAGGCAGTCGCTCTCCTAGACCTTGTCCAGGAGGGCGTTAATTGCTCTCCTGTGATTTTTAAAATGACCGATCTAAGCAGTTCAAGTGATATTAAACAAACATGAGGAGCTCAAATGTGAACCCAGGGACTTTATTTGAACGAACTGGAATCTGACCCCCTAAAGGATACTGTATACCACATACCAGAAGATTCTGGCTGGTGGATCTGAATAAGAAGATTTATAAAGAATATTCCTCATACAGTATCAAGTTAAAATTCAGACTCCCATAGGGAACCAAATATGAACCCTGGGACTTGATTAGAATAAGTTTGAACCTGATTCCCCAAGGATGTTGTATACCAAATATCAAAAGATTCTAATTAGTGGTTCCAGAGGAGCGGGACTCAGCATTTTCCCAATTCCAACAGTGGTAAAATGGATGTTCTGATATGGTAGGTACTCTATGACACAACCAATTTGCATTTTTCTTATTCTACTTGTCCTAAGGCTGCTTCATAACACAAAATAATTCACTGTTCTGTGCAGGTTGGAAAATAAAGGCATTTAAAAATGTTTCTATTTTAATTTCCCACTGGGATGCAGAAAATAGTTTTTACATAAATCAAGTACTTACGATCCAATAAAACTACATACCAAATTTGGTTCAAATCGACCCAACAGTTTTGAAAAATATAAATTTGGGGCAGTGCCAAAAACTCTTGCATCCAGAACAATTAGAAATATTTCCACCACAAACATCCCTTGAACAAAAATTTGTGTACAAGTCAAAAGAAAAACCAAATATAACTAACCCATCCATCGGTTCATTATTAAGATGTTTTTTTAATTTGGGGCAATTTTCCTCTTCCCCTCCTCCGACCCTCCCCATGGGGGACAGTCCACTGATTTCAACAAAATTGAAATGGCCTATCCCAACAATCACTCACATGAAATATTGGAATCGGCCCAATGATTTGGGAGGACTCAAACACCACCACAATTTGGTTCAAATCAACCCACTGGTTCTGAAGAATTGCCCTCCCATTACAACAGTTAATATTATGTTTCCCTCCCCCAAACTTTGTTTGATCAAATCTAAATCTATATCTCAAAAGGAAGCTGAATACCAAATATCAAGTCATTGCACCCATCAGTTAATGAGATTTTTAAACTGGGGATGCTTTTTCCCTAAACCCTCAGGGGCAACACACTAATGTTAACAAATCTGAAATACCCCACACGTCATCATTCTCATGAAATTTGCTTGGAGGTGGGGGCCAGCAGTTTCGGATAAGAAGACTCAAAACATCACCTTCATGACGGATGAGGGACAGAGAGTGATCACTGTAGCTAACACAGACTTTCAGTCATGTGTGCCAAAAATAACTCCCTTGACAAATAATAAGCTACAATGCTAGTTTTGTGAAATTTGCAATAATGTAAAATCAATCATCTGTTCCTTTTTTAAATCGGTTGATCAAATAAATCAGGCTTGTCATTTTGATGCAGGTATTCGCCCCAGCCGCAGTCGCCCGTCTAAGTTCAAAATTTTTAGTTTAGTTTAGTTTATTCTCAGCCACAAAAAATATGGTACAAGAGAGAGAATACAAAAAAAAAGAAAAAGAAAAATACATAAAATTACAAGATGCTGATATATATATATATATATATATATATGCTATTGTCGCCGACACTGCCGCCGCTATCACTACTGTTACTAATACTACTACTGTTACTTCATTACTTATTTACTACCATTACTACTACTACTACTACTACTACTACTACTATCAGAGACTAATTCGATTAAACCCGAGTTTTAGAAAAATGCAGAGCCTCTTCAGGATTTGTACATTGTTGATGGAAATAAGTCCATAAAACTTTTCCCTGCAAGGGTTGTGCCAGTAATAACCGGGGATGTATTTGGAGCGCAAGTCTTGGAGCTTGCTGCATATCAGTACAAAATGATATTCGTCTCCTATACCATTTTGACATAATTTACATTTCCTTTCTTCCCTATTAATTTTCCCCCACCTTCCAGTTTCTATTTCAAGTTTATGATTGGCAGTCCGTACTTTTAAAAGGTAATACCAGTGATGTCGTGGCAACGATATGTAATATTGACCAAGATTTGGGAAGTTTTTGATATCTCTATAGAGTTGACCTCTTGACGAACCCGCTATATCTGCATGCCATTTTTGGAAAAATTGGTCAACTAAAATTTGATTTATTTGGGATAATAAATGTTTTGCCAAAGGAAATTGGTTTAACCATATCACATTATACCCAGTAGATTCCAAAGTTTTCTTATAATAAGATATCAAATGAGTACTGTTTCCGTTTATACTAAGAATATATGATAGTTTATAAATTTTCTTCGCGAGTAGAGACTCGGTATTCTCGTTCACCAGTCTAGACCAGTAAGTCATCATTCTCTTCGTGACACAAATACTGATTGGGTATCTTCCCAGTTCCCCATAAACCATATAATTAGGTGTACTAGACTTCATGGACATAAGTATTTTACAAAACCGCAGATGTACGCTTTCAATTATTGACAGATTTTCAAAGCCCCACACCTCGCAACCATAAAGTAAAATAGGCTGTATGAGGTAGTCAAATAACTTGAGTGCTAAATCAGCGGACAAGTTGATTTTTCGTACTTGATTCAATAATCCGAACATGGCTTTTGTGACAATGGCCTTTCGTCTCTCTAACGAGCGACAGAAACGGCCAATACAGAAGAAATCTACACCTAAATATGTAAATGTATCCACGACCTCGAGATTGTCGCCTGCTAAAACAAATTTTAGAGATTGTCGCCTGCATCTATAATTCCTCGGATGGTAAACGTCCACCTAACCCCAATTTCTGCGGCCCATTAATTCAGTCCAAGGCACCTCAATATCGGCCATCTCAAATGGCAATTTTCGTGGATTGAAGGAGGTAACAAAGTGCAATTTGTGAAGATTGTAGTGTGTCGTCGACGCAGAGACAGAAAGTAACTTTCCAAATATGAGGGAGAGGTCTGCCAATACCAAAGTTGTAATTAGTTATTACATTGTACATCAGACTGTGACAACTCTCGTATCACGCACGATTACGGGATGTATCATCCCCAAGCCAGTTCGACACTTGACGATTTGCTTGGGACGTTTCATCACAAAATTAAAGCCGGGACGATTTGTCCCCTAAATCTGATTGATTTGCCCCAAGTTATCAGCATCTGGTGGTGAGCACAGTGAACTGGCTTGTACAGTCGTCATGTAATGTATAGATACAGGCTTGGTTTATTTGGATGCAAGATAACTTAACACTCAGTGTTAGTGAGTGTCATGGGTAACCTGGTATCTTGCATCCAAATATTCAAGCCTGATTCTATACATTACGTGATGACGTACATCAAAATTACACAAACCATGTACCTTAAAATGACATTAGTTGTCTACCCAGCAGGCTGAAACAAAATGGCCCCTGTAAACCATAAATGGCCCTCCTGGGGTCATTTTAGGCGAAAACAAAATGGCCCTCCTGGGGTGATTTGAGGTGAACCATAATGGCCCTCCTGCAATTTTCAAAATGACAAGCCTGATAAACTGAGTGTGTTAATTCTTGGTATGTTGTTGCAGCTTGACTGACAATGAACTGTATCTAGTGAAATTCTGTTAATCCTTAAGGGCATAGAGATTTTTACATATTTTTGCTACACTTTGATAGTTTACATCCTGTGGCTTTACTTCTGCGTTTTGGCAAGTCTTGGCTGTCTATATAGGCAGCCAAGATTTGCCTAAAAACAACTACCAAAGTACGTAGAATGTAACTTGTGAGTTAACCCAAAGACTGCATGTAGGGGCACCTGTTTTGTTGCAAGAAATGTGATTAAAATCAGAATTAGGAACCAAGGGTTAAATGAATAGCCATTTTGGAGGTGAAAAACTATTAACCCTTTACCCAAAGCACACGATATCAAAATCTGCCATTTTAATTGTAATGTCCATACAAATTCAAATATAGAACCTCAGTGAGCACGCTCACATACCCCACACGCCCCGATATTTCAAGCTCTAATCATTTTTTAAAAATAAACATAGATTCTAGGAATACTGCAGAAAACAGTGTTCTGTAGTTTCAACAGTATTGAAAGAATTCAAGCAGAGAAAAAGCCCGGAAAACTGTAATTTTGATGAACTTTTCAAAGTCTATGGGGCCGTAATTTTGGTAAAAATCAGTGGAGAGGAACAAAACGCAAACTTGTTCTGTAGGCCACCATGTTAGACTAACACACCAAAAATCATCTCAATATCTGGAAGCGTGTAGGAAAAAAGTCTGCAAAACTGTAATTTTGATGAACTTTTCAAAGTTCAAGGGCCGTAATTTCGGTAAAAATCAGTGGAGCGGAACAAAATGCAAACTTGATCTGTAGGCCACCATGTTAGACTAACATACCCAAAAACAGCTCAATATCTGGAAGCGTGCAGAAAAAAAGTCCGGAAAACTGTAATTTTGATGAACTTTTCAAAGTTCAAGGACCGTAATTTCGGTAAAAATCAGTGGAGCGGAACAAAATGCAGACTGACGGACGGACCAGTCAAAAACATTATACCCTAGCAACTTCGTTGCGTGGGGTATAACAAAACTATATCTTGTCTCCCCCCCCCCCCCCCCCCCCACTGGAATGAGCTCAACAAGCTCTTTCCAATAAAGTGCCACATGATATGGTTTAAAATTTTTTGTTAAAATAATTTTTTTTCCGGGTCAAATTGTAAATTATGCAGACAGATGTGGCCCCTTCGTTACGTGAAAGGTTAATCAGCTATTCAATAGGAGTATTCAATTTACAGAATATGGTCATTTTCTGTATTCTAACTAGAGGCTCTAAAGAGCCTGTAATCGCTCACCTGGAACTACATATAAAAAGGTGATTTCCCATAGGCTTTCCATGGTAACTATGAGCTGCAATTGTGGCCATGTTTGCAACATTACATGTGGATCATTGGTAGAAGGTGCCCCAGTCCTCAATCATGTGAAGTTTCAAAACATTTGACTTTATAGTTTCAGAGGGGAAGATTTTTGCAAAATCCATCAATCAGAATCAGAGAATGTCTCTGATGGCCATATTTTCCAAAATAGAGATGGATTTGTCTACGACTGAAAAGGCCAATTCTTCTGTTATACCAAAGAAACAATTGTTGAAAGCAAATGATAAATTTCCCCAGCATTCAAATTGAAGAAAATAAAATGTATACCAACCATCTTCATCTCCACTGCTATCATAGTCAAAGAAGATACGTCTTTTTTCTTTTGGTTTCGGTTTGCTCTCTTGTTCTTTGCTCTTTGTTTTGATTGAAAAACTTACACCTTTCGCAGCCAGAGCTCTTTCCCTCTCTCTCTCTATTTCAACTTCCTATACAAAATGAAATCAGTAAACCACTTTCGCTTCATTAAATTTCTTTATTTTAAAAATATTTAAATCACAGTTCATACTTGGACATAAAGTGTAATGTGATCCTGATTATACTTTTCTAAGATTTTTTGTAGGAAACGGAAACACTGGGGTTTTTTTCGTCAGTTTTAGAAAGGACCAGTTCAACCTTTCACTCTGGAGCTACAGTGTGAGAGCATGGACTGGTCCATACCAAATATCACATACTGGGTCTTCAATAGTTGTACAGCTGATACAAGGATAAAAAGTCGCAGACCAAGCAATCTTTGACAAAGCTCATTTCAATTCGCTACATTACCAACTGTAGCAGGAGTTGATTATGCCATGAAGGCACCCACCACACAGACATTCTATTTATTTATTTATTTGGGTTTAAGAACACTTTTGACAGCCAGAGTTACCCGTTGTAGGACAGTTTTACGGCTGGAGGAAGTGGGAGTACCAAAGAGGACCAACAAGCAATGGCAAGCAACTGTCAGACTCCCCAATGTACTAACTCCACAAAAGCAGGGTTAGCACTGGATGAGGACAAGTGCACCATGGACGTACAGTACGCCTTAATACACAGCGCAACTGTGTCAGGATTAAGTGCCTTTCCCAAGAACACAATGCAGTTGCCCCTGGCAGGGATCGAAATGCAGATATTCAAAATTTCAACAAAGCGCAATACCCAGTCAAATGTTTTTTTACATCATCTGTATACATGTTGCACATCTTCAATATGTAGGTAACAATATATAAAAGTTTCAAACCCAGAATTTCAAAACATTGATAAAGGGTAATAAAGTAAGTCTCTCTCTGTCAAAAAAATCTGTATTCATGCTGTGCATCTTCAATATGTGTGTAACCACATCATAAAAGTTTCAATTTTCTAATTAGAAACTGCAGCAGGAGTTGTTTAATCCTTTGAACACTGGTGGTATCTTCCATGCCAATTAAATGGCAGAAATTGGAAGAGTCCATATCCATTAATTGGGGATACAGCAATTAATATTTTCAACATGCAGCTTGAAGGCTGCACGTTGAAAATATTAATTGTTCTACCACACACGTTCACTTAGTAGCCATCCCATTTAATGAAATGGAGGCACACAATATACCTACTGATTCAAATTCTTCAGAGTCGACAAAGGACAAAAAGTGTTAAGAGTGGGCTTTTTCTGTGAACTAAAAAGATGTTGCACATCTTCAATATGTGGGTAACAAGATCCAAAAGATTTAAATATCTACATTTAAAGCAGGAGGAAGGAGTTGATTACACCACAAAGTTACCCAAAATCTGGACACACACAGCAGACAGAGCTAATTTCTCCAGTCCTGCACCCTCTTGGCATAAAAATTGTCGGAGAAAAATTTTGGACAAGGTTAGGTCAAGCATGAAACCAGAGGACCAAGTGAGTTTAAAAAAGACACCTGGTTCTATTTGTTTACAAGAAATGAAGGGTATGTGAATAGGTGAAAATGGAGTAACTGAAACCAGTTTGTTTAGCTGTAAGAGTCTTCGTTGAATACAAGAGCATTTTTTTGGCCAAGTTTAATTCAGCTATTTATAAAAATACTTGAAAGAAAAAAAAAATAATATCTGTCCCACGCAGCTTAGACAATGAAAGTGTCAATGACACTGTAGCTCAACTTGTGTAAGACATGTACATGTATAGTATGTGACACAGCAATGACATACATCTCGGTAATGACCTAATAACAAAGGTACATATAAAGTATGGTAATGGTCTGTACATAAATACTGACCGTAACCTGTAACAAATGTATAGGTAAAGTATTGTAAAGGTGGGTGACAGTTAGATGCTAAACTAGAAAAGAAATCTTCATGGGGTTAATGTTACAATGGGGATCCTTCTATGGCGCACCATAAGCCAAATGTTTGCAATTGTTTTGGCCTGTTTGATTCAGACCCTTCTAAGGTTGATTCATACTAATTAATAAATATTTGTCCAGTCCTTCTTAAAATATAGGTATTTGAATTTTTTATCTTTAGCTCATAGGGTTCCCACGGGTGAGGAGGTTTTATTTTTATCATTGTAAATAGAAAATCGGGTTGTGCTAATAATGTTTACCCTCCCCAATCAACAACAAATATTAACACAAGAACTTGGCTTCAACATTTGAATATACACATCCTAGGGATGCTGAATTCAAGAAACATTATTTTGTCTGGTGTTTTTGGAAAAGAATTTTAATTATCCAGGCTTGGCAATTTCAGGAGAGCGATTTTTTAGCTCTCCTTACTGCCCTCCTGAAAGAATTAAGGAGAGCGAAAAATTGCCCTCCTAAATATTTTGGTCTGGGATGATTGAGACTACATGTATTAGTCTCACATTAAATTTTTGTTGTAAAGCAAAAATGTAATTTAACTTCGAAGTCACATAACATCACATAATTTCATTTTGAAAGTGGTTTAGTGGTAAAAGGTAATGGCTGCAACTGTGTTTGGGTATGTACTTTGTACATACCCAAACACAGCTGCAATCATTTGAGGCAAAATGGATCACAGCAATATTTTTTTTCTGTCAGTTTCAACAACTGACATCACAGTTTGAAGGGTAATTATTCAAGGAATATTGGCACTATAATATACTACCATTACTACTATCCTGTCACTTGAAGCACGTGCACCAGGATGTGACTGTAGATTCAAGCAAACCTGTTGTCCAAGAAAGTCATAGCCTACCACTACCACCTTCAACCCCCCCCCCCCCCCCCCCCCACTCCCCCCAAACCCAACTTGGGCACACATACAGATCTTGTCAAAAGTGTGTTCGGTTGTTGAGTGAGATATCTAGATGTCTAAGAGATTTCGCTTTACCTTCGTAAAGTTAATAAAATCATTGATGTAATAGTCTGTTGGTTTCAGTTTCAAAGAGTTCGTTCAACTGGATACTTAAAATGCTGTGTAAAGCTAATTGCTCTCCTAAGCTGATTGAGGAGAGCGATTTTTTGCCCTCCTGCATTTTTCAGAATGCCAGGCCTGATTATCTCTCTTTTCGAGTCCCCGAGTGGGGGTCTGACTGAACCCAAAAATATTTGTTCTCACAGCAGTGATAACAAAGGCACCCAATAAATTTATAGCAAACATTACTGACATAAAAAATCTTCTTTACAGGTTGTGTACAAAAAATGTAATACACAGAATTCCCGTAAATATGACTGCCAACAGGCATTTTGAAGTTTTGGCAGAGCCCCAAAGCACTCATTACCATCCCATGATGATAACAAACATAGTCCTACAAGTTCTTTAAAAAAACTGATTGCACCTAATTTCAGTATAAAATGGCCGTCGGCAACCATCTTGAATTTCAGACTGCACCTAAACCACTTGTTCCTGTCCCAAGGTGATAACAAATGTACCCAAGAAATTTCGTGAAGATCGGTTCATAAACACTGCCTCTAGCCTGAGCTGTATTGACATGTGCACTTACTGTGTATATGTAGCATTGAATAAATCAAAGTTCATCTAATTTGCATAATTTCCACAAAAAACCTGTATTATATGTGATGTATTCCATGTTACTAAACATTCATTCAAAAATTTATTCATATCAGAACCTTCATATAGAAGTTCTGTACAAAAAACTGATTGTACCTAATTTTGGTACAAAATGGCTGCCAGCAGCCATCTTGAATTTTGGAATAGAGGTCTTGAACATCACCTGTATGACCTGCGAGGCTTACAGGAGAAGAAACTACATCCTCCCCACGAAGAACCTCACCCCGTTGGCCTAGGGGCATCTGACCGATAATCCCGATCAGACCTACGCCCCTTCCCGAGTCGCTATATTGACGACCTCCGGAGTAATTGTAAGAGGGTTTCTTGTACCCTCGTGAGGAGTTCACTTTTGACGTTTTAGATTTGGAATGTCCTCCTTTACTCCTGTCTGCTGAAGCGGGTTGCTGAGATCCCGACTTCAATAGCAGGGCACTAGACGCTTTCTTAGTAGCCTGTTCATAGACTAACGAAAGCTTATCGTCAAAAGTAGTATGTCCGGAGACCTGAGCGACCCGGAGAGAGCTTTTCACCTTGTCATCTATAAGTGATGACGACGCAAGGGCAGCATAACGTCTAATTAACTCCAGATTAGCCACTGTCAGGGCAGAGTTATACGTGGTATACATAATTGCCCTGGAAAGAACTCTAAGAGAGGTACGGACGTCCTCAAATTCCTTCCCATTGAGACCTTGTGCCATAGCTCTAGAAAGGTGATCTGCATAGGACATTCCGTCCAAATTCGTTCTATTTGATGAAATTGCCGTTTCCATTACATGAGCGAATACTGAATGATGAGATACATCTAGATCCCGGCCTGCTCATCCAAATACAGAGGAGCTCTCTGAACATCTTCTCCAACCGTTTTAAATGAACGTGGTCCAAGAAACGGTATATTTATGGAAGAAATCGTCTTTTTTCCTCGCACCCGAGAGGTTGAATATGGCATCGTCTACAAGGCCAAAGGCCTGCGACACCTGCCTAGACTGAACCGGAAAAGAAAGAACTTCTTCCTTTCTCCGTATAAAGTCTGGTCTAGCGATGCCAGTAGTTTCTCTCTTGTTGTAGCAGCATTCTAATTCAGTGGAACAAAGTCAGGGTAGTATTGACGGATGAAATCCATCGCAACCATGTGCTGTTCCAAAAGGGAAGGGTAATCCTCTTCCTTATCCCTTTCACCATCCGAGAGAATCAGTTGAGAATCTCGGTCCATTACATCTGTGTGAACAGACGACTGGACTGACCCAGCACCATCCGACAGCTCAGGTTCTGAGTCTAAGGGAGGCTGCTCCTGCACTTGCTGGGATGCTGCGATCAGCTGCGCAATCTGCAACAGCAAGTCCATCATCCAGGCTTGAGGAGCAGCCGCTTGCTGCTCCTGGGACGGCATGCCAGAGAAGGATCTCTTCTCTGAACGTCCCGATGATCGAGGCCTCATCTCCTTAGCTACCGGATGGTCCGACTTCACGGGCGAAGAGTGGTCCCTTCTTCGTGCAGCAGGCTGGATATCCGAAGTCGGGTAGCTAGAATGTGGTCATGTGTGCTTTATAATCGAAGTAGAAGAAGCCGTGACTGTAGTCGAGGCTGGCTGCAATCTAGACGGAGCGTCCCGAACGGCAGGAGTGGACGTATGTTCCAGCCCGTGCAAGTTCTTAATAACAACATCTGGCCCCAGATGTTGCTGGGATAGAGAGGAACCTCTCCCACTCGCGGCCCTTTCAGACCTCGCCGAGCTTCTTAAAACACTTGCTGGCTTCTTCCCTAGTTCCGTCGTCGCTGGGTGACAATGTTTAGTTTTTAAGGTGCTCGCTCTACCCACTACACTTCCTTCGACCGCAACGGACATACCCAGAGTCACGGCTCCCACAGATGGAGTAACTGCTTCACTGGCCAAGCTAGCTGCTGGCAAAGGATTAAAACCACTGCCACCCAGTGGCTTTATCCCTTGCCTAATATTCAGGAGCACCTTAGCAGCTAGCTCTGTTTGCTCATCAGAGCGCGACGACGGGAGCACACTTTTGGTAGGTGTCACATAACCATCATCATGTTCTTGTTCCACTGAAAAAGAAACTGAGAAACTTGAATGACTGTGGCGGGAAAATTGGCATTGGTCCCTCACCGCTAACAACATACTGTAACACCCGCATCCAATGCTTGTCATCCCAATCAACACATGTAGGACAAGAATTCGTGGGAGTACATCGACTACAGGCAAGGCATCAAGCATGTAAATCTGAGGAAGACTTCCTCGCCTTGCATTTTGAGCAATAAGCTTTCATAATTAATCAAACAAAGTCGATCGGACTCCCACCATCTACAAAAAAATATATGATAAAGACACATAATAATCAACAATCAAAATACAAATCGAAAAATTAATTTCAAAAAATCTTTTGAAAATTTTTTGACAAAAGCCCAAGTTCCCAAAGGGAACATGAAGAGCCCAAGGGTATCCCGATAGAGCCTAAGTGTGGACAAAAATCCAAAAATTATTGCTACACTACCGGAATATTAAAACATGTATCTTACAACAATCCTACAGTAATAATAAGTACATACTATATATATTTCAGGACGTTGCCAATGTAAACAACGTCAAGGAAAAAAACAGAAACAAGACCTCAGGCACAGAATAAAAAGGCCCAAAGTCAGTAACAGATTTTAAAGCTACCAGATGTAAAGCAAGATCTTCATATGAAGAAAAAACGATACATCGGAAAGAAGATGCACGACCCAAATGACCCAACACCTCTAGGGTGAGGACATAAACATGGGGATAAACAGAATAAACATTCTGTTATACACGTTAAACTTCCAAGAAATTTAATAAAAAATTTCAATAAAAAGAAGCCAAAAAGCTTGGGAGTTTAACAGGAGGGCTTCAAGGAAGGATGGGGAAGGAACACTTAACAAACAGTGGATAAATCATTAGCAAGAATGATGACGTCAGGCACATGTCCCAAAATTGGGAAACATGAAATAATTTTGATAAAAATTATGAAGTTACAGCCCTGAACGTTCCTAACCACCGTTGTTCACTTCCATCATCCATTTATGTCCTTGGATCCACCAATTTTACCATTGATTTGTGTCTGGCATCCTCAAAAATGAGATTTAAAAGCACAGATGTCAGTTCATTGTTGCTGACTTTAGGGCCAAACAAAGAATGATGGCTGTGCCAATTTCGGTTCCTTCCTGGATGCTGCATATGTACAGATCTGAAAAGTATGGAGAACCAGATAGGACATTAATTTTTCGGTTTTGCATGCAAATTTTGGGGATTGAGGGGCAAAATTTGTGTTTGGCCCTGGATTAATTTCTGAGTTAGCACCAGCTAGTCTGGGCCATTGGTTGTTGTATAAAAATACTGATTGTACCTAATTTCGGTACAAAATGGCTGCCGGTGGAAATCTTGAATTTCGGACCGCACCCAAAAACACTCGTTCTTATCCCATGGTGATAACAAAGGTACCCAAGACGTTTCGTGAAGATCGGTTCATAAATACAGCCTCTAGCCTGAGCCATATTGACATGTGTACTTACTGTGTATAAGTAGCACTGAATAAATCAAAGTTAATCTAATTTGCATAATTTCTGCAGGAGAAAAAAACCTGTATTACATGTGATGTATTCCATGTTACTAAACATTCATACAAAAATTTATTCAAATCAGAACTCTCATACAGAAGTTCTGTACAAAAAACTGATTGCACTAATTTGGGTACAAAATGGCTGCCAGCGGCCATCTTGAATTTCAGACCGCACACAAAAACACTCATTCTCGTCCCATGTTGATAACAAAGGTACCCAAGAAGTTACGTAAAGATTGGTTCATAAATTCGGCCTCTAGCCCGAGCTTTATTGAATTGTTGACGGACAGACAGACGGACAGACGGACAATGGGCCATGGCATAACCTCAAATTTGACTATGTCAAAGTTGAGCTAAAAATGTGCATCTGAAATTCTTTCTATTTTTGGACACAAAATATTCTGCTAATCATAACTAGAACTATCACTGAAGGTGATTAATACCCCCGCTTTGGGTTTTTAGAGGAATGCACTTCTGATCATGTAGGCGAAGGCCATAAGGAAATGTATACATAAAGATCATTTTTTGTTGTTGAAATTTGTATTTGCATGTGGCCTTCCACAGAACAGCACTGAATACTTAAAGAGCCCACACATATATGGTTTACATTTGGAAAAACACATTTACAATGTGCAACATGTATTCAAAATCGGTTCATTAATGTAGGAGGAGTTGCACACACAAGAATCCCATTTGAAAACCCATAATAAATCCAAATTAAAGGGAGATAACCTGGTTAAAATTGTCGCAGATCAAAAATTTGGGAATATGCGTATGTTCACTTAGTTGTGATAATGTTTGAAAGGTTTCGTCAAAATTGATTGATAAATGTAGGAGGAGTTGCACGCACAAGAATTTCATGTAGAAACCCATAATAAATCTAAGTTAAAGGGAGATAACCTAGTTAAAATTGCCACAGCTCAAAAATTTTGGAATATGCGCATGTTTACTTAGTAGTGATGATGTCTGTAAACTTTTGTCCACATTGATTGATAAATGTAGGAGGAGTTGCGCACACAAGAATTACATGCAGAAACCCATATTAAATCAAAGTTCAAGAGAGATAACCTGGTTAAAATTGTCGCAGATCAAAAAGTTTGGAATATGCACATGTTCACTTAGTAGAGATGATGTTTGAAAGGTTTCATCAAAATCGGTTCATTAATGTAGGAGGAGTTGCGCACACAAGAATTTGTTCGAACGGAAAGACATAATAAATCTAAGTCAAAGGGAGATAACCTGGTTAAAATTGTCGCAGATCAAAAATCTTGGAATATGCGCATGTTCACTTAGTAGTGATGATGTCTGAAAAGTTTTGTCCAAATTGATTGATAAATGTAGGAGGAGTTGCACGCACAAGAATTTCATGTAGAAACCCATAATAAATCTAAGTTAAAGGGAGATAACCTAGTTAAAATTGCCACAGCTCAAAAATTTTGGAATATGCGCATGTTCACTTAGTAGTGATGATGTCTGTAAACTTTCGTCCAAATTGATTGATAAATGTAGGAGGAGTTGCGCACAAAAGAATTTAATGCAGAAACCCATATTAAATCAAAGTTCAAGAGAGATAACCTGGTTAAAATTGTCGCAGATCAAAAAGTTTGGAATATGCACATGTTCACTTAGTAGAGGTGATGTTTGAAAGGTTTCATCAAAATCGGTTCATTAATGTAGGAGGAGTTGCGCACACAAGAATTTGTTCGAACAGAAAGACATAATAAATCTAAGTCAAAGGGAGATAACCTGGTTAAAATTGTCGCAGATCAAAAATCTTGGAATATGCACATGTTCACTTAGTAGTGATGATGTCTGAAAAGTTTTGTCCAAATTGATTGATAAATGTAGGAGGAGCTGAGCACACAAGAATTTCATGTAGAAACCCATATTAAATCAAAGTTCAAGAGAGATAACCTGGTTAAAATTGTCGCAGATTAAAAAGTTTGGAATATGCACATGTTCACTTAGTAGAGATGATGTTTGAAAGGTTTCATCAAAATCGGTTCATTAATGTAGGAGGAGTTGCGCACACAAGAATTTGTTCGGATGGAAAGACACAATAAATCTAAGTCAAAGGGAGATAACCTGGTTAAAATTGTCGCAGATCAAAAATCTTGGAATATGCGCATGTTCACTTAGTAGTGATGATGTCTGAAAAGTTTTGTCCAAATTGATTGATAAATGTAGGAGGAGTTGCACGCACAAGAATTTCATGTAGAAACCCATAATAAATCTAAGTTAAAGGGAGATAACCTAGTTAAAATTGTCACAGCTCAAAAATTTTGGAATATGCGCATGTTCACTTAGTAGTGATGATGTCTGTAAACTTTCGTCCAAATTGATTGATAAATGTTGGAGGAGTTGCGCACACAAGAATTTAATGCAGAAACCCATATTAAATCAAAGTTCAAGAGAGATAACCTGGTTAAAATTGTCGCAGATCAAAAAGTTTGGAATATGCACATGTTCACTTAGTAGAGATGATGTTTGAAAGGTTTCATCAAAATCGGTTCATTAATGTAGGAGGAGTTGCGCACACAAGAATTTGTTCGAATGGAAAGACATAATCAATCTAAGTCAAAGGGAGATAACCTGGTTAAAATTGTCACAGATCAAAAATCTTGGAATATGCGCATGTTCACTTAGTAGTGATGATGTCTGAAACAGATCAAAAATCTTGGAATATGCGCATGTTCACTTAGTAGTGATGATGTCTGAAAAGTTTTGTCCAAATTGATTGATAAATGTAGGAGGAGTTGCGCACACAAGAATTTCATGTAGAAACCCATAATAAATCTAAGTTCAAGAGAGATAACCTGGTTAAACTGGTTAAAATTGTCGCAGATTAAAAAGTTTGGAATATGCACATGTTCACTTAGTAGAGATGATGTTTGAAAGGTTTCATCAAAATCGGTTCATTAATGTAGGAGGAGTTGCGCACACAAGAATTTGTTCGGATGGAAAGACACAATAAATCTAAGTCAAAGGGAGAAAACCTGGTTAAAATTGTCGCAGATCAAAAATCTTGGAATATGCGCATGTTCACTTAGTAGTGATGATGTCTGAAAAGTTTTGTCCAAATTGATTGATAAATGTAGGAGGAGTTGCGCACACAAGAATTTCATGTCCGGAAAGACGTACGGACGGACGGACGGATGGACGGATGGACGGACGGACGTACGGACGTACAGGGCGATTCCTATATAGCCCCCACTTCTTCGAAGCGGGGGTATAACAAGTGCAATGCAGATCACCAGCAATCAGACAATAGTACCCCATGGTTGGGGTGTCACCAAATTATGGCTTAATAATGTCTGATGAATGTGGCAAGACTGAAAGCACAGCATTAAAATATCTCTGAGCAACAGGTTGTGATTTAAAAAAAAAAAAAAAAAAAAAAAAATTGGAAAAAACAAGGTTTACGCATCACTGATGCAGGGAGTCAAGGTTTTTTTTTCACACCTGTAAGGCTTGTAATTGTAAGAAGATGAACTGCAAGTAGTGGAATACCAACCTGAAATCATCATACCACGCTGGTTTTTTAACTCAACACAGACACATATGGAAATATAGAACCTTAGTGAGCACGATCACATACCCCACGCGCCCCGATATTTCAAGCTCTAAATCATTTTTTAAAAATAAACATATATTCTAGGAATACTGCAGAAAACAGTGTTCTGTAGTTTCAACGGTATTGAAAGAATTCAAGCAGAGAAAAAGCCAGGAAACCTGTAATTTTGATGAACTTTTCAAAGTCTATGGAGCCGTAATTTTGGTAAAAATCAGTGGAGCGGAACAAAACCCAAACTTGTTCTGTAGGCCACCATGTTAGACTAACATATCAAAAATCAGCTCAATATCTGGAAGCGTGTAGGAAAAAAGTCCGGAAAACTGTAATTTTGATGAACTTTTCAAAGTTCAAGGGCCGTAATTTTGGTAAAAATCAGTGGAGCGGAACAAAACCCAAACTTGTTCTGTAGGCCACCATGTTAGACTAACATACCAGAAAATCAGCTCAATGTCTAGAAGCGTGTAGAAAAAAAGTCTGGAAAACTGTAATTTTTATGAATTTTTCAGAGTCCAAGAGCCGTAATTTCGATAAAAATCAGTGGAGCGGAAAAAAATGCAAACTTGATCTGTAGGCCACCATGTTAGACTCACATACCAAAAATCAGCTCAATATCTGGAAACGTGTAGAAAAAAAGTCCGGAAAACTGTAATTTTGATGAATTTTTCAGAGTCCAAGGGCCGTAATTTCGGTAAAAATCAGTGGAGCGGAAAAAATGCAAACTTGATCTGTAGGCCACCATGTTAGACTCACATACCAAAAATCAGCTCAATATCTGGAAACATGTAGAAAAAAAGTCCGGAAAACAAGTAGGACTGACGGACTGACGGACGGACCAGTCAAAAACATTATTCCCCAGCAACGAAAGGGTATAAAAATGCCCTATGGGTTTAATACTTAACAACAGTGTCATTTCGGTAACATAAACACTGAAACCATACAATTATTCACAGGCTGGCATGTCTATGGGTTCATAAGCATCATCCTTTTGGGAACAATGGACATTTACATCTTAATTTTTGACAGAGGAACACCAGATACAGTCAGCACTGGTTCATGACAGGAATTTTTCTAGGTGTATTGGGAATGGGGCCAGGGCCCCATGCAATTGGGAAAATAGCCATCTTATTGGGCCAGATTGGGAATCCTGTGGACTCTGTAGAGTTTAGACAGGCACATTAAAAATGAAGGAGTCAGTTTTATTATTTTAAATTATGGTTTGATAGTTCCTTATCAGCATAATAGGGCCTACTTTTGCAGTAAATGTTCATAAATGTTATGACAAAGCTGATACCGGGTACCAATTGGGAATTTAATGTTAGAAATTGGGAAAAATATTGCCAAAATCTCATTGGGAATGGAGCCTATATTCGGCCCCTGTCGTCACCCAGAAAAATCACTGCATGATCATGCCCTGTTAACCTGAACCAGTCATCCATAGAATTGAATCCATGGAGAGATTACCACTAATACTTCTAATATCATTAAGTACATGATAATCTCACTAACTGTACCTTAACTCCCAACAACCTCATGGGAGGTCTCACAGATAAGGGAAGTGGTCCAACCTAGCAGTAAAATGGTCTGCATATAATATTCCATAAAGGTTCAGATGTCAGAGACAGACCTTTAAATTCCTTTATTTTGGGCACTCCATTTTGCCCTAATTTGGGCACATTAAAATCAGAAATAACAGTCTTATCCTGTTATGTTTCATTGCCGTGCCTTTCTTTGTGTTTCTATGGCCATATTATGTTGAACTTTATTCTCAAATGCAGAAGAGGCAGAGAGAATTTATATATTTTTCTTGATGTCTTCACACCTTTTCTAATTTGGGCACAAGGGGACACGGTCGCGGTAACCGGTTCTCGTCAGATCACCGAAGTTAAGCAATGTCGAACGTGAGTAGTTGGATGGGTGACCATTTCGGCAACTAATTTGTGCTCCCGCGTTGTGTCCTTGGGCATTTGTTCTCGTTATCACACTGACAAGCTGAAAATGTGCAAAAATTAACTAATCAAGGACCATAACTCTATTCAGCATGATCAAACTGCACTGGTTTTCAATCTTGTTCAAGATGTTAAGAAAGTCTCATATCCTAAATCTGTTAATATTTGCTCAAGTTATCTATCGCTCTCGAAGATAGAGGTGGTAGGATATAAAAATATGAAATGAAAGAGTCAATGACTCTGTAGCTCAACTTGGATATGACAGGAATTAGTACTTGCTGTGACCAAGACAACTGAATAATGAATATGACAGGAATTAGTATTTGTTTTGGCCCAGTCAACAATAATAAAAGAATTACAAAGTGACTGTAATGGACTACAGATTAAGACCAATCATTGTAGATTATTATTTTTGTGTGGAAATTTTCAGTCCCAAACAAAATATTTTCAGACTAAAATTTTTTCTTCTTCTTCTTAAAATTGACCAAACTGCATCAAAACACAAAAAACTAATTTCCGGATTTTGATCCAAAATTTTCTAAGTCCCACCCGGACCCCTAATTTGCATAATTTATTCATGAGAAAAACTCTGTATTATATGTAATGTATCCCATGGTACTAAACATTCATACAAAAATTTATTCAAATCAGATCTTTCATTTGGAAGTTCTGCGCAAAAATCTGATTGCACTTAATTTTGAACAAAATGGCTGCTAGCGGCCATCTTGAATTTCAGACTGGACCCAAAAACACTCCTTCTCGTCCCACAGTGATAACAAAGGTACCCAAGAAGTTTCGTGAAGATCGGTTCATAAATACGGCCTCTAGCCCGAGCCGTATTGGGATTTGCACTCACAGTGCTGAAAGTAACACTAAATAAATCAAAGTTAGCCTAATTTGCATAATTTACGCACAAGAAAAAAACCTGTAATATATGTAATGTATCCCATGGTACTAAACATTCATACAAAAAATTATTCAAATCAGAGCTTTCATATGGAAGTTCTGTACAAAAAACAGATTTCGGCATCGTCGGTACAAAATGGCTGCTGGCAGCCATCTGGAATTTGGGACTGCACCCAAAAACACTCGTTCTCGTCCCACGGTCATAACAAAGGTACCCAAGAAGTTTCGTAAAGATTGGTTCATAAATACGGCCTCTAGCCCGAGCCATAGCAGCTTGGCACTTACAGCTCTGAAAGTAACACTAAATAAATCAAAGTCAGTCTAATTTGCATAATTTACGCACAAGAAAAAAACCCGTATTATATGTGATGTATCCCATGGTACTAAACATTTATACAAAACTTTATTCAAATCAGAACTTTCATACAGAAGTTCTGTACAAAAAACTGATTTTTGCATCATCGGTACAAAATGGCCACTGGCAGCCATCTTGAATTTTGGACCACACCTAAAAACACTCGTTCCCGTCCCAGGGTCATAACAAAGGTACACAAGAAGTTTCGTAAAGATCGGTTCATAAATACGACCTCTAGCCCGAGCCATAGCCAATTGTTGACATACGGACAGACGGACAGACGGACAGACGGGACAGATGGACAGATGGACAGATGGACAGATGGATGGACGGACGACGGGCCATGACAATAGCTCAAATTTGACTTCGTCAAAGTTGAGCTAAAAATATGAAAACATTATGACAAAAATGGTCGCCATTCAGCCATCTTTAATTTTTTTAATATAAAATTTGCCGTGCATCATATTTTCATAATGTCTAATTATTAAAAATTTGAAACACCAACATCTGAGTATCTCGGAGATACAGGTGGTAATGTATAAAAATATGAAGAAATAGAAAAAAAAGGTGCAACACAACCGGTATCCCCCGCCAAGGGGTTTCTAAGTTGAAAGGTTTCTAAGTTGAAAAAAGGCCCATAATTCTAGAGAAAACAAGTGTCTGACCACCGAGGTGGTATTAGTCCCCTACGGCGCTTTTGTGACATAAGGTGTTTTTGTCACAGAAGACACTAGAATATATAAGCATCTTGGATTTTGAAGAAAAAATATTGAACGTGCATCATCCCCTCCCAACCCTCTATCCATGTGCCAAATATGCAAAGTGTAGCTTGAACCATGTTGGTGGGAGGGGTGGTAACATGAAAATAGAGAAAAAAAAAGCTAAAAAAACACAACAAAAATGGCCGCCATTCCGCCATCTTGGATTTTTAAAAAAAAAATTTGAGTGTGCATCATCCCCTCAGAACCATTTATCCATGTACCAAATATGAAAGGTGTAGCTTGAACCATGTTGGTGGGAGGGGTGGTAACATGAAAATAGAGAAAAAAAAGCTTAAAAAACACAACAAAAATGGCCGCCATTCCGCCATCTTAGATTTTGAAAAAAAAATTTTTAGCGTGCATCATCCCCTCAGAACCATTTATCCATGTACCAAATATGAAAGGTGTAGCTTGAACCATGTTGGTGGGAGGGGTGGTAACATGAAAATAGAGAAAAAAAAGCTTAAAAAACACAACAAAAATGGCCGCCATTCTGCCATCTTGGATTTTGAAAAAAAAATTTTGAGCATGCATCATCCCCTCAGAACCATTGATCCATGTACCAAATATGAAAGGTGTAGCTTAAAGCATGTTGGAGGGAGAGGTGGTAACATAAAAAACAGACAGACAGACAGACGGACAGACAGACAGACGGACGGAGTGCAATCCTATAGTCCCCTTATGGTTCCCGTAGGGGACTAAAAAAATGGACACAACCTGTAACTTGTAAACATCCTTTCAACAAGGTTGTTCTATCAGCATACCAAAGATCATTTAAATCCAACATACACTGACTATGAAGGTCCAAATTTGTTATGGATGTACGGACGACTAGACAGATGAAAGGATGGATGAAGAACAAAAGGATGGATGGATGGACCCCATTTCTATATCCCCCGCAAACTTCGTTTTGGCGGGGGATAGCAAAAATGGCTGTCATTCAGCCATCTTTAAAAATTTTTCTACAACATTTGATATGCATAATATTTTCATAATGTCTGATTATTGTTAAAAATTTTAAACACCAGAGATACAGGTGGTAACAGGAAAGAAGGACAGACAGACTGACAGATGGATGGAGTGCAATCCATATATCCCGTCATGGTAACTAGTGGGGGACTAAAAAAAAAAAAAAAAAAAAATGGAGTCAGATGGATTTAAAATTTACAAAACATCAAGATTATGTGTTGAAAAATTAACTTCAACAGTCTAGAAAATATTGTACAATGAACAAGCTGCATTTTCATCCTGACATCACCATTTTAACTGGTCAAGTTCTAGATTCATTTCAAAAATAAAAATACTCTACAAATGGATTGTTACCATTTATTAGAGGGTGCCTCAGGCACCCTCCAATAAATAATAACAAAACAACATTATGTAAACGAATTTTGGGGGGGTTTCTAACCAAAATACTTAATTGGTATTTGAGGTCACTTTCAGGATCTATGGTTATACCATGGCTGCAACAAGTATAAAGTCAAGTTTATACAACCATTTTTACCAGTGTAGCCCACTTTAGAAGACATCTACTTTTGGCACTGATTACTGGGTTCTATTTTATCAGTAAAATAGAACTGGTTTACCACAGTAATGTGCTGCTCCACTTCCTGAGAGTCAGATAGGATTTCAACTGAATATGAAGCAAATCAATCTCCGTAAAATGAAGACCTCTTAATCATGATCCTGGACCTTAAGAGTCTAAATACTGCCTTCTAGTACTTGAAAACTACAAAATAATGGTTGTATACTGCAGGGGCTGTTACAGGTGCATTACACTCTAGAGGGATGAGGTGGCTACAAGTTATAAAGATATGTATAAAATATATTTTATACACAATCAAAATCAACTTAACAGGTGCAATGGGACAAGAATAATCAATTTAGTCGGTTTAACCCGATTCACACTGATGACAAAATATCAAAACTCTGTGCAGCAAACCTCCATCTTTAAAGTGAAATTAGTTCATCTGTATGAATTTGTCTTGTTACAATTTAAAAGAGAGTGCCTATTGGCACTCTTCCATAAATTATCACAAGGCAAAGAACAAATTTGGATGACCAAAAAAATTAAGCACCCTACAGGTTACACACAATATTTGCTTGATCAACACATTTGATCTGGCTTTGGAAAAAAACATATATCCAACATCCATTTCCAACAGGGGGGGGGGGAGGGGGGGGGGGGGGGGGGCATGCCCCAGGGCATACCCCCACGGTGCATACCATCAAACAATGACAAGAGAAGAAATGAACCATGATACTGTGAAAGCTAATCCCATAAACAATCTTCATTCCAAATTTCAATGAGAGACGCTAAACCCACACCAGAGAAATGAGGCCAACAGACAAAAAATTGGCTATTTTACCAGGTAAACAGCAAAATTATTGTCTTTGTTTTACAGCAAGGTAATTGTGAAGGCCAGAAACACCTGTTACTGAAGTCTAGATACAATCGGACCATCCACATGAGAGATGTAATACAAAGACATAATGCCACATGTGGGAAGGCGATTTGCAGGTATTTTCTTTGTTTTACAGCAGGGACAACTCACTTGAAGCCTTTCCCACAAATATTCTTCATTCCAAATTTCATTGAAATCTGATAACCCAAACCTTATAGAATAAAGACATAATGCCACATGTGGGGAGGTGATTTGCATGTATTTTCTTTGTTTTACAGCAGAGACAAGACTCATTTGAAAGCCTTTTCCATAAACAATCTTGATTCCAAATTATATTAAAATCCAACAACCCTAACCTTAACCTGAAATATGAGGCAAACAGACAAATGAAAGTGTCAATGACATTGTAGCTCAACTTGTCAAGACATGTACATGTATAGTATGTAACACAGCAATGACAAACATCTAGGTAATGACCTGATAACAAAGGTACATATAAAGTATTGTAACAGTCTGTACATAAATACTGGCCATTGCCTGTAACAAATGTATAGGTAAAGTATTGTAAAGGTGGGTGACAGTCAGATGCTAAACTAGAAAAGAAATCTTTGAGTCCCAGAGTGGGTCTGACTGAACCCCAAAATATTTGTTCTCATAGCACAGTGATAACAAAGGCACCCCAAAAGACACTCATTCCTGTCCCAAGGTGAAAACAAATGTACCCAAGAAGTTTCGTGAAGATCAGTTCATAAATGCGAGCTGTATAGAAGTTGTGACAAAAACTGATTGGACCTAATTTCAGTACAAAATGGCCACTGCCAGCCATCTTGAATTTTGGACCGCACTCAGAAACACTCGTTCTCGCCCCAAGGGGATAACAAAGGTACCCAAGAAGTTTCGAGAAGATCGGTTGATAAATACAGCCTCTAGTCCATTGACATGTGCACTTACTGTGTATAAGTAGCACAAAATAAATCAAAATTCATCCAATTTGCATAATTTCTGCACGAAAAAAAACCTGTATTATATGTGATGTATTCCATGTTACTAAACATTCATACAAAAATTTATTCAAATCAGAACTTTCATACAGAAGTTCTGTACAAAAGACTGATTGCACTAATTTTGATACAAACTGGCTGCTGGTGGTCATCTTGAATTTCGGACCACACCTCAAAACACTCGTTCTCATCCCACGGTGATAACAAAGGTACCCAAGAAGTTTCGTAAAGATCGGTTCATAAAAACGGCCTCTAGCCTGAGCCGTATAGAAGTTGTGTACAAAAAACTGATTAGACCTAATTTCGGAACAAAATGGCCACTGGCAGCCATCTTGAATTTCGGACCGCACTCAGAAACACTCGTTCTCGTCCCAAGGTGATAACAGAGGTACCCAAGAAGTTTCGTGAAGATCGGTTGATAAATACAGCCTCTAGCCCGAGCCATATTGACATGTGTACTTACTGTGTGAAAGTAGCACTGAAAAAATCAAAGTTCATCTAATTTGCATAATTTTTGCACGAGAAAAAAACCCGTATTATATGTGATGAATCCCATGGTACTAAACATTCATACAAAAAATTATTCAAATCAGAGCTTTCATGTGGAAGTTCTGCGCAAAAATCTGATTGCCCCCAATTTTGAACAAAATGGCTGCCAGTGGCCATTTTGAATTTTGGACCGGACCCAAAAACACTCGTTCTCGTCCCACAGTGATAACAAAGGTACCCAAGAAGTTTCGTAAAGATCGGTTCATAAATGCGGCCTCTAGCCAGAGCCGTATTGGCATTTGCACTGACAGTGCTGAAAGTAACACTAAATAAATCAAAGTTAGTCTAATTTGCATAATTTAAGCACAAGAAAAAAAAAACGTATGATATGTGATGTAACTCATGGTACTAAACATTCATACAAAAAAATTATTTGCATCAGAGCTTTCATATGGAAATTCTGTACAAAAAACAGATTTCTGCATCGTCGGTACAAAATGGCGGCTGGCAGCCAACTTGAATTTCGGACTGCACCCAAAAACACTCGTTCTTGTCCCACAGTCATAACAAAAGTACCCAAGAAGTTCCGTTCATAAATACGGCCTTTAGCCTGAGCCGTATCCAATTGTTGACGTACGAACAGACGGACAGACAGGCCATGACAAAAGCTCAAATTTGGCTTCGCCAAAGTTGAGCTAAAAATTGGCTATTTTATGAGAAAAACAGCAAATTTTCAAAGTTAAAAAGAGGGATAAGTTTAAAAAGAAAAAAGTAAGAAATATTATAGAGATTCATTTAAAAACCTTTCCCATAAACAATTTTCATTCCAAATTTCATTGAGATCCAATAACCCAAACCTGAGATACGAGGCGAACAGACAAAAAATAGCCTATTTTTGTATATTCAAAGATCTCATGATAATGAACATCTGTATCAAATTTCATCAAAATCTGAGCAGTAATGTTGAAGTTATAACGCGAACAGATGGACAGACATACGCACAGACACACGGATGGAGTCACGGATGCACGGACAGGCACAATCCAGTATACCCCACTCTTTGAAAAAAAAGTGGGGCAAAATGTTTCATACAGCATTTTATAAACAACGGCTGATAAACCAAACTTTTCATGTCAATGAAAGATCATCATTCTGAAAAACATAACTTCAATATTTGGAGTATTACTATTCTTACCTTCATATATATGTCCTTTTTAAAGGAATAATACAAGAAGTGGACATGATCGTCTTTCAAAAATTCAAATCTCGGATCATTTTTGCTCTTCACAACTATCTCAAATTCTATACCATTTTTAGCAACATACTGTGCCATTCTGTCTATTACAGGCTGAATGTCTGGAGCAGGTGGTACAATCTGTTGAGGAACTGTTTGAGGTATTTCATCACTATAAATTTGAAAAACAAAAAATAGGCCGATGAAATCGTCAGATGTGTACCCATACGTGCAACTAGTAGAAAGCTGTATGTCGGAGGGCCACCCCGGATGCCGACATTATGTACACCATACATGGTATGGTACATATAGAAATGGATTGAAGGAGTTTCTAATTTGATGGATAAAGGGTTAATATCTCCGGATCAAATTATTAGATTTACATCAAAAACTATACAGCACAGCACATCAGTAACCTGAATCATATATAAAGTAACCTGAAAATCAGATTAATATTGAGTTATCGCATGCCGAAGAAATGGATTGGAGGAGTTCTCAATTTGAAGGATAAAGGGTTAATATCACAGGATCAAATTATCAGATTTACACCAAAATCTATACAGCTCGGCACATCAGTAACCTGAACACATATATGAAGTAACATGACAATAGGATTGATATTTTTTGAGTTATCTCATGCCAAACGGATTGGAGGAATTTTCAATTTGAAGGATAAAGGGTTAATATCTCAGGATCAAATTATCAGATTTACACCAAAAAACTATACAGCTCGGCTCATCAGTAACCTGAACACAAATATAAAGTAACTTGACAATCCAAGCAATATTTTTCAAGTTATCGAATGCCAAATAGATTGGAGGAATTTTCAATTTGAAGGATAAAGGGTTAATATCTCAGGATCAAAATAACAGATTTACACCAAAAACTATACAGCTCGGTACATCAGGAACCTGAACACAAATATATAGTAACTTGACAAACCAAGAAATATTTTTCAAGTTATCGAATGCCGAAGGGATTGGATGAATTTTCAATTTGAAGGATAAAGGGTTAATATCTCAGGATTAAATTATCAGATTTACTCCAAAAACTATACAGCCCGGCACATCAGTAACCTGAACACAAATATAAAGTAACTTGACAATCCAAGCAATATTTTTCAAGTTATCGAATGCCAAATGGATTGGAGGAATTTTCAATTTGAAGGATAAAGGGTTAATATCTCAGGATCAAAATAACAGATTTACACCAAAAACTATACAGCTCGGTACATCAGTAACCTGAACACAAATATAAAGTAACCTGACAAACCAAGAAATATTTTTCAAGTTATCGAATGCCGAAGGGATTGGATGAATTTTCAATTTGAAGGATAAAGGGTTAATATCTCAGGATTAAATTATCAGATTTACACCAAAAACTATACAGCCCAGTACATCAGTAACCTGAACACAAATATAAAGTAACTTGACAATCCAAGCAATATTTTTCAAGTTATCGAATGCCAAAGAAATGGATATGGACGCCGGACGGACAGACAGATGGACGGACAAATGATGGACGAACGACGGATGGCCACCCAGGATGCCGGCATTATGTGTACCATACATAGTATGGGTACACATAAAAATGTATAAACAATATTTGAGCATGTCTTGTACATAACTGGCACATGACGTTTTAACTCTTTACATAATATGACAAGCAGTCAAAACTCGCTGTATTTTTCCTACTCAACTAAACAATTTGAGGGATTTCCTTCCAAAATGGGGCTAATGAGCACTTTTGACCCCATTCTTAATCCATGTTTTCGGGGCAAAAAATGAAACAAGAGGCCCCAAGGGGCCTTAATCGCTCACCTGACAAAGTGGTTCAAAAAGTATTTTGGGTCACATTCAGTTAGTCATGGTTCATCAGCACTACAGAAGAAATTGAAGTCATGAAATTAACCATAACTCTAGTGTCCATGTCAGATGATTATCATAGGTCTTCCTGACTGCTTTCAATTCTACCGGCTATAGACAAGCACTGCCAAACTTCCAAGGGTTCTTATGTCACTGAACCCCCCCCCCCCCCTCCCATTAGAGAGCCCAAATATTAACCCAGGGACCCGATTTGAACAAATTTGAATCTGACCCCCCTAGAGATGTTATATACCAAATATCAAAAGATTCTAATTAATGGTTCTAGAGAAGAAGATTTTTTTAATTTTGGAAAACAATTTATGGGTGCTATCAGAGTAATGCCCCTTGTGGTGCCCCCTGTGGGCATGGCAACTTTATTTGAACGAACGTGAATTGACATGATAAGGAACATGCATATCGAATTTGGTTCAATACATTCCACTGGTTTATGAGGAGAAATCAGTAATGTTAAGTTCACGCTGGATGGACGATGGACAGGTGGACGATGGACAGAAAGTGATCGCTTAAGCTCCCCCGATTTTAAGTCAGTTGAGCTAAAAATGAAATCAGAATAATCCTACTGGACCAAATACAAATTAAAACTGAAAGTGTCTATAACACTGTAGCTTAACTTGTCTGTGTGTTGTGTTTGATGAAAAGGATAATGTTCAATGTTTATGAAAGGATTATGAAATAAGACAAGAATTGTGATAATTGGGAATATGTTAATTTCTGTTCCCTGTGTGCTATGTTTTAAATAAAAATAATATGAGGTGTACACTGTATTAAAGAACTGAGTTAATGTGGCCCTCACAGTTAATGTATGTGGCCCTCACAGTTAATGTATGTCAACAAAAGTTACTAAGTTACAGTGAAATTATTCCAAAACGAGTCATCCTATCAAGTTACAATAAAATCCCTTCATAAATATGGCCTGTAGACTGTGCCGAAGGTTTTCGGGCTTCAGGCCTGTGTAGCCATTACGGTTGATCGATCACAACCAAAAGGGGATGTCCTCATCTAGACATTATACGGAGTCATCCTACCAAGTTACAATGAAATCTCATAAATACAACCTTCAGTCTGTGCTAAAGTGTTTCAGGCTTGGGCTGCCATCATGGTTGAATGATCGCGACCAAAAGGGGACGTTCTCATCTGGCCATTATCTGGAGTCATCCTACCAAGTTACAATAAAATCCCTTCATAAATATGACCTGTAGACTGTGCTAAATTTTAGGTTTTTGGGCTTTGGGCCCCTGTAGCATCACAGTTGACCAATCACGACCAAAAGGGGACATTATCAACTAGACATTACATGAAGTCAACCTACCAAGTTACAATGAAATCCCTAAAGTAAATACGACCTATAGACTGTGCTAAAGGTTTTCGGGTTTTGGGCTTGGGCAGCCATCACGGCTGAATGATCACGACCAAAAGGGGACGTTCTCATCTAGACATAATCTGGAGTCATCCTACCAAGTTACAATGAAATCCCTTCATAAATATGACCTGTAGACTGTGCTAAAGGTTTTCGGGCTCAAGCTGCTCTCATGGTTGAATGGTCGCGACCAAAAGGGGACGTTCTCATCTGGGCATTATCTGGAGTCATCCTACACAGTTACAATAAAATCCCTTCATAAATATGACCTGTAGAGTGTACTAAAGGTTTTCAGGCTTTGGGCCCCTGTAGCCATCACAGTTGACCAATCATGACCAAAAGGGGACATTCTCATTTAGACATTATATGAAGTCAATCTACCAAGTTACAATGAAATCCCTCCATAAATACGACCTGCAGACTGTGCTAAACGTTTCGGGTTTTGGGCTCGGGCAGTCATCACGGTTGACAGATCGCGACCAAATGGGGAAGTTCTCATCTAGGCATAATACTGGGTCATCTTACCAAGTTACAATGAAATCCCTCCATATTAAATATGACCTGCAGACTGTGCTAAAAGTTTTTGGGTTTCGGGCTTGGGCAGCTGTCAGGGTTGACAGATCATGACCAAAAGGGGACGTTCTCATCAAGATATTATACAGAGGCATTCTACCAAGTTACAATGAAATCCCTTCATAAATACAACCTGTTGACTGTGATAAAGGTTTTCAGGTTTGGGGCTCGGGCAGCCATCATGGCTTATTGATCGCGACCAAAAGGGGACGTTCTCATCTAGATATGACCACAAACCTGCATATGAAATTTTGAGACGATCGGACAAGAACTACGGGGTGTAGCCTGTGCTGAAGGAAAATGTGAACAGATTCACAGACTAACAGACTCCCACACGAGTGATGGCAACAGTTTATGTTGACTTTGTCAAGTTAAGCTAACCAGGCACATTTTCACCAAGTAAGGAATTTGTCAATTGTGTGATTGCAATGGCTTTCAAAACTCCTGATTCTTAAAACAAGAGGACCCTTATACTATTGTAAAATGCATCACTGTGAGAGATAAATTCATGGATGCTAAAAGAAAATCCTTGTACACAAGAGAGAGCATTTTCACTACTGCTATACAAAAACATGAGGCCTCATGGGGCACTCACCTGATAAAGTTGTTCCATGAAGAATTTAATTAGCATCTTAGGGCATTAAACACCACAGATGAATGAAGTCATATATCTATTCATAAGGCTGTTGTCCAGTAAGAAGATTATGTTCCGATACTGAGATGCCACCACACAGATGCCTAGATTTCCAATAACAGAAAATAGGGAGCCCAAATATCAACCTAGAGATTTAACTTGGACAAACTTTAACTCACAGTACCCCCACCCATGACTCTGCACCCCCCCCCCCCCCCCCCACCACAATCATGATTCTGACCATTGGATCTGAAAAAGCACATTTTCAAAGATTATTCCTCTTACTGGACTAAGATGTATCTGACTCCTCTAAGGATGGTGTATGCCATTTATCAAAAGATTCTGACTGGGGGTTCATACGAAGAAAATTTTTAAAGAATATTCCTCATATTGCACCAAGTTAAAATTTAGGTCTCCATAAGGAGTTCAAACATTAATCAAGGGACTTGATTTTAAAAACCTTGCATCTGGCCACCATAAGGTGTATATCGAAGATCAAAAGACCCCTGTAAGACAAACATCAAAAGATTCTGATTGTATCTGAAGAAGCAGATTTTTAAAGATTATTCCTCATCATCCAATAAGGAACCCAAATATTAAACCAGAGACTTGATCAGAAGAAATTTAGATCTGATTTCCCAAAGGACATCGTATCCCAAACATCAATAGATTCTGACTGGTGGATCTGAACAAGATTTTTTAAAGATTATTCCCCCTAACTTAAAATTTGGGCTCCCCACAGAGAGCCCAATTATTAACCGATGGACTTGATTTGAACAAATTTTAATCTGACCCCTATAACAATTCTGCATACTGCACTCCATATATCAAAAGATTCTGACTAGTGGTTCTGGAGAAAAAGAGATTTGATTCTTAAAACAATGGACTAAGTTACTGAACTAAGTTACAAATTGGGCTCCACCAGAGGCCCAATATTAACATAGCGACTTGGTTTGAACAAACTTAGAGCTGACCTCCCTAAGGATGCAGTATATAAACATCAAAAGCTTCTGACTGGTGGATCTAAAAAAAAACAATTGTTAAAGATTATTCCCCATAATTCACAAAGTTAAAATTTAGGCTCCCATAGAAAGCCCAAATATTAACTGGGAGACTGATTTTCAGCAGAACTGAATCTTACCCATGTAAGGATTTTGTGTACATGTACTATATATCAAAAGATTCTGTCTGACAGATGGTTCTGGAGAAACTAGAGATGGTCTGATGCCCACTATACCCCCGCCGTGGTATACCGCCTAGTGTGGGTGACTGAAAAGGGGCATTCAATTTTTCTAAGTAAAAAAAAAATCCAATATGGCCACCAGTTGGCAATCTTGAAACTGAGAGGGAAAATAATTGTCATGCACTTCCCTTCATCATGTTGATAATTTTTGTGAAGTTTCATGAAAATGCGGTTAAAACTGTGGAAGTAGTTCGCTCCATGAGTTTACATGTGCAACGGACCGACGACGACGATGACCGACCAACCGACGGACAACAAAAAGAGTTTTAAATATTATTCCTCATATTGGACTAAGTTAAAATCCGGCTCCAATAGGGAGACCAAATATCAACACAGGGACTTGGTTTGAACAAACTTAGATCTGACCTTCCTTCGGTTGCTGCATTCAAAATATCAAGAGATTCTGACAAGTGGATCTGAAGAAGAAGATTTTTAAAGATTATTCCTCATATTGCACTAAGTTAAACTTTGGGCCCCCATAGGGAGCCCAAGTATAAACGGGGATTTGATTTGAATGAATGTGAATCTGAACACTGTAACAATGTTTTCTGGGACAAGGAATTCTAAATCTATATTTTCCAGATTTTTTTTCTTGTTTTTTTTTTTTCTTTAAAAAAAACAGATTCACACAATTGACTGGAAGGGGGTTGGGGGTTACTGGGACAAAAATTAAAAAGTTATCCAATCCTTCCCACCCGACCCATCGGGTAATCTGAGTGAATCTTTTAAGCCTAAAATCACTCCAATTTGTTCACAAGTCATTTTGATGCAATAAAAATAAAATCATCCAATGAATCCCACCCGTCATCTTGGTTCAATTTTTGGCATAAAATCATCCAAAATCCTTCAAACTCATGAAAGAAATATCTGCATGCTTACAGTATGGGTGGCAGCTTTGTTTGAACAAACTTAAATTGACATAAATGAAAAATGCATACAAAATTTGGTTCAAATCCAGTCTAGTTTATTTTGAGAAGTTGATACTGTAAAGTACACGACAGCGAGACAAAGTATGGAAAGGGATTAGTAAAGCTCTCCTTCAGCTTTGCTCAGGTGAGCTAAAGCTGCCATTCAAATTTTATTATGTTTTCATTTTTAATCTAAAAAAATAGCTTATAATCCCTCATTGGAGCAAGCTTGTTTGGCTTGTTCAAATGAGGTAGAAATGACAAAATAACAAAATGTCAACCTCACAATAATTGCAATGCAAATTTTTATCTTTTTTCATTTTTTCTCTCAAAAACATAGCTTATGACCCCTTACTGGAACAAGTTCATTTGATGGAAAAGTGCATCTGCTATGTTTCTCAAAGAAAAAACAAAATGAAAAAACAAAATATAGTTATACAAGAAATGTTTTTGCAAGTATAGTCTGCTATTTGGGTTGGGTAAAGAGTTAAGCAAACAATTTGAAGTTTACATTACACATATGCATTTCTCCATCATTTGGCTGTTTTTTGGCTCAAGAATGTCCCTTAATATCACGCAAAATTTTACACACCTTGCATCATGGAATGTGTCCATATTGTCTTGAATGTCTGATTCTGAATAACAGTGACTGTGTGGAAGCTGAACAGGTTCCAAACCTGGTGGTGGTGGGTGATTACCATGGTTTTCTGAGGAATATTCTTGTTCTATGTAAGATGATCTTTGAGGAGGTGATGGAGCAGATGAATCTTCAGAACCCTGAGCTCTGGAAGAACAGAAACAAATATCATACCAGTCACACTTTTTTTCCATAAAAAAATGATCCCTAAGTTCAGGAAGCATCTTAAACATCGGTATGATAGATTATCCAATTTTGGGTGTTAAAAAGTTGGGACGATGTTCTGGGCAGCTGTCTTTGTAAACAATTGACAAAGAGATTATACTATTAGCGATTTATTTATTTATTGGTGTTTAAGGTCGCATACTTATGCACAATGACTAATCATGACCATGACAGTTTTATGGGTGGAGGAAGCCGGAGTACTTGGAGAGAACCACCGAGCAACGACGAGCAGCTGCCATCTCCCCAACATCGTAACTCCGCACTGCAGCACAGGCAGGGTTAGATTGGTTGAAGACATGCGCACCATCGACATGCAGTACACCTTAGCACACGGCGTCATTGTGCCCCTATGTGGACAATGTGGGTTAAGTGCCTTGTCCAAGGACACAGCGCGGGAGTCCGAATCAATCGATCAGACGGTCACCCATCTGAGGACTAACCGGGCTCGACGTTGCTTAACTTCGGTGATCTGACGAGAACCTTTTGGTGATTAGCAATTGAATAAAATTTACGGTACTCATTAATGCATGATCAGCTGAAAACAATATCTTTAATAAAGCATTTTTTTTTTGTAAACATGCACAGTGTTATTTTATTATTTAGATTTAAAATCACAAGATATTGACAGCTCATACATGAGGGAAAACAATTAAGTGCCATGACCTTTTCTTGGAAACAATAAACCACAATTTATCACTGCAGTCTTTAGTTTCATTTGTTCATGAATATTAATTAATACAGCTGTTAGGGAATATGAGCATGTTGTATCCACGTTTTGTTCTCCATTGCTTGGTTTTTTTATGAGCTATTGTATTTGTAGTGTTAATAGATATGCCCAGTGGTATGTTTGTGCAAGTTATTAATGCTCATGTAAGTTGTCATTAATAATGTCTGAATGAATTATTGTTGTTCCGGCTTATCTTTGTTTTCGTTTCACCACCATGTGTACACACATACCCCACAATTGTACCTAATGTGATGCATGGGTAACACAGATCTTTGAGGGCTAAGATATAAATATTATGTTTATTTGAATTTTATTATTAACTTCAGGGAGAATATCCGTAAAAAAGAATATTCAAAGAGATTTTAAAAAGTTCAGTTCGAGATTTCTGGTTGTCATTTTTTTAAAACTGTACCAAAAGTGACAGGGGCATCTTACCCACGTCTTCAATGCCATTGACCAGCTCATTAATATTCATCAGTTCAACGTTTACAATGACAGTGCTGATGGAAACGTTGGTCAACCTGGCTCCAGGTTCTATCTGGGTTTTTTTGATGGATAGAATAAATAAAACAAACACTTCTGTGAACAATTTTATTGCCTACACACAAAAGCATGAGATTATAATATAAACACAAATGTGTCAAAGTATTCATCATAAATTTGATGCGCTCCCGAAATTTTCAACTTTCAAATTGCTAGAATATGTATCCTTGCACAAGTGAAAGTACTTGAAATGATCACTGGATGAATGTCACTGCGACTTATACAACAGTTACATGTAAAATGGGATAATTTAGCTAAAAATTTAGGAGTGAGATCTATACACCAGTGCAACTTATACAACAGCTGGTATGGTACTGTTGACGATTTCACTGATGGTTCAGGAACTTCATTTTCAACCACAAATGATAAAAATAATAAAACAAGAGGCCACAGGGTGCCTGAGGTTCTCATCTGACAAACTTGTTTAAAGAAAGATTTAATCAGCACCTATGGTTAGTTAACATTAGAGAAGAATGAAGTCAAGTAATTATTTATAACTCTGTTGTCCATGTTAGATATTTTTTTGAGTATTCAGATGCTATCACAGAAATAATGCCCAGATTTCTATTTATTTATTTATTTACTGGAGTTTAATGACACTTTTGACAGCCAGGTTCACCTTGTGTCGGAATTTATTTATTTATTTACAGGGGTTTAACGAACCTTTGACAGCCAGATTCCCTAGTGTTGGACGGTTTAATGGTTGGAAGGCAGAGTACCCAGAGAGAACCACCGAGCAATGGCGAGCAACTGTCAGACTCCCCAATGTACTAACTCCGCACAAGCAGGGTTAGAATTGGTTGAAGGCAGGTGTACCATCGACATGCAGTACACCTCAGTACACAACGCCACCGTTCCCTCCAGATTTCTATTAATGCAAAACTAATATCAACCTTGGGATTAACTTGAACAATAGATCATAGATTTTGAACAGTGGATCTGAAGATGGAGATTTTTAAAGATTATTCCCCATATTACTTTAAAGTTAGAATTTGGGCCCCCATAGGGAGTGCAAATATGAAGGAACTTGATTTGAATAATAGCCCCTAACCCCTAGGCTGTTGTATAAAAAAAAAAAGAATTCTAAACAGTGGTTCTGGAGAAGAAGGTTTTAAATTATATTTCTCTTTTGCACCAAGTTAAAATTCAGGCTTCCAGAGAGAGACCAAACATTAATCCTGGAACTTTATTAGAACAATTCTGAAAATGGCACCCCTAAATATGTTGTCTACTAAATATTAAAAGATTCTGACCAGTGATTCTGGAGAGACGATTTTTAAAGAATATTCCCAAAGTTGCCCTATGTTAAAATTTTGGGCTTCCACATAGAGCATGGTTTTTCGGTTCAGTTTTTGCCACAAACCGAAAAACTGAACCAACAGGTGCAAAAAGAAACAGCCACATGGTTTTTGCATACTTTGACATTAAACTTCGAAATTTACAACGACCTCCCTCGAAATCTCATTTTGAAAATGGTATCGAACATTAGCAGAACGGGCAAATCCAAAAGCGATTATTTCCATATATGTCTGTGTACAAGTCGCTCCCATGAATACGTCGCACCCAATATTTTCGGACAAAATACCTCCCCTGCAACTATTACCTTTGTACAAGTCGCACCCCAACTGTGAGAACAACTGTAGTCAGTGAGTGTGGGCTTTTACAGCATGAAATTAGGTGAGTGTTGGAACACATGAATGGTTTTGTTTTTTTCAATTTTTTTTCACTTCAGTCATATTTATCTCATATTAAGTGCGTGAAATAAAATAAAAATAAAAATATGGTGTTATTTACTTTGACCATTTATTCACCATGCCATGTGATACTCATTGATGCTGTAAATCCATTATATTTTGCACAAAACAATATGAGGGAGAGATCATACTCAGAACTTTAAAATGAGGCGAGAGGTCCAGTAAGGGATCGAGGAACAGAACAATGAATGGAATCATTGTATTGTGGCGATGTTAATCATAATAGACAAGTTACAAGTCCAAATTATTTATTTTATCTAAATTAAAAGTTGAAACTGAACAAAATAACAAAACAGGTATATAATATATGGCAATGGCAACGCCAGGATTTCAATTGGGGAAAGGAGGCAAGTAAGATGTGGGGGTCTAAGGTCAAGATTCCAAAGGCATCTCCTGAAGACTGTCTGCCTGAGCTGGGGTGGGTATGGGAGGGTGTGACCCTGGAAAAAAAATTATATTTGGACACCATGGGAGCGATATCTGAGCGTTTTTTCTACAACACCTGACAAGGTCTTCAAAGGGGCCCAGATTGTGTCAGATAAATTGAAATTTGGTTTTAGGGGTGTGAGGGAAAAGTTGGGGGTCTGGGTCGCTCTGTATAGCATTTACCAAATAGAACATATACAATATACATTTACCAAATAGAACATATATAACAAGAACATAAACGAAAGATATACAATCTACCCCAAATTCATATTAAGACTTCGTCAACTGAGTGCCAATGAAGTGTGCTATGTCCCAGTACTGCCAATAGGACACAGCACACTTTAAATAGCTCTCAGGTGACATTGCTATGTTTTTTTCTGGTAAGACGATAGTGATGTAGATTAATTGAAGGGCCTGGAAATAATACCGAAAAAACGAACCGAAAAAGAGGTTTTAAAAAAAATAAAACCGAAACCGAACCTGGAAAAAAAACCTGCATGCACTACTCCCACAGGGAACCCAAATATCAACCCAGGGACTTGATTTGAACAAATTGAATCTAACCTTTCTAAGGATACTGTATACCGAATATCAAAAGATACAGATTCCAGTGGTTCTGAAGAAGCAAATTTTTAAAGATTATTCCTCATATTGCACAAAGGTAAAATTCGGACTCAGTAGGGTTCCCAAATATTAATCCAAGGACTTGCTTACACCAAATTTGAATCTGATCCCCCCTAAGGATGTAGTATACCAAACATCAAAAGATTCTGACTTGTGGTTCTGGACAAGAAGATTTTTAAAGAATATTCCCCATATTGCACTATGTTAAATTTCAGCCCCAAATATCAATCCAGGGACTTGCTTTGAACCCTTTTGAATATCATCTCCCTAAGGATTCCCCATACCAAATATCAACAAAAGTTTTTGACTGGTAGATCTGGAAGAAGATTTTAAACAAGAGGCCCCATGGGGCCTGAATCGCCCATCTTGAACAGACCACAATATAAACAGAATCCAAGAATGAGTCTACATTAAGCAATCAATCTCCATAGGATGCACTGTCAATCCTTGAGTCCATCAGGAGTGACATAAATAATCCGGGCATCCTGCCTTTTCTTCAATTGAACATATTGTAAAATGTAGAGCTCCCCTATGAAGCCCCTTGATACAACCTTTGTGGATTAATCTTAGTTACACACCTCTAGATGGTACTGAATACAAAATTTTTAATTCTTCAGCAACAAGGCCAATTCCGGCTCCCATAGGGAGCCCAAATATTAACCCAGGCTCTCGATTTGAACACAGTTGAATCTGATTTCCCTAGAGATGTTGTAGACCAAATATGAAAGCATTCTGACTGGTGGATCTGAAGAAGAAGATTTTTAAAGAAATTTCCTCATATCGCACTAAGTAAAAATTTGGGCTACCATAGCGAGCCCAAATATATACCTAGGGATCTGATTTGAACAAACTTGAATCTGACCCCCCTAGAGATGTTGCATACCAAATATGAAAGCATTCTGACTGGTGGATCTGAAGAAGATATTGAGCCCAAATATGAATCAATGGGCTTTATTTTAACAATCTAGTATCTGACCCCCCTATGAATGCTGTGTACCGAATATCAAAAGATTCTGATGATTGGTTCTGGAGAAAAGATTTTTTTTAATTTTTGCATTTGCAAATATGCTGACTCCGCATTTTTTTGATGCCCATTACAGAACACCCTAACATAACCGATGGCATTTTTTTAACATTCAATTCTATTGGTGCTAAGGTTGCTTCATACCAAATAACAGCTCTCTGCTCCGTGTGCTTTGGGAAATATGGGTGTTTGAAAATATTTCTATTTTTAGCTCCCAGGGTTCCCATAGGGATGCAGGAATTTTTCTTCTTTTTTTGCATGAGTCAAGTACTTATGACCCAATAATACCACATACCAAATTTGGTTCAAACCGGACCATCGGTTCAGAAAGTTAAAAAATTTATAGTAATTTATATATTTTTTATACTTACCAATGACCCAGACATAGCTGGTGCTAACTCTTAAAATATAGGGCCAAACACAAATTTTGCCCCCCAATCCCCAAAATTTGCATCTAAAACTAAAGAAAACATGTCCAGAGAGGCCCTCCACACCTCGCCCCCACTGCGCATGCGCAGTGTCCAGGACGTTCCGAAATTGGCGCCATTTATCATTCTAATAACCAGTGCCTGGTAAGCGCTATGTACTCAGCGGGGAGGCAAGAGTTCCCAACTCCTGGGAGGGCCATCCCCGTCTGGGTCATTGGTAAGTATAAAAAATATATAAATTACTATAAATTTTTTAACATTTTTATACTGTACCAATGACCCAGACATAGCTGAATAGTAAAAAGGCTGGAGGGCCAAGGACATAGAGCAAAAATGGAATACGCTCAATAAAATAAAATAGAGTCATCCCCTGTAGGGAAAAGAAGTAATAGGCCTTACATGTATCTTTCTTATTTATGATAAATTAGAAAGATACAACACCTTCCAAAAATTGAGCTTCATACATCCATGTACTCTATTAATATCTAATAATCCTTATACTAATAATTTTTAAAGTAAGCCAATAATAAAGTAAGTCTAGAGAATAGAGACTCTTATACTCCTAAAAGTGTGTGAGAATTGCATAATCATGTCCGTTGACATATGCAATATTCAAAAGCTATACTTTAAAAACTAAGACTTTAAAAACTAAGACTTGAATGAATTTTATAAACTTAAACTTCTCACTAAACAACCATCCTAAAAACAGCTCAGAATTACTAACTCCGGAGGAGGTATCCCCTTGTTTTCATAGTAAAAACAGGTGACCCAAGGGAACACCCTCCCCCCCCCCCCTTTTTCTTGCCCTGGGTCAAATAGCCCAGAGCGAAGAGGGCAGCCGAACGGAGACACTGCCGAAACAGACAGCCTACCTAGCTATAGTAGCAACTGTTAAGTGAATGACATTCTGAGCAGTAGATAATAGACCTAACAATAGAGGCCTCCAGAAATGGACTCGATATTTCTGAGATAAAATTCATGAATGGATGGCTGAGCGCAATGAGCAGCCTTCAAAAATCTATAATAGAACACTATTAATGTAAGCCCAAGAAGTAGAAGAACTCTTACTTCATGAGCCGAAATCTTAAGCACAACTGCTAAGCCAATGATATACCATAAGCAGTACGCTAGTTAATAGAATCCATTAACAATAAAATGGAGCGTAACGTCCTTCTACTAGACATCAAAGACAGAAGAAGCTTACGCCCTTGTAATAAACAGATATCTGTTTATAAATACATAAACTGTACCCGGAAAGAGTAAAGGCCTATGCCCATACGAAGACGGAAGGACCTTAAAATAATAGGTTCCGGATAATAGGAGCCTAACTCTTATGCAACAATCCAACCTAAATAGTAACGGAAGTATTGATTCCGAAACTATGAAAGTGAAAATCATCCATCGATAGTGCATGAAACTCACTGACTCTACAGTAAAAGAGAAACCAACAGAATTACTGTCTAAAAGGTCAGAATTTGAAAACTACTGTTTCCAGAGGCTCAAATGATTACTTAGCTAAATAAGAACCTGAATTAAAATCCGTATAGGAATTTAATCTAAAGATTCTAAGTCTATTTATCAAAAAGTTACTAACTGACTTAGATAAAGAGACAAAAGACTCAATTGTAAACTATCGTAGAGTGCATAGGTATGAGGTAACATAAACCTATAACCTAAATAACAACAGGCTGCAGTAGATCTTGTGAAACAAGTATACTAAAAAAAAGCAATGAGTAGTATGGAGGGATCAACCATATGAACATAATGATCCCTACACCACGACGGAAGAGCCTCCACTTTAGTCGCATAGAATAGCGAAGAAGAGGATCTCCTATAGTAAGAAATCGCGTCCAAAGCTCGTCCAGTACAGTGCTTACAATGCAATATGGACCACACAACGGAAAACATGAAGGTTGCGACCTTGCTGGTTGTGATAAAAATGACACGATTTACCCAGTGAAAAAAGATCCTCACATAGAGGAAGATTTCACGTTAAGATCCACAGTAGACAAGAGAGTAAATTACTCATGATCTCTGTGAAGATAGAGATGCTATCAACAGAAATATATTGTGGTTGTTTATCTTAGCAATACCTGCTAAAAACAACAGCGCCGGAGGATACGCGTATCCTATCATTCTGTCCTATAGATCAATAGAGCGTTAACAGTATTAGCTCAGAGATCTGGACAAGCCAACACATACGTCTGCAATTGATTAGCCAACTGTGTCATAAATAAAACATCATTGGGCGCTCCCATAGATAGCAAATCTGATTGAATACTTGTTTGTTGAGAGTCCATTCTGACAGCAACAAGCGACCCGTAAGAGAACGGGAGTGCGATAAAACAATCAGACGACCCAGAATATGACGGACCAAAACTGAACTTGGTGTACTATAACCAACAGACGGATTCTTTCCATTAAATTGAATAACGGAAACGAAAGAGTGCCTCCCTGGTTCCGGAGATACGCCACTACTGTCGAATTAAAGGACAGGAATTTGGGCATGCGTTTCTGAATAATGTTCATGCAATGACATAAAGCAAGCCTAAAAAACATTATTCCGCGGAAGTTAACTGATAGCTAAAAGACTGCGGAACCCAAAGACCCTGGCACTTCGAATCCGTAGGGATCAGTATATATCCCAATCTGTTTGACTGGCAACCGTCATAACAGCCACACTCGGGTCCGGCAACTGCGGCGGCACTCTCTGAGTCGACCACCGAATGTTTGCCCCAGTCTGAATCTCTTGTAACACTAGATAGACAAGAGAATGTATAAATCAAGCAATTCATGGATTGCCGGAAAGTTGCCGTCGAAGAGAAGCTCCTCCGAGAACGAAGCGACTCTGAGAGAGTTCTAAACCTACTATCCACGCGTGGATGTAGCTAGGGCTGCCTCACGTCTAACCAACTCCAATCAGCCACTGAAGGGCGGAGTTATACGTGAACAAACTACTGCCCTCAAAAGAAATTACATTGAGAATAATATCCCGTAAATCTTTTCTTGAAGACGTAATGATAACGCCTCAGTAAGGCGGATTACGTATAATAAAGCGTCTAAGTTAAGTCTAATATACATAATGTCGTTCCCAACATTGAAATTGGAAAAGACATAAACGGTGAAAAAGAATATATGCAGTCTTTAATCACACCGTCTAGACGCATATGAACTCTCGGTATGCCCTGCTCTGCCAAAATAAACTATATGTAAAAAAGATAAAATGGCAGAAATGAGCCACGCGGACAAGAAACTAAACTATCATGCTTAGTAGCCGTCTTGTATATATATAAATATATAGCGTCGAAAAATAAAACACATGTTGTAATGACAATATTGGACTGCGTCGGTAAGTCAGGGACAAAGTCCCTGTACCGATCGAAAAAACCGAGTCCAATGACGCTATAAGTCTCTTATCCAAGATCGCAGCAATGAAGTCCGAAAAATAATCACTGGAAGAAATGCCAGAAGATATGAAAGGCATCTTCCGATACTACTAAAGGGAAAACTCGAAATCTTTCGAATCCCTTTCGCCATCCTGTCGGACCCTATAAAGCGTTCGGTCGTCCGTAGCTTGATGCAACCGCGGACCGCACCGACCCAGCGCCGTCGGATAATTCCTGATTCGACCGAGAAACCGTCAATTGCTGGGATGCTGCGAAACAACTGTGCTAACTCGGATAGCACGTCCGTCACTGAGGCCTGAGGAGCAGCGGTCTTACGATGCATTGCCGCAGGAAGCTCCGAGATCGTTACCCCGTGCATACTTCCAATATGCGAGCGAACGGAGTGTATAGGCCTCGTGTCCCTTGGCTACAGGATGGCGCGACCTATTCGCTGTGGAATCACTGAATGCCGAAACTGATCGGATACTCGAGGTCACGTAGCCAATGTGCGGTCGTGTGCCCTGCTGTGAGGATGAGGAAGCATTAAAGACAGTCTCTCGGACTGTCAATATAACGGAGCGTCCCGAGCAACGGACATATGCTCCGAATGTAAAATATCTGAACCACAACATGCGGTCCCCTATGTTGTTGGCTTCCTCCGATCTGTCCTCAATCTGCCGTCACTGGGTGAGTACTAAAGTAATTAAAGTGCTCGCATCACCCAAATCTCCTTCCTAGACCGCAACGGACGAACCCGGCAGCCGAACCATTCGATGAATGTACGCTACACCGGGTGAGCTAGCGAATGTCACTCCGTAAGCGATAGACATATTCCATGAGCACTTATTGCCGCTAACTCTTCATTAACTATGACGACAGAGGCACACTTTTGAAAGACATCTCCATAACTCTTCGAACAAGAAACCAGAAATGCTTGGATAGCAAGCATAAAATAATAATATATATAGCGTCGTTCAATAATTCGAAAGTTTGTGTGACATTATTGGACTATGTCGGAACTGAGGGACGATGTCCCTGAACCGAACCAAAAATTTCTAAGTCCACCGACGCTATCAGTTTCTTATCCGGCATCGCAGCATATGTTGTTCCGAAAGGGAAAGCTTGAAATCCACCGAATCCCTTTCGGTATCCCGTCGGACCGGATGAAACTTTCGGACGTCCGTACCCGCTTCCGCGGAGCGTCCCGACCCAGCATCGTCGGATAAAATATATGCGACAGATTCAGTTGATGCTGGGATGCTGCGATAAACTGTGCTATTAAGGAAAGCACGTTCGTTCCCGAGGCCTGTGTAGTAGCGGACTTACGATGCATTGCCGCTGGAAGCTCCGTGTACGTTGACTCCCGCATACTTCCTATGCGAACGTCCGGAGTCTGCAGACCTCGAGTCCCCGGCTACCGACCCAGCGCTGTCGGATAATTCTCGATCCGACACCGTTTCTGTCGGCTGCTGGGATGCTGCGATAAGCTGTGCTATGTGCACAAGAATGTCCGGCGTCGAGACCTGCGGAGGCGCAGTCTATCGCTGCTTCGCCGAGGGCAGCTCCGCATCAGATGGCTCCCGCATACTTTCCTATGCGAACGTCCGGAGTCCATCGGTCTCGAATCCCTGGCTGCCGGATGGTGTGACCTGGTCGCCGAAGAATCCTTGATCGGCGAAGCTGGTAATATATCGGCGGTCACGCAGCCAAGGTGCGGTCGTGTGCGCTGACGAGAAGAGGAAGCCTTAGCAGTCTCAGCGGACTGCCTATACAACGGAGCGTCCCCGACGGACGTATGCTCCGCTAACGACACATTTGTACCACAACATCTGGGGCCAGATGTTGTTGAACGAGAGAGGGGCCTCTCTCGCTTGCCGTCCGGATGGACCGGAACGAGCTATGAACCGGACTAAAAGGCTTCCTCCGTTCTCCCTCCGATCCGCCGTCACTGGGTGTGCATTAAGTTAATTTTATAGTGCTCGCATCACCCCAAAATTCCTTCTAGACCGCAACGGACGAACCCGGCTGCCGAACCATTCGGTGAATGGACGCTATACCGGGCGAGCTAGCGGACGTCAAAGGCCGTCGAACCTACTAGGGTCCTCTTAGGCAATTGGCGTATTACATGAGCACTTTTCCGCTAGCCCTTCATTAATTGTGACGACGGAGGCACACTGTTGGAAGACATCACAGATACATCACCCTAATCTTGATCGTCTGAAATAGAAATTGATAAAGTAGAGTGACCCTGCGGGGAAAGGACCGGAGTGTCCAAATCCCCAACAACATACCGTGACATACGCTTCCCATATTGTCATCGAAATCATACGATACAGAACCGGAGTTAATGCGAGTACACTGACCACATATAGAATGATAATAAGGTCAGAGGAAGACTTCCTCTTAAAACAATAGATCAATATCCTTTCAATGTGAAAAGAAAACAAGTCCTGGTACTCGCACTAACCCCTGGCAATCAAAATACATAATAATAATATGATCCATTAATATAGAAAAAATAATTGAAATCAAAATATTTTGAAAAAATATTTTTTCAGAACAGCCCAAGTTTCTGAAAAGTAACGTTGAGCCCCAATGGATCCCAAGCCTAAGTGTGGACAAAAATTTTAAAAATATTTTAAACAATTTATTCAACACTTACGAACAATAATAATGTATCTAGTTATGATTGAAATAACATAAGGATATTATTATTTAGAAATCCCCCCCTCACACAGAGGGCTGTTGTAAATGTAAACAATGAGTGTAAAAACACTAAAATAAGACTCCAGGCACCCAGGCCCGAAATCAGTTACCAAAAATACACCATCTGATGCAAAACAGAGACTTCCAGGGAAGAAACTGCAGAACATCAGATGGTAGATGCAGAACACAACGCCTAACCACCCGTAGGTGAAGACGTAAACATGGGGAAAGAACAGAATTCATTCTGTTATTCAGCTAAACTCCCAAGAAATTTTAGTAATAATAATTACAGAAATTATGCCAAAAGCATGGGAGAATAGCAAGGGGGAACTTAAAGGACAGGGAGAGAGGAAAAACACTTGTAAAAACAGTGTAACTAAATAATCAGAATGACAACAAAATGGCTGCTGCCTTGAAAATAGGTAACTTAACATAATTTCATTAAAAAATTTTAAGTTACAGCCCTGATAATATTCTGTCACACATTCTTTTCCTCTCCTCCTTTTCTATCCTCCTTAGAATCACCATTTCACTAATATTTATTTGTCTGGCATCATTTAAACTGAGATTTAAAAGCACAAAGATCAGTCAGATGTTAACTGATGAAGGGCCAAACTTAGAATGATAAATGGCGCCAATTTCGGAACGTCCTGGACACTGCGCATGCGCAGTGGGGGCGAGGTGTGGAGGGCCTCTCTGGACATGTTTTCTTTAGTTTTAGATGCAAATTTTGGGGATTGGGGGGCAAAATTTGTGTTTGGCCCTATATTTTAAGAGTTAGCACCAGCTATGTCTGGGTCATTGGTACAGTATAAAAATATACAAATTTGGGCGGGGCCAAAAATCTTATCCCTCCCATTAAAAAGCCAAATATTGCTTCACGAACTACGTTTGAACAAATTTGATTCTACACCTCAAAAGGAAGTTCCATAACAAATATCAAGTCATTGTACACACTGGTTC